>FR989922.1:1832429-2432429 GCA_905404115.1 Pheosia gnoma | reverse complement strand
CTAAAATTATCAATAGATTAGATTTGTTGTTTAAAACTATTGTTTATGTTGAAAACTAAGTGATTAAAGTTGGCAAAACAAGACTGGTAGTTCAATTTAATTGATGTATTACATAATTGTTGCAATTTTATAACAAAATAAAGGTTTTTTTAAAATAATGTTGATAACTCACCATGTCTCCGATAGATGTCGCTGTGTGAAAATTGACGCACGCTATGGTTTCGTTGCGCGGCGATAGGTAAGTACAATATTTCGTTATTACATCTTTGCCAAATTTCATTTAAAAAATCCATTTAGTCAATTTTGAAAAGATTTTTTTGAAATGCTAAATCGAGGTTCTCGAATCTTGATGTAAGCATTATAAAAGTACAATACAATTATAACTAGCCTTTTATGGGTTGTGTTGTTATGCACCCACACCAGTGTTACCAACCCTACTGTTTTAACAGTAGATTTGCTGTTTTCACATTTAACCCCCTGTTTTCTGTTTCATTCCTAATTTTTACTGTTTTTCAATTAGCGTTATATTATACCTACACTATGAAAATATTTTTTGATAACTACTATGTAATAAAACGCAATGACACTAGACGGCAGTATCTACTCTTGTCGAGATTCAAGGGATTTCCCACATTGTGTGAATTGGTGAAGAAACTTTTGTGGCTACCACATAGCAGCGCCACCGTGGAAAGATTATTTTCAGCTATAAATTATATGAAAACTAAATTACGCAACAGTATATCGACTTATTGCACACTAAATCCGAAATAACCTAGTGCTACTCATTTTAAGCCACAAAAAGGCAAATGAAGAAATTTAACAAAAATATGTATGATTTTAATAAGGAAAATGAGTCTGAAAATACTGAAGATGAGGCAATAGAGGATGAAAGTGGACAATAATTTTACTTTGATTTAGTTTTGTTTTAATATGTTGTGATCAATATTATAATATAACAATGTATGTGAGTCCTGGTAACTAATAAAATTAGGTTATTGTTTTAATTATATCAGGAAATTATGAAATCTACCCTTTTTTACTTTACCTACTGTTTTCTCCTGTTTTTTTATTGGTGAGCTGCTGTTTTTTAGTTTCTTGGGGTTGGCAACACTGACCCACACACAACGGTGAAGGAAAACATCGTGAGGAAACCTGTATATCTAAGAGAACCCCTAGAAATATGTGTGAAGTCCGCCAACCCGCACTGGGCCAGCGTGGTGGACTATTGCCTAATCCCCCTCGAATTGAGGGGAGGCCCGTGCCCAGCTGTGGGACATTAAAAAGGGCTGGTATTATTATTATGTCATGGATTGAGTCAAAGAGTGTAGTATAATCACTACGTTTTAGACTGAACTTAAGAGTTGCCAACACTAATAGATATTTAAAAAAAAATACCTACGCTTATCACAAGTACTTTTAATAAAAAGTGTCTCCCATGTTTTTTCTACTCGGCAAGCTCGCGAAGTACCCTCATAACGGGCTCCAATAAACCTTATTCCTTTGTAAACGGCCAATTTGTCATCCATTGTAGGCACGCGACTCCCCCCCGGGCCCCTGCCCCCGCCGAATCACCCCAATAATGGGCGAAAACATGTCGCTAGAGTGGCAACACGCGGCGGAGAAAACAATTAAATGTTGTCTATGGTCGAGTGTCGTGGAGTATATTACACTTGCAAGTATTTGAATATGGAACTGTTATTATTTTTATTATCCAATCGTGTCTTTTTAACCGACTTCAAAAAAAAGGAGGAGGTTCTCAATTCGGTTGTATTTTTTAACCGACTTCAAAAAAAAGGAGGAGGTTCTCAATTCGGTTGTATTTTTTTTTTTTTTTTTTTTTTTTTTTTTTTATGTTTGTTACCTCATATCTCCGTCATTTATGAACCGATTTGGAAAATTATTTTTTTATATGAAAGGATATGTTTACAGATTGGTCCCATTTTTTTCAAAAAAATGTTCTGATGATGGGATCCATGAGGAATTGAGAGGACTCCTCAAATTTTATAGGCATACCGATAGCAATTTTGGTATTTTCATCAAGAAGTCAAGCATTTGCATTCAGAAAGTATCATTTGCTGAAGTGGAAGTGATGAAGAAGGCCACAAATGGCCAGCGGAACTTGTCAGTGATACGTATTTCACGGGTTGCGCCAAGATAATCTCGATTATTGGTATACCTATTATCCAGTAAAAAGATTGATTTTCAAATTTTTTTAGTGACAAAGAATAGTAAATATATCCACTAAAAAGTTTAAAATAAAAAACTTTTTAACAAAATAAAAACCGTCTTCAAAAAACTAAAAAGCAAAAAATAATCTAATCTTGAAATCTACCTTGTCTAACCACATCAAATATTTAACTAATCTGAAGTCGGTGCCAAATAAACAACCGACGAAGAATAACAAAAGTATACTCAGTAACGAGATGCGCGGACCAATTTGTAGGTATAGTCTTTGGCGCAGACCGGCAATACTCGACTCAGTTGTTTGTTTGGCACCGACTTCAGATTAGTTAAATATTTGATGTGGTTAGACAAGGTAGATTTCAAGATTAGATTATTTTTTGCTTTTTAGTTTTTTGAAGACGGTTTTTATTTTGTTAAAAAGTTTTTTATTAATAGAATACATTTCGCCTTTTTTTAGGTTGGAAATCGGCTACAAAATAGTGCCATTTTTGCCAGTGTCGAGTAAAACATTTTTATCATTGTTTTAATATTAGTATCCCTGATGATAATGATGACGATGATGAAATGAATCCCCCTAGTTGAGCCGTGAAGTTATCAATTTTGTTTTATTGTCCAAAAAGTGTGTTTCTTTGATTAATAAATTAATAATTATTAATTTTAGCGGGATATTAACCATTGTGTGTTTATAAACGTGCACGAGTGAAGGAAATTAAAATTAAATAATATCCCAAGGTATCCGGTAAATGTTCAGTACAGTATCCACATCTTGACTGATAGGGGTACTGGGTTCATTTCATCATTATCATTTTAGGGGTACTAATAATTTTATAACAACTATAAAAAATACTCGACACTGGCAAAATTTGCACTATTTTGTAGCCGATTATCAACCTAAAAAAAGACGAAATGTTTTCTATTAAAAAGACACGATTGGATAATAATAATAATAACAGTTCCATATTCAAATACTAAATAAGGAATATGAATTGTTAAAACGTGGCAAACCAAACCGTAAATTGATATAATTAATTTATTAAAAGCGTCGCGAACAGTTTGTGCGTTATTAATCCGGTAACAACATTATAATTAATCACAGCGGGACAATATGGCGGCGGCGTATTAACCGGGAAATGGCGGAGGCAGTCAATGATGAAGTGGGAATATAATCATATGGATGCGGCATCTGTGATGTGTTATTAACATTGATTACCGCGATTTTGATTAGTCAGTAATAAGATTGGATATTTCTATAAGTAGCGCAGTTGGTAGTGACCCTGCTTTCTGCGCCGAGGGACCCGGGCTCGAATCTTGCTAGGCATAAACTTTGTGTGATGAGCACGAATGTTTGCTACTAATACTAGCTGTACCCCGCGATGCTACCCGCGATTAAAGTTATTTAACCTATGTAATTTTCTGACCCCTACACTACCACTACCTATGCAACAAATCAACCATCGATCCTTTGCTCTATGACAAATTAAAACAAATCTATCCCACGGGAACCATACATTTTACCGGGATATAAAGTAGCCTATGTGCTATTCCAGACTATAATCTATCTCTGTGCCAAATTTCATCTAGATCCGTTCAGCCGTTCTGGCGTGATTGAGTAAACATCCATTCATCCAAACTTTCACATTTATAATATTAGTGGGATTATTAAACTATCTTCAAACATAAAAATCTCACTGACTCCTTGTCCTGTCTTATCCATAATCCCTTGCCGTTCGTACATCCGTGTGTTAACCAACAAATCATAATTTCGCGAGTGAATGCCACTTGCCGCGGAATGTAATAATTACCCGGCCGGTGTTGCCAGCCGCGAACAAACTCACGAGCGATAAAAAAACAAGATTAATTAATTCGAACGTTCAAATTAAATTTATTAGAAATGGTATAAAATAATGGTTGTCGGTTAAAATGTGCTAGAGGTTCTATCATGATTAAAAAACATGTCTCCCTTCCATTTTATATTGTTACTACTTAAATACCTCTCGAGGGGAAGCCAGTTCCAAGCATCATTGGGGATCATCCTTCCTAGTTGTGTTAAAGCTACTTAAAATATGAAATAAAAATCCATAGATAACTTATTGAACTTATAAAATAGTTAGCATTGAAGCGACCTCTTCAATCTCGCCACTAGCTACACAGATGGCGCTGCAGACGCATTCAGAACAATTGACAATTCGCCATACAATCCTGAAACGCGCTATGAGAGTTTTCGGAGCACGTAACATATATATAAGATCCCGACGACAACCGTCGGGGCAAGCGGCCGCCCCGCCAGCCATACCACCCGCTTGGCTGGAAGATCTTCTCTTTTCACAATTGAATTGCTCTTCCACGATTCGTTCTATCCTGGGCTATGGGCCTTCAGATACGCCGAGTCCATTTCGCCCCCACCCGGCTCCCCATTGGGTCTATCAAGATATCTTCTAGTTTTTATATTATATGGTTCATTCGCAAGCTATTTGCATGCCACCACCAATAAATCCTCCATACTAAAATGGTCATTTTAAGAGTCTTAAAGTGCCCTATACCTATAGTTGCATGCAGTCTGTAATGCAGGCTACTATCATACATCACTTCACGAATACCTATGTACACAATTTTCATGTAAATAAATAATAAGCAAAATAATATTTGTGTGTAGCAACCCCGCGGCCCGCGGTATGCTTTGCCGCGCCGCGACCACGTTATTGGATATTTCTAGGGTTCCGTAAGCTGTGTATTGGAGCTTCGGGATAATTTATATAAAGTGTAACAATAATAAAGTAAAATATTTAACGAATCTATCAGTAGGCAACAAGAATAACATTATCAAAGAAATAAATCTTATATTACAACATTTCAAAATGACACCCCATTAGTATACTACTGGATCGCCATGTGTAAAATAATACATAATTCACACAATTATTTTATACATCAACGCGATCCGTATAACTTACTGATTCATTGATTAAAATAGTTTACACAATTTTTTTTACATCTTATATAATGTACCTTTTTTTTTTTGCTTGGGGAAATCCTCATGGATACCCGCAAGCCCCGAGGGACGCAAGCGGGTTATGCCGGACTTTTACCGACTAAAACCCCACGGTGGTCCTTCTCCCGCCTTGTTGGGGGGGGGGGGGGGGGGGGGGGTCACGGGAACGCTCTCGCACACATCCGTGACTTATATAATGTACCTAACCTAACATAGCTACTGTGTTATAAGATATAAACTATTGTCAAGCTCATACCTACAATATTGCTTATAGCATCCGACCCCAGATTACGTCTGGATACGATCGATACGACACGACGATACGATCTTGTCAAGCTTAGCGAAAGAAAAGCGACAGCAATAATCTCGCAATAATTGCTTTCAAATCGCAGATTTGTATGACGTCGCAGCGATACGTAATACGAATTAGCAATTTAAAAGCAAATATCTATAATATTGGTATCGCTAGGCTATTGCAAGTTACGTAATCGGGGGGCCGACATCATTACTGAAGTACCCAGGGCCGTAAACCAAAATAAAAATAAAAATGGACAACAACAATTTAGTGCGTATCTAAGTTAAAACGAGTACCACACTAAAACAGCCGAACGTATTAGAATAGATTGTCCATAATTTATCTATGACTAGCGATGATGCCAGAGAGAAAAAAATTGCTACGGAATCTATGATTATTAAAAAGTTTCGTTGTTGTATGTTTTTTCCATCGCTGTGCAGGGATCAAAGGCATCAGTTTATGAAATAATTTCATTTGGCGTCGTTTGATGTGAACTCCGCAATAACTATGCAACAAATTAAAAGCCAATACCAACCTTTGTGGGGGAATACTTTGTTCAGCCAGTCGAGTTGTCTATACTTATACAGCAAGTCACGTCAAGATTATTCGTAAGCTAACCGTATACTTTATAGTCTACCCCCCAAATTTATAGACGTCTTATAACTTTATCAAACGTCATATAGTACTGCGAACAAGAGTTTTGCTTTGCGCAGTACTATATGACGTTTGATAAAGTTATACAACGTTATAAATTCGGTGGTACGTATTTAGACAATCCCTTCAAAATTGCCTTCAAAACGACTTTGGTAGTTTTTCTTAAGTGACACGGTTCGTGGTGACCCTGCTTTCTGTACCGAGGGCCCGGGTTTCAATCCTGGTAGGGACAAACATTATGTGATGAGCACGAATATTTATATTTACGTTTTAATATCAGTATTTAAGTATATTCTTACTGGGTTCGCCTGCAGTCCGTTGTACGGTACCCAAAATTACAAGCGTCGCTCAGTTTGGAACCGCAAAGTTTATTGTATGTTTATGGTAATGTTTTTTTTTAATTTGAGCCCCATCGCTACACCATCATTGTCGCATCTCCCCCTCTAGCGTGCAGGTGGCGCTGGTGTCCCCTCTCTATTTGCACAACTTGACTGCTCAACTCTATTGTGTTAGAACATAATGATGGGTGTTTTTATATCCATACTAGCTGCGCCCGGCGGTGTTACCCGCGATAAAAAGTATGAAAAATTAAAACATCTATCCCACGGGAACCATACATTTTACCGGGTAAAAAAGGAGCCTATGTGCTATTCCAGACTATAATCTATCTCTGTGCCAAATTTCATCCAGATCCATTCAGCCGTTCGGGCGTGAAAGAGTAACAAACATCCATCCATCTATCCATCCATCCATCCATCCATCCAAACTTTCACATTTATAATATTAGTATAGATTGGACGAATTATTTTATGAATAATGTTTTGGTGTGAGGGTGTTTGTAGACCATTAAGTACAGTAAGTACTTATGAATCGTCAAAACAGTTACAAAATGCTAAGCTACAACTTTACCGCCCGTTCGGAATGCCGTTCCTATGGAGGAGAACGGGCGAGAAACTCCATGGTTGCTCTTTTTAAAAAGATCCGTTACATTTTTGAGCAGTACAGTACACATATTGTTTGGGATGTCTGTCAAAAGTGTCAGTTACTATGCGGTTGCTGTTCGATTATGAATCGATTGTGTTAGCAGACTTGGGGCCCAGAAGGTACCTACATAGGTAATCCAGCTTCAGTCGCGAAATGAAAGTTTCAGGAGACGGTATCAATCGCGCGGGGCTGGGGCGTGGGGCGGGCAGCGAGCAGGGGGCTGCCCTACTACCGATTCATTTAAATACTTGACATTCCAACCGACGTGGGCCGGACTTGACGCGAAGTTTATTTTATTAATTTCATTTATTTGAAACATATTGTAGGTATGCCTGCGGTACTAAGTGGTACCGGCATCGAATAGCACCACTTCATCTTGTAGCGACGTCTTCAACCTCGCCACATGATACATAGATGGCGCTACAGACGACATTTAGAATATATGACGATGCTCCATACGAATCTGTATCACGCTATAAGTGTTTTCGGAGCACGTAACATATATATAAACCATAATGCTGAATAAAATAAAACAGAAATTCAACTTTGTGACGTCACAATGTTGAATTATTATTGTACAGGCAAGACGTCAAGTCCGTCCCCGTACAGCAGAGACAGAAATTTATAACAGTGGAGGGTGGCACCTCCCCCCCCCCCCCCCGCCCCTCCTACCGCCGCGCGATTAGCTTCGGCGAATGAACAGTGATACTAAATAGACTAAAAATAAAATAAAAATACTGCTTAGAACTGCTCTCGTCCAAATTACCTCAGTGTGTGAAGACAAAGGTTTCCAACCAATGTGTGTTGCCAGTGATAACATATGGTACCGAACCGTGGTCGCTTACTATGGGCCGCATTAGAAGGCTCAAGGTCGCTCAACGCGCAATGGAGAGAGCTATGCTCGGTTTCGCTGCGCGATAGAATCAGAAATGAGGAGATCCGTAGACAGAAGAATTTCAAAGTTGAAGTGGCAGTGGGCGGCACATAGCTCGCAGGACCGATGGCCGTTGGGGCAGAAAGGTTCTAGAACGCGACCACGAACCGAAAGACGTAGTGTAGGACGGCCCCTCACAAAGTGGACCGATGATATCACACGCGTGGCAGGAAGCCGGTGGATGCGAGTGGCGGAGGACCGTGATGTGTGGAAGTCATTGGGGAAGGCCTATGTCCAACGCTGGACGTCTTTCAGCTGATAGTATAGAACTGCTCTAGAACCATAGACGAAGAATAATTACACATTGAGTGTTGCCACACCTTGTTAGAATGTTCAGACAACGCGTGGCGTGCGCTGTAAGTGAAGCCTGGAAAATCTCTGGGCCAGCATATACACTCAGTCAGGCATACATACCAAAAAAAACTATGTCCAGCTGTAAAGAGAATGGAGTTTGTCCTATTGCTCTTTACTTAGTAATGTTGCTAAGCAACATATCTTGTTGATTGTTAAATGATTTGTACAATTTTGTCTAGTCCTAAAATATATATTTTACGTGTTAGCTGTTCCTTATTCTTTGTCATACATCTCGACTATCAAACTTAACACGGCCCAATTGTCTTGCACTCGAATTCATCACGGATTCGAATAAAAGTCGAATTCGATCTTTTCTCGAGTGTCAAATCAAGTTGAGCTATTCCGGAAATGTCGAATCCGAATATCTCCATAATGGGACATGAGTCCAACACGTAGAGGCCCTTTTTGAGAATTTTAATGTTATGTTAGCCTGCTGAAAATGATAGCATAAACAGCGAATTGTCCTCAGCACGCGGAGGAACTATTGCAGGAATATGGAAAGATAATTGGCACTACAGATTGAGGCTTGGATGGACATGGGATGGGAATATTGGAAGGATTGCGGACACCTGCCATAATCAGCTTTTATCTAATTAATATTAAAATTATTTTTTAGAGTTGGCAACTCCAGCCCTCTCTCTTTTCTCTCACGCTCAGCACGCGCAAAACCAATACTTTTTTAAGATAATTACATAATAAACTTAGAAACATAAAAAATGTTTTTTTAATTTTGAGTACGCCTCAACAGGTAACCATAATACAAGCGTTGCTTTAGTTCAATGTGACTCAGAAATAAGACAGGAATATATAATAAATAATAATTTATTCGAATAAGTACATTACAACTCATTATTATATACTACAAGCGTTTTATATCGCTAATGTGCGATATTATTAGCTACTTCCGACTATTATTATTAAATAAGTCATATTGTTAATACTAATAACGTGAGAATATTATTTTTTTATATTCAATAATTAATTAAAGTTTGACTTTTAATTTTATATTTAGTAGCATGACAGTTATAGGTTATAGGTTACCAGTTTATGACAAGAAAAAGGTAGTAAACTGAAAATCGAATGAACGAAATTGAATGAACTTAATAACTACAAGCTCAATTTAATTTGAAAAACTTCTTGCTTTACGAAGTGAAATGCGGTGAAATAAAATGGACATGAATATGGCCTCACCCACAACATAGCGGGTATTTTGCCAATGTCAAGTAATTAATAGCAATAACACATTCAATAAATACACATTACAAATAACATAATGAATTTGACGTGGAGATATGAAAATGGATAATCGACTTTTGCTTACAAATTAATAACTAACAACCAAAACACGATATAATCACTATTAAAAATAGTCCAACCTGATTTGACGTTATTGATTTTAATTAAACTATCTTACACTAACACATATAGGAATGAAAATAACACAAATTTTAAGGATTTTATCGCGTTTATATTTTTTTTTACGATCCCGACGTTTCGGCTGCTTTACAGCAACCATGGTCACGGGAGGACTGAGGTGGTTGACGTCCTAGTGTCATAGTTAGACCTGGGGTACCCTCATATATGGTTATTGCTTGTGGTCCGATCTACACAGAAAGTGCAATGCGATAGTGCAAGACCTCAAGACACTGTGAGCACTTTCGGCGCAAATTGCAAATTGGTTTTATTTCAATGTGTAGAATTCGCGTACATATAAGAAATCAATATATATATAGGAATGTGAATTATTTCATTTTATTATTTTCAACATGATTACCCTATTCCTCATTCATTCTTATCTTCCAAAGGAATTTGTAGTTTTATAATAAATTGAACTATTTATATCATTCGTTCTTTACGCGAAATCGTTCACTACCCCAACACTATCAATTTTAGTATGGTAACATTGTATCGCGATGAACTGTCAACTTACTAAATATAATTAAAAATGGAAGATTACATAACTTTATAATCCCATATCAAGCTAGCTCGAACAAGCGAAGGTTATTAAATTCTGATGCAGGGAATGAATAATCGGAAAATTTACAAAATTACGGTTTTTTATTTACCGGAATATACGGGGTGTAAGTGGCTTCGTAACGAAAACCGATGCCATGGATTCAACTCGTGATTTTTGTTTTTCGTTGATTTTGTCGCGAATTTTACAGATATTTTTTGCAGTACTTTTTAAATTGATTTTAACATGAAATCATAATAGAAGACTATCTATCTCAACGTGATTATAAATAAAAAGACCATAATTACAAATTTTAACCTAAGAATGCAATGTAAATTAAAACTCGATACGCTCGAGCGCGCTCTTCACTCGCACGCGACGAGTATTGCGCGGAGAGTTGTGTTGTGATCGCGTTGTTTACAATACATTGCGCGCTCAAAAATGTCAACACTTGTAATCCATGACTTTCGACATAAATGATTTCTATAACTTTATTATAAGCATTAAGTGTATCCTTTAGCCAAAGTTTTCGTTACACTGTCCCTTACATCCTGTATACGAAAGATAGCTGCGTTCTATTTATAAAAAAACCTAATAATAATAATAACACATGCATTCTTATTAATATAATTGCATTAATGTTACACTAGCTGACGTGTCCAATTTTCCGGACAATTATTCGCACTATAAAAAACGTATAAAAAAATACAACCGAATTGAGAACCACCTCCTTATTATTGAGTCGGTAAAAAAGATGCCAAATCGGTCCAGCCTATCTCAAGAGATGCGCATGCGCTGACCAATAGTATTCCATAAATTGATTTTGATTCGATTGTTAGCATACTAGGGGCCTAGCATACTAGAATGTTGCCTTCACCGGTTTTTATATTAACCGGTAACATTTACCGGTAAAGTTGCAGGTTACGGGTTCCGCTGTGAAATGTAGGCAAAGATTCGATCACTCGATCGGTATTTTTATGTTGTCAAAACTCGTTCTAAGGGCTGTGTATTGTAAATGTCACGACAGCGCAGCGGTTAAGCCGCGCATACTGTGTTGTACAGGGGTAGCAGTTCGAGTTTCACGTCATCTGATTGCAATTCTGACACCAACTCTCGTAGTCTGAAAAAAAAAAAACATTAGGGCCACCTACTTGTACAAGGTGGTTCAGAAGGGGCATACCAAGCTTTACAGCTCCGTTTGTTGAACGTTTTGTAATGATTGTGTGAAATCAGAATTTCGATGATGACGACATTACAAACAAAATCTTTACTAAATACTTTACTTTACTTTAATTTAATAAAAATTGTCGTTTTGTTGGGAAGAAAATTAATTAAAAAAAAGCATATTTATGTATATATATATACATTATGTATGTATTTTATTTTTTTCACTTTTGACAGATATCCCATACAATATCTGTCAAAAGTGACAGTTACCATGCGGTTGCTGTTCGATTATGAATCGATTGTGTTAGCAGACTTGGGGCCCAGGTCGTCGACGTCGTAATGGTGATAGACGCACGGACAAGTGTCATCCGTACACTGTGGACATTCCTTCGGTACGCACTAAGCGTTTTGCTTCTACTTTCATCGTGCGAACTGCCAAGGAATGGAACACGCTACCGGCGTCTTTGTTCCCCGTTGACTTCAATCTGGTTGTTTTCAAGTCGAGAGTGAACAGGTACCTTCTAGGCAAGTATGCTGCATCGTAGATCTCATCGTCACTTACCGTCAGGTGAGATCGAGATCAAATACTTGCCTATATTGAAATAAAAAAATAAATTAAAAAATTGTTATTACTTGGCGAGTTGCGCGGGAGTCACGTAGACGGTGTCGGCGGCGGGCGCCTGCGCGGGCGCCGGGTACTGGATCGTGCCGATGTCCACAGACTTCGACGACAACACCTGCACGACAATAAACCCTCATCTAAACCACACCACGGATCAACTAATAATTCTTAAGAACAGATAATTCACTCCGTAAAGACATTTAAATAAACACCGACTGTAGCTACAACACAATAAAGTGCACTCTTTGCGACTGTGGCATAACTATGAGCTTCTTTATCGCCTAACTATCTCGTGCAGGCTATTAGTGGGACTGTCCCCCGGGGGTACAGCACGCTTCGCGGTAAGATCGTCGAGCCGACAGATGCCTGGCCAGGCTAATAAATAAAGAATATATATATATATATATATAATAATAAAGAAAAAAACGGCGTTTGAATGTTGAATCAAACATACACACATTTTATCTCTTAAAATAGCTTGTAACGTTATTGTAAATAGATTGTAAATTGCGAAGGTTATTGTATAACTCACGGCGGCTAACTCGGGCGCCGGGAAGTCCGCGAAGTCTGCCTCCACGCAGCGCCACGGCCGGTGCGCCATCATCTGCTGGCGGACGGCCGCTTGTAACGTCGCTAGACGCTCCTGATGAACAAAAAACTACATTGACCGAGTCCAGACCGACTGCGTGGCCTCGCAAACCTGCCTCGGGCATAGCCCGAGCGCATGATTATAGCGCTCGCCTCAGGCCAAGTAAAGTCGAATAAAATTTATTTTTTAAGGTGTTATGGGAACATACAAGTTGTCATTTTTTCTATCCCAAACTCGAAAACTGTATCAGAACTGCACTGAAACTATCCGACAAGACTCAGACTCAGCGGGCTTTAAATATACATTTTATTTTTGAATCGTCAGATTACTATGTTTTTACAATCAGTTAATTATATTGCTACGCGAAAATAACTTAACGTGTTGCCGTCTTCTTCTTTCTCTTCGCAGGCGGAATGTGTGAGCGGGACAACCATATTTCTAGACGTGACCAATTTTAAATTACGTTGACGTAATTTTTGGCGTAATTGACGCCATCGTTGTCGCGGAGTGATTGGCTATGTTTTGTGTACCTCGAGATGCTTCCTGATCTCTCTCTGCTTATCGCGATGCCGCTGCAGCGCGCGCGCATACTGGCCCGGCTCCGTGGGGAACTGCACCAGACCAGAGCGCGCCACGAACATCGTCCACTCCTGCGCATAATAAATACACTCACAGACATCATATTACAGGAAGAGCATTTTTTGTGGCGATTTGAAGCGCCACGTCGAGCGTCTCCGGAACTAAATTTGACGTTTAATGAAAATGGCTGCCCCATTTTTTTTGGAATGTACCCTTATTTATCTGCGTTTCAGTGTAAAAAATACACATCCTTATAAAAAAATGTGTAAAATATGTCTTATTTTTACGATATCAAGTGATCCATTTTATTGCTTACCCTTAAAATCGGCTAAGTTGAACGCAAAACTCGATAAAACCTATTCGAAAGGGTTTCATATAGAACACAGACATAATTATGTTTACACAAAGTATTTTCTTTTGTTTTAATTTGGATTTAATACCTAGGAATCCATTGGGAAACCCCTTTATAAGTGACAGTTACGCTATTAAGCCCGTCGCGGGTAAGTAAAATTTAGAGAATCCCGATGAATGGTACCTTGAACGACTGCGGCTCATTGAATGACTCGTCCGGGACCAGGGCCCTAAGTCTGCTAACACAATCTTTTTTTTTTATACCTTATAGGCAAGTATTTGATCTCGATCTCACCTGATGGTAAGTGACGATGAGATCTACGATGGAGCATACTTGCCTAGGTAGGAAGGCGGCAGTAGATCGAGACGCTACATTCACTAGGCACATGCAGCGCAACTGATCTGACCCGCCATCCATGAACGGCAACACCGAACATCATCGATCAGCAACCGCATAGTAACTGTCACTTTTGACACATATCCCACACAGTATCTGTCAAAAGTGACAGCTACTATGCGGTTGGTGTTCGATTATGAATCGATTGTGTCAGCAGACCTGGGGCCCGGGGGTGCGTACCGTGTGCAGCGCGGCGAGGTCGCGCTCGAGCTGCGCGGCGGCGAGGCGGCGCGCGCGCGCGGCGGGCGCGCCGGCGTGCTGCAGCGGGCGCAGCGCGCGCAGCGTGGCGCGCTCCGCCTTGCGGCACGCCGCCACGCGCGCCGCGCGCTCGCGCTCCACGCTCCTGGCATTACAACACGAGCATTACAACACTTTCGTCTTCATGTAGTACTAGCTGTCCCGGCGAACTTCGTGCCGGCTCAGAATGATGAGATGAGAAAATGAATTTATTGGTACTCTATGACAATTTTACCGGAATAAAAAGTAGCCTATGTGCTATTCCAGACTGTAATCTATCTCTGTGCCAAATTTCATCCAGATCCGTTCAGCCGTTCTAGCATGAAAGAGTAACAAACATCCATTCAGCTATCTATCCATCCAACTAACTTTCACATTTATAATATTAGTTTAGATTACTCGCACACATTCGCGAAAGCAAGAAAGAAGGCTCAATGTCGCTCAACGCGCAATGGAGAGAGCTATGCTAGGGGTTTTGCTACGCGATAGAATCAGAAATGAGGAGATCCGAAGACAAACTAAAGTAAAAAGAAAAGATTATGAATCGATTGTGTTAGCAGACTTGGGGCTCTGACGTGCTGAAGCAGCAGGGGGCCAGTGTTGCCAGATTGGGTATTTTTTTCGCAATTCTGGGTAAAAATTTTGGCTCTGGAGAAATTTTGGAGATATGAAATACTTGGAGAAAAATTTGGAGAAAAAAAAAACCATGGAGAATTTTGGGTAATTTTTAGTTTCATTCTTTCACTCTGCTTTTTCTCCCTAAGCTATGTCATACCCGTCATACCCAGTGGGGATACGAACCTAAAAAAAAAAAAAAAAAGGTCATTCTGCTGCTTCAGTTTGGAAATTAGAACAGTATTTCAAGGAAAAAAAATAAGAAAAAGGCAAAAAGCTAAGCCGATATTATTAACTTTTTGCCTTTGGGTAAAACTCAAGCAAATTGTATCATTTTGGAGAAAAATAATTTCAAATTTGGGTATATATAGAAAATCACATCTGGCAACACTGCAGGGGGCTGGCCACGCCGCTCGCAGACCTGACGGTGATTGTTCATGTACTCACCAGCCCAGCACCTTGATCTGATGCTGCAGCGCCTCGTTCACTTCGCCTGCGCCCACGCCGACGCCGGCTACCTTCACCGGGGTCTCTTCTACATTGCAATAGGACAGGTATTAACCAATTTGGTTTAGGTATATTCGTATGTTAGCAATGTATATAAATGTTACAGCTGAAAGATCGACTTGTAAGCAATACACTGAAAAACCAGATCTTTTTGTCTCCCGCTTTGCAATGGAGGGAAGTGGATAATTTTCTTCCAACTCCTCCTATTTATCTTTCGATTAATTTCGTGCGGGTTCCAAGACAATTAACTTTATCCCGGGACTCGGCGAGGGTCAAACCTCGGCGTCTTCATTGGACACCACTGTAGATCCTGGCTTACAGGAGTAGCAGTGGTGGGAGTGTGTGGCGGGCCTAGTCCCAAAAAAAAAAATACACTGAAAAAGTTAGTTCAATCTCGGGATACTTTTTTTAACGAGTCTTGTCGATCTTTCAGTCATTAATTAAATGATTAGGTACACAACAGCATCCAACCTAAACAAGCACGAGCATTGATGTGTTAACAATTAAATCAAATTAATATCAATGTAACATAACCATAATGATGAATAATATAAATTAAATTAAACACAATTGAATTAAATTAGTCACATTCCATTGCCGTGTAGAATAAAAGCTTCGCAGCTTAGTTATACAGTAATAAGTTATGACCAGAAATATATCTACAACGTTTGAGGGTACTTTAGTCCCCATTACTTTACGTTTATAACACAATAAGCTATAAACACAAAACTGTTTGTTTTAATCCGTTATACGTATTGCGGTCTTGCTCGTGCTCATAATGTGTCTATGACATATAGATTAAATTACAAACGCGAACCATGTCTTTGCTGTTGAAATTGATAGCATAAACAACGAATTGAGCTCAGCACGCGAACTATTGCAGAAATATGCAAAGATAATTGGGACTATGGGTTGAGGTTTGGATGGACATGGGATGGACTATTGGAAGGGTTGCGGACACCTGCCATAAACAGCTGTTATCTAATTACTATTGGCAGGTGGCGACTCGCCGCTCTTTAGGTGTTGCCCTAAAAAGGTCGTCATATAAGACGATGGCGGCAACACTGGCGTGCGTTACTCAGGGGTGTAGAGAGGTGTGCTGCGCTTTCTCCCGTGGTTACTCGCGGCGTTATGCCCTTTAACACTTCCACCCCTGCAGCATATAGCTCTACCGACCCCTCTCTGGACAGCCAACTAAGATGCACAGTGTAAAAATTGCAAGTCAAAAAGTATAATATGATGCCATAGACAATATGTGAGCAGGATAGCAATATTTGCGACAGTACCATCCAATGTTTTGTCAAATACTTCTGGTTTTACTTAACAAACGCATTCCCTTCACATAAATCTATTCTGAATCGATATTTTGAGTATGAGTTACTTGTAAAGATGTAAGATGAAATAGACAAATAGTTTGTATTTAAAAAAAAAAAATATTGAATATTGCCGCCGTTTGCACTGTCAATCTAGATCACGATCCAAGGGGTACGCGCTTCTTGAGTATTCCGATACGACCCTGATACGCGTGTTGCTAGTGATAATAATGATAGTGTGAACGGCGCTGTTACAGTTTTAGAAAAGAAAATTGTTATTTATTGACAATTATACCTCTCCTTCCAAGCTTTCGATATTTATACTGTATTATGATAAATATTAAGTAATTAATTGTTAATGCGATAATTGTAACTCAAACTCAAAAACGAAATTAGCCTAGAACCTTGACTTAACACAAACAAAGCGAACCCTCAAAGTTCTTTTACCTATAAACCTGATAAAAAGATTTAAAAAAAACTTAACCATCCGAACTCTATACCGTGGCAAAAAAAACACAACCTCAAAAATAGTATTAGAACGAACGCACATTGGATACATTTTCGTACGTAATTAAGGGGGAAGCTGAGGGTCAGGGCGCGAAATTCAAAATGTCAATGGTTTTTATTTTTTTACGAAAAATTTGGACATTTTTACGATGTAATTTAGTGTTTTGCGATATTAGCATTCTGCATTGGATGTCTCGATGTATTAAGTTTGCTTAAAAAAGAACCTAATCCGATACAATACCATAAGGTTTGTAAAAACCGCTACGTTTACTAACTTAATGGTGTTGTATCGCTTTAGGTACTTTTTTAAGCAAACTCAATACATCGAGACATCCAATGCAGAATGCTAATATCGCAAAACACTAAATTACATCCTAAAGATGTCCAAATTTTTCGTAAAAAAATAAAAACCATTGACATTTTGAATTTCGCGCCCTGACCCTGAGCTTCCCCCTTAAGTAGTCCGAATAAATACGATTACACACGAAACTTCCCGAATGTCGAAGTACTACGAGGGCTCGTAGTCGGTCGGGAAGTATCGTATGTATTCGGACTCTTCTTAGTTTTTAGTTGGCAATCGGCTACAAAATACAGACAGGGTTGCCAGAGTCGCGTAAAAATTCTTGAACATTGTTTTAAGTATAGTATCATGTCTGATAAAAATGTATCCCTTAATCTTACTACAACTTATCAGTAAAGCTTTGAATAATTTACTGCAATATTTACCGGACATATTGGGAGAACCAGATAAAGTGAGGTTATACGATATTTTTTTTAATTTCCTCCACTCGTGCACGCTTATGAACACACAATAGTTAATACTCCACCAATATTTAGAAGAAAAAAAACAATTTAAACAGCTCCACCCCTACTTCCCGCCCTTTTTCAAACAACGAACACGTATCCAAAATGCGTTCGGCCTTCTTGGTGTGGCAAAAACAGTGATAATAAAAAAAAAGCACCGCACACTAATGAAAAAAAAAACAAATTAAGAACGTGGGCCATGCGACATCGGATGATACAAAGGAATCTTTTATATCTTACGTATCGTTTCTTTGGGCACAGCCACGACTGGTGTCACGGGGGCCGCTAAAATGTTTACAAAACTATTTAACCGACATCAAAATAGGTTGGCTGTGTTATTAGCCGACGAAAAAACGGGATGAGGTTATTATTTCGACACTGTTTTTGGTCTAGTATATGTTCATCAAAAGGTCGCTTTGGATACAAGGTGTACAAATTCAAATCCCGGCTCATACTTCGTAACATTTTCGTATTTATCTCATATTAAATAATAATTATACAACTCCCATTGGGTGTGGCATCATTCAAGGGGTATGCTGAGGTGCTATGCAGTGCCCGGGCCCATTCCACCTCAAAATGAGTATGATTAAGGCCACTAGGCCAGCCCAGTGCACTTTGGTGAACTTCACACGACTCGCGACAAACGAGCAGCTTTCCTCACGATGTTTGCCTTCACCGTACAATCATGTTGAATGAATATTAGATTCACGATTCGAAAATCTGGAAAACCCAGAAGTGCCAGCCGAGGTTGCGACCTGCACACCTTGCTACCAAGGCGAGCGTTCTACCAACTGGGCTACCACTATTACTGATTCGAAGTTAATGTTATAAGATATATATAATTGATAGAACTAGGCGATACTTGGCGGAAATCCATTGTTAAACTAGTAACCAGAAGTTTCGCGGAGAATCGCATTTTATTTGAGGTCCCGTCACTTGTGATAGATAGTTTCTCGACTAACATCTTAGAGGAGTTCGGTGTTGCTGGCTTCTTTAATTATTGATCAAACTTGATTGGTTTATAATTGGAAAAGTTGACAAGCCGAGGGTCAGTGGTGGGTTCCTCTTCCCCCATTAGTTTATAAGATATATATGTGTGAGGGAACGCATGCGATCATATTATTAAAGGTTAGGCATTGGATGCGCAGTGGACAATGATTCTTACTCGCGTAGCTTCTCGCGACGGCGGTAGATGTCGCCGTCTGGCCTGCGCACGCGCACACATCGGCTCAATTAGTAGAGCCATCGGCATTGGGGCCCTCATACACGTTTGTGTGAAATTGTATATAAGTTGTAACAGTAATAGTGTAAAATATTTTTTATAGATGAATCAGTAAGTTATATGGATCACGTTCATGTATATTAAATAATTGTGTAAATTAAGTTTGTTTTTTTTAAATAAGGCGTTTGGTCGTGCGCTCAGTATAGGTGTCATTTTTAAATCCCACTAATATTATAAATGTGAAAGTTTGGATGGATGGATGTTTGTTACTCAATCACGCCAGAACGCCTGAACGGATCTGGATGAAATTTGGCACAGAGATAGATTATAGTCTGGAATAGCACATAAGCTTTTTATCCCGGTAAAATGTATGGTTCCCGTGGGAAGGATTTGTTTTAATTTCTCATAGAGCAAAGCATCGACATGATTTACAGAGAAGGACATAGAGGAAAAGGACATACTTTTTAATCGCGGGTAACACCGCGGGGCGCAGCTAGTGTCTAATAATTAGATTTAATTCTTTGGGTATGTTTTCTTTATAACCTACCGTTGGCCGTGTTAAAATATTTTACACCATTATTGTAACACCTTGTATATACAATTGCGCATACAAAATAACTATATATCAACATTATTTATTTCAACTTTATACTAAAATAGCACATACCATTACACTTAAAATTATACAATAATGTTTCAACCGTACAAACTGAATATCCTTATTTGGACTTTAACCCCCCAGTTTTAAAGTGCAAAACTGTACAATTTTTTTTCGGACGCATAAAACATTATCGCCTTTTATTAGTGTTGCATTATTGTGTTAGTATATCCACACACACTGACTTACTTAGGAACGCCAGATCTATGGGGAGAAACATATGATCAGTACTATGTATAAATACGTAATAATTAAATATAGCTAAAAAAAAATCTCGCGGCCCCTAGGTCTCTCTGTGACCTGTATTAATACGCTGGACGGAAAACCGGTAATTTTTTTACCGGTTTTTTAAGGCTACGGTTATTAAAGATTGACACATTTTAAATGTTACTAGCTTAGGGCATCAAGCTGGTTAAACATACCTATTTAATATCGTTCAAAAAACTGTTCATATATAAATAAATATAAATATCGCCAGACGAACACACTAACTATACGGTCCCACACTAAGCGACACTTGTATTGTGGGTACCGTACAATGGACTGGGGGCGAACCCAGTATATAATACTTATATACATATTAAACATCCATGACTCGGGTACAAACATTCGTGCTCATCACACAAAGTATGTGCCTACCAGGATTCGAACCCGGGACCCTCGGCACAGAAAGCAGGGTCACTACCAACTGCGCTAATCAGGCCGTCAATATATATCAATCATTACTTAACCGGTTATTGAAAGAAACAAATACTTTCTAGTTTAAATATTATCCATTACCAGTTACTAATTAAAACCGATGTTATTTCGAATTACCGGTTAATTTGAATACCTCCGCTTCGACTCCTCTAATTGTCGGATCAATAGCAAAGCCTCCATTGTCGCTCAATATCAAAATAACTTACATTTAAACCGTTTGATTTCACTCCCATTCACCGGTTCATATACATCACATCAACGATCAAACGTAACAATTCCGGTTGGAAAACCGGTTCGGGAATATAACCGGTTATCGAGTCCTGCCATCTGCCAGTCCAGCGTAATTAATCGAGGTCAGCGAGCTGATTGCATCACCCATATGTTGTAATGCTATTTTTTCATTCATAATTGTGGGTATAGTGTGACAACTACCGTTGTACCGCGCCTTGGGTATGGGGGGGGAGGACTCAGTCTGTCGCCGACGCGTTCGAAAGATCTGTCCTACCCCCCCCCCCCCCCCCCCCCCCAGCATTCCCAGGGCGCAGCACAGCGGTAGTGGTCAAACTATAGCAATGAATATATCGTATGTACTTACCGTGGTGAGATCCGCCTCGCTTGGCGTACAGCTTCAGTTTATCCCGCAGCGCGCCCCGCTCCGTCTCCAGCGACTCTATGTCCAACTGGAGATGGTCCAGCGTGTCCTCGAACTCTTTCTCTTTTCTGAACAAAAATTAAATAAATCAGTACAAATAAATAAAATTGGAGTGTCTGTTTGTAATAATTAAATAACCGCTTTTCACTAAGTGCATTTGGATGCATACACGGTACCTATACCAAAACAACATTTTTTAACCATTTTTGTCTGTCTGTCTGTCTGTTTGTTCCGGCTAATCTCTGAAATGGCTGGACCGATTTTGACGGGACTTTCACTGACAGATAGCTGATGTAACAAGGAGTAACATAGGCTACTTTTATTTTAGACTAGCTGTTACCCGCGATTTCGTCCGCTTTTTGTTAAATACCACGCGGACGAAGTCGCGGCTATTAAAAATAAACCCATATAACAGCTTCGGGGCGCACAGTCGCTACCAACTGCGGTGATCAGGTCGCCGCTAATACTAGCATTGCTCAGCTATTCGACAGTCAGGTGGGTTGGGTACCTCTTGAGCTGGTTCATGGTGTCCTCCAGCCGCCGCTGCAGCTGTTCCGCCTTCAGCTCGGCGTCGCGCGCGGCCGCCGACAGCTTCCTCTCGCCCAGCTCCCGCCTGATCTGCATCTCCGACAACTCCTCCTGCTTCGCCTGCGGAACAACACCACCACATGAGACCTTACGACCGTGAAGCTTTAGCGGTAAATGGAAGGTCTGCCAGCCAGGGCCCCAAGTCTGCTAACACAATCGATTCATAATCGAACAGCAACCGCATAGTAACTGTCACTTTTGACAGATATCCCATACAATATCTGTCAAAAGAGACAGTTACTATGCGGTTGCTGTTATTATGAATCGATTTTGTTAGCAGACTTGAGGCCCTAGCGGGGCGGCCGCTACGCCCCAACGGTTATAGTCAGGATCTTGTATATATGCTACGTGCTCCGAAAACTCTCATAGCGCGTTTCAGGATTGTATGTAATATATAATATCAGTCCTTTTTTTGTTAATGTCCCACTGCTGGGTACAGGCCACGCCTCAATTCGCGGGGATTAGGCCATAGTCCGCCACGCTGGCCCAGTGCGGGTTGGCGGACTTCAAAAATCTCCCTTGGGCCTGTTAAAATATTTTATACTATTATAGTTACAGCTTGTATATGTAGTTAGTATGATAAAGTCTACATAGGATGTTGTCTATGACAGTTACGTATCCTACCTTGAGCGCTTTTCTCAGCTCCCTAAGGTCGGCTTCCTTGTTCTCCAGCTTGATGGTGAGGCTCTTCGTCTCCTCCAGTTGCTTCTTCACCAGTTGAGCGCGAATCACCACCGGCGGCACGGGCTGAGAAAAGAATGAGAATATTTTATTAAGGTGGAAGCGCAAGGTCAGGGCGCGAAATTCAAAATGTCAATGATTTTAATATTTTTACGAAAAATTTGGACATCTTTACGATGTAAGAAAAAACGAACACCATAAAGTTAGTAAAAACCGCTACTTTTACTAACTTTGGAGTATTGTATCGCTTTAGGTACTTTTTTAAGCAAACTTAATACATCGAGACATCCAATGCAGAATGCTAATATCGCAAAACACTAAATTACATCGTAAAGATGTCCAAATTTTTCGTAAAAAAATAAAAACCATTGACATTTTGAATTTCGCGCCCTGACCTTGCGCTTCCCCCTTAATGTAAACCATTAAGTACAGTACTTTTTTTTAATGGCACTAGGCCCGCCACACACTCCCACCACTGCTACTCCTGTAAGCCAGGATCTACAGCGGTGTCCAATGAAGACACCGAGGTGTGACCCTCGCCGAGTCCCGGGATAAAGTCAATTGTCTTGGAACCCGCACGAATTTAATCGAAAGATGAAAATGGGAGGAGTTGGAATAAGTACGTACAGTACTGTCAAGTGTCCCAATAGTACAGTACTCTAAGTACCCCAAAAGTACAGGACTGTCACCCAACAGTACAGTACTCTAAGTACCCCAAAAGTACAGGACTGTCACCTAACAATACAGTACTCTAAGTACCCCAAAAGTACAGGACTGTCACCCAACAGTACAGTACTCTAAGTACCCCAAAAGTACAGGACTGTCACCCAACAGTACAGTACTCTAAGTACCCCAAAAGTACAGGACTGTCACCTAACAATACAGTACTCTAAGTATCCCAAAAGTACAGTACTATACCCCAACAATACAGTACTCTAACCCAACAGTCCGGGACTGTCACCCAACAGTACAGTACTCTAAGTATCCCAAAAGTACAGGACTGTAACCCAACAGTACAGTACTCTAAGTATCCAAAAATTACAGGAGTGTCACCCAACAGTACAGTACTCTAAGTATCCAAAAGTACAGGACTGTCACCCAACAGTACAGTACTATAACCCAACAGTATAGTACTGTAACCCAACAGTCCAGGACTGTCACCCAACAGTACAGTACTCCAAGTATCCCAGCAGTACTCGAGGTACTCGCAACCGGCGTACGGTACCTTGTCGGTGTGCACGTTGGTGAGCGACATCATGTCGTACTCCCTGTCCTGCGCAAACGCAGCCAGCTTGGTGACGTCAGCGGACGCCGCGCCCAGGGAGTGCTTGATGGTGCGCACGGGACCGTGGTCGTCCTGGGGACGTAGCAATTGACAAACTATTGAGTTCTGATCGCAAATAATGTTTCTTTCTTCTTCTCCCTTTGCGATAGGAAGCATTCGTAGATGGTACTCAAGCCGGTGTAAATTAGATTATAAAAGAATCTTTCTTTCTTCTTCTTTCTATACGAAATGAATATGGCCTTACCCACAACTTAGTGGTATTTTGCCAATGTTAAATAATTAATAGGGATAACACATTAATAAATACACATTATAAATAATATAACGGTTGTATAACCTATAACAACAAGATAAACAGTGACGCCTTGCTACCGCTGGCTGGGCGAGTCTATTATTGGACTCGCCCATATGCAAAAAAATCAGTTTTTATATTTGGATTTTACATGTGATTGTAATGTAATACTAATCAGATGTTATTAATATTGGTGTCACCTGTTTTTCGCAACTACGTATTACAACTACCAGCGCGGCTGCGCGTGCGCATGCTGCACGCAGCTGCAGGTACACACTCACCTGCTGGTACACCTTGTCGACGGCGGCGGCCCACAGCGTGAGCAGCGTGCTGTGCGGCAGCGGCGCGGCGTCCCCGCGCTCGCCCGCGCACGCCGCGCACGTCGCGGCCGCGCGCGCCGCACGTGCTGCAGCAGCTGCAGGGACACACTCACCTGCTGGTACACCTTGTCGACGGCGGCGGCCCACAGCGTGAGCAGCGTGCTGTGCGGCAGCGGCGCGGCGTCCCCGCGCTCGCCCGCGCACGCCGCGCACGTCGCGGCCGCGCGCGCCGCACGTGCTGCAGCAGCTGCAGGGACACACTCACCTGCTGGTACACCTTGTCGACGGCGGCGGCCCACAGCGTGAGCAGCGTGCTGTGCGGCAGCGGCGCGGCGTCCCCGCGCTCGCCCGCGCACGCCGCGCACGTCGCGGCCGCGCGCGCCGCACGTGCTGCAGCAGCTGCAGGGACACACTCACCTGCTGGTACACCTTGTCGACGGCGGCGGCCCACAGCGTGAGCAGCGTGCTGTGCGGCAGCGGCGCGGCGTCCCCGCGCTCGCCCGCGCACGCCGCGCACGTCGCGGCCGCGCGCGCCGCACGTGCTGCAGCAGCTGCAGGGACACACTCACCTGCTGGTACACCTTGTCGACGGCGGCGGCCCACAGCGTGAGCAGCGTGCTGTGCGGCAGCGGCGCGGCGTCCCCGCGCTCGCCCGCGCACGCCGCGCACGTCGCGGCCGCGCGCGCCGCACGTGCTGCAGCAGCTGCAGGGACACACTCACCTGCTGGTACACCTTGTCGACGGCGGCGGCCCACAGCGTGAGCAGCGTGCTGTGCGGCAGCGGCGCGGCGTCCCCGCGCTCGCCCGCGCACGCCGCGCACGTCGCGGCCGCGCGCGCCGCACGTGCTGCAGCAGCTGCAGGGACACACTCACCTGCTGGTACACCTTGTCGACGGCGGCGGCCCACAGCGTGAGCAGCGTGCTGTGCGGCAGCGGCGCGGCGTCCCCGCGCTCGCCCGCGCACGCCGCGCACGTCGCGGCCGCGCGCGCCGCACGTGCTGCAGCAGCTGCAGGGACACACTCACCTGCTGGTACACCTTGTCGACGGCGGCGGCCCACAGCGTGAGCAGCGTGCTGTGCGGCAGCGGCGCGGCGTCCCCGCGCTCGCCCGCGCACGCCGCGCACGTCGCGGCCGCGCGCGCCGCCAGCGCGGCTGCGCGTGCGCAGCGCCACAGCGCCGCCGCGCACTCGCCGCGCAGCCGCTCCACCAGCTGCGAACACAATATGATTCCATCTATGATCATAGGTTCCAATCCATATCCTCCCCCCCATGTATCGCGCCGTAACGTTTTTCTTTACCCCCCCCCCCCCTCCCTTGGTAAAACGTAAACCCTCTACGCGACCGTTCTGAAGGGTTTAAACAATGTTACGTAACGCGTAGTTCAAACCCCCCTCCCACCACTCCCGCCGCTGTAACGCATCGTAACGTTTCATAAGACCCCCCCCCCCCCCCCCAATTCGTTACGTAACACTTGAACGCTCCGTCAGCTGGTCCGGCGTGTGTTACCTGCGGGTCCAGGGGCACCGCGTGCAGCCGCACGCCGGGCGGCAGGCGGCGCCGCACGCTCTTCAGCTGCTGCTGCAGGGTGGTGCTGGACGCGCATATCGCCTCGTGCAGCTGGCCCAGCTCGAGCTGACGGTCTGATGTCTGGATACAAACAAAAAAAATAAAAAAATATTTTTCGCGCATTTTTAGAACAAAATTATCGTTTTCTTTCGAGGAGGAGGTGGTGGAGCAGGAAGCGGAGGAGGAGGTGGAGGAGGGGAGGGGGAGGTGGGGGGAGGACGGAGGAGCCGCAGGGGGGAGGGGGAGGAGGTAGGAGGAGGAGTAAGGAGGAGGAGGAAGAGTACGAGGCGGAGGAGGAGGAGGAAGCGTAGGAGGAGGAGGAAGCGGAGGAGGTGCAGCAGGGGGGAGGGGGAGGAGGTAGGAGGAGGAGGAAGAGTACGAGGCGGAGGAGGAGGAAGCGTAGGAGGAGGAGGAAGCGGAGGAGGAGGAGGAGGAGGAGGAAGCGGAGGAGGAGGAAGAGTACGAGGCGGAGGAGGAGGAGGAAGCGGAGGAGGAGGAGGAAGCGGAGGAGGAGGAGGGAGCGGAGGAGGAGGAAAGAGTACGAGGCGGAGGAGGAGGAGGAAGCGGAGGAGGAGGAGGCAGCCGAGTCACCTGCAGTATGTGTGTGAGCGCGCTGGCGTCGGCGTGCACGCCGCGCGCGAGCGCGTCCAGCGCGCAGCACGCGTGCAGCACGGCCTCGCGCCCCACGCCCGCGCCCTCCGTGCGCGACAGGCTCAGCGCGGACCACATCGCCGCCAGGTACGACCAGCAGCGCTCCACCGCTGCGCCCACCGACAACCCGCGCACAATCATACCGCCAGACCAACACACCCACTGTACGGTCCCACACCAAGCAACATCAAGCGCGTGTTGGGGGCACCGTACAATGGACTGGGGGCGAACCCAGTATATAATACTTATACAGAACTAGCTGTTACCCGCGACTTCGTCCGCGTGGTCTTTAACAAAAAAAAAAATTTCTAAAATAAAAGTAACCTAAGTTACTCCTTGTTACATCAGCTATCTGCCAGTGAAAGTCCCGTCAGAATCGGTCCAGCCATTTCAGAGATTAGACGGGACAAACAGACAGACAAACAAAAATTGAAAAAAATGTTGTTTCGGTATAGGTACCGTGTATACATCCAAATGCACTTAGTAAAAAGCGGTTATTTTAATATTACAAACAGACACTCCAATTTCATTTACTCGTATAGATTCGTTCGCTCATAAACGTGCAGGAGTGAAGGGAATTTAAAAAAAAATAGTATAACTTGATATTTCAAGTGATCCCAAGATTTCAGGTAAATTTTCAGTAAAGTATCCACAGCGCTACTGATAGGAGTAGGGGATTCATTACATCATCATCATCGACCATCATCATCACCAGAGAAACTTATAATTTTATAACAATTATTATCAAGAAACACTCGACACTGGCAAAAATAGTACTATTTTGTAGCCGATTGCAAACCTAATAAAAAAAACAACTACACATTTGATATGGCTTCCTTGCATTGAGTTTAAAATATATGCAAAACATTACAAACGCGAATACTTTTTACCCGACCGCGCAAGATAGACGGTCATGTTTTTATAGCATGTGTGTTTTATTAATCCGTCTTCTATACCAATGTTTGAATATTATCGTTTGCATTACAAGAATAAATAAATAAAAAAACAAACTTCAGAAAACGCACTAAAAAAATATCATAAAATAGCTGCGCCCCGCGGTGTTACCCGCTATTAAAAAGTATGCACTTTTCCTCATGTCCTTTTGCAAATGCACGGTTCCTGTATGCTATCCCATAGGAACCGTGCATTTCTCCGGGATAAAAAGTAGCCTATGTGCTATTCCAGACTACAATCTATCTCCGTGCCAAATTTCATCCAGATCCGTTCAGCCGTTCTGGCGTGAAAGAGTAACAAACATCCACCCGTCCATCCAAACTTTCACATTTATAATATTAGTGGGATAAAAAATAAAGCATACTCGACGAATTGACAATAGATGTTTGTCAGTGTCCGTGAGCGGTACGGTACAGTACTCACCGTCCAGTGAGCAGTTCTCGTCGAGCTCGTTGCTCTTGAGCAGCTGCGTGAGCGCGTCGAGCGAGCGCTCCTGCTGCGCCGCGTCCGGCAGCGCGCTGGCCGCCTTCAGCAGCACCTCCGGGGTACACGACTCCAGGGCCGCCGTCCACATGCACACTATGCACTGACGAAAACATACAAAATAAAGAAAATAAATAAATTAATAAAATCAATAAATAAAATCAATAAGTAAATAAATAAATAAAATTAATTAATAAATAAATAAAATCAATAAATAAAATTATTAAATAAAATAAATAAATAAAATTAATAAGTAAATTAATAAATAAATAAAATAAATAAATATCGCTATACGAACACACCAACTATACGGTCCCACATTAAGCGACGCTTGTGTTATGGGCACCGTACAATGGACTGAGGGCGAACTCAGTATATAATACTTATATACATATTAAACATCCATGACTCGGGTACAAACATTCGTGCTCATCACACAAAGTATGTCCCTACCAGGATTCGAACCCGGAACCGTCGGCAGGGAAAAAAGGGGTACTACCAATTGCGCTAACAATTTAAAATCGAAAGAAGAAATAAATAATAATTTAATGAACAATTTAAGATAGTTTTTTCGAACACCACTGAACAAAGCCATGTCGCCAAGCGGCCTAGCCGTGTTCCGGCATGATGTTCGGTGTCGCCATTCATGGATGGCGGGTCAGATCAGCTGCGCTGCATGTGCCTAGTGAATGTAGCGTCTCGATCTACTGCCGCCTTCCTACCTAGGCAAGTATGCTCCATCGTAGATCTCATCGTCACTTCCCATCAGGTGAGATCGAGATCAAATACTTGCCTATGTTTTAAAAAAAAAAAACACTGTCAAATAGCCTATCGCCATGTTCCCACTCACCTGCACCATGTATAGCTGATACTCGAGCTGACACCGGAAGCTGTACTGCACAGCGGTGTGGGTCTTGGTGACCACCTCCCTGTCCCACACATTGACCGCCGGGAACCTGACGTTCATCATAATATTAAACCCACCAAGCCTTATGGGTGCCCATCTAAAGAGCGGCGATCACGGCCCAGAATAGGAAAGCTTTTGAACGGGTTTTAATTGGGTTTTTGAACGACTTAACTGCTGTCAGATTTGACTTATGGTTGCCCGTTCACTTGGCTTACCTTTTGAAAGAGCTTTTCTATACTAGGCGAGTTTGATTCGCGTAAAATAAACGCAAAACCCCATTAAAAAGGTCCTCTACGTGTTGTACCCCTGTTCCCTGCACAAGCCTTTCAAAGATCCGGGTATAGCCCGTGTGGAGAAAGACAAAATAATACTAATATCGCCGAACGAACACACCAACTATACGGTTCCACACTTATCAACGCTTGTATTATGGGTACCGTACAATGGACTGAGGGCGAACTCATTATATAATTACTTGGATATTAAACATCCATGGCTCGGGTACACACATTCGTGATCATCACACAAATTTTCCGTCCACCGGGATTCTCGGGACCATCGGTACCATCGGTACGGAAACCAAGGTCACCACCCACTATGCTAATCAGGTTATACATACTAATTGTATACTATTATATTGAAGCTGTACGTTTTCCAAATATTTTTTTATAAATAAATCTCGTTTATAAGAGACAACTCTATTGCAGGCTGTAAATCACTCGACTAGAAGTGGTGACACCGGTTTAGATTGTATAGTATAGTATAAGTAAAGTTATAGTATAAGTATAGTATACTGACTTCTCTCTGATCTGGCTGAGAATGATGTCAGCCTTCGTGTTGAGCCGCTGCAGCAGGAGTATCAGCAGGATCGCGTCGTGGTCGCCTGAAATACATGTAAATATGAGCTTGGGTTCAATTGCAGAGTGTGATGACGGCGGAGTGTAATGATGGCAGAGCGTAATGACGGCGGAGTGTAATGATTGTTGAGTGTGCTGATGGCGGAGTGAAATGACGGCGGAGTGTAATGAAGGCGGAGTGTAATGATTGTAGAGTGTAATGATGGCGGAGTGAAATGACGGCGGAGTGTAATGAAGGCGGAGTGTAATGATTGTAGAGTGTAATGATGGCGGAGTGTAATGACGGCGAACTGTAATGATTGTAGAGTGTGATGAGGACTGGTAGAGGGTAATCAGCGTGAGGCAAAGACTTGTTGAAATGTAGGAGACGTCTGATGGAATGTGGTGTAGGCTGAATTTGGCGAAGACTGGCGGAATGCGGTCTGGACTTGTAGTGTGGTGTGGATGGGCTGGTTGAATGATGGATCGCGAAGTGTGGGTAGGGGTGGAGTAGGCACGCAGCGAGGCTGACTCACCGGACGTGGCCATGTAGTGGTCGGGCAGGCAGGCGGCCAGCATGTCCGCGCGCGCGCGCGCCTGCGCCAGCTCCAGCGCGCGCAGCTGCAGGTCGATGGAGCGCGTGGAGGCGCGCGACAGCTGCACCAGCGAGCCCAGCTCCGGCGGGCCGGGGGGGGCGGCGGGGCCGGCGGGGGCGGCGGGGGGGGCGCCCGGCTCCGGGCTGGACTCCTGCTCGGACGCCGGCGCCGGGGACTCTGGGGTACACGCACAGTCAACAATAGACATCCTCATAGAATACATAGACAATAATTCATGTCGACGCGTTGAAGGTCAGTTTATTGATAAACTAGCTGTTTCCCGCGACTTCGTTCGCGTGGTGTTTAACAAAAAAAGTGTTTGCCTAAAATAAAAGTAGCCAAGTTACTCCTTGTGACATCAGCTATCTGCCACTGAAAGTCCCGTCAAAATCGGTCCAGCCATTACAGAGATTAGCCGAAACAGACAGACAGACAAAAATTGTATTTTTTTTTTGTTTTGATATAGGTACCGTGTATACATCCAAATGCACTTAGTAAAAAGCGGTTATTTTAATATTACAAACAGACACTCCCATTTTATCTATTTGTATAGATGTGCACCTTGCTTGGACTCGAGCTGCGCCCGCGCCTCGTTGTACTGCTCGGTCATCTTCTGGACCAGCTCCCTGAACTTGTGTATGGTGGAGTCCCGGTCCATTATCGTCTCTAGCGCAGCCTCCCGCTCCCGCACCGCCTGCGCATATCTCTCAGCGTTATCAAACAATAATAATATCGCCAGACGACCACACCAAAATTGTACGGTCCCAAACTAAGCTACGCTTGTGTTGTGGGTACCGTACAAAGTACAAAGTCTGGGGGCGATACGAGCGAAATAAAAATTGATCTGTTAAAAACGCTCCTGTACAAAAGTGACTGTGCGAACAAGCTGTGACACCATAGAGCCACCCTGGTGCCAGTAGCCACTCTGGTGCCAGTAGCCACCCTGGTGCCAGCGGCCACTCTAGTACCAGTAACCACTCTGGTGTCAGTAGCCACTCCGGTGCCAATAGCCACTTTAATGCCAGTTACCAAATTGGTGCCAGTAGCCACTCTGGTGCCAGTAGCCACCCTGGTTCCAACAGCCACTAGTGCCAGCAACCACTATGGTGTCAGTAGCCACTCCGGTGCCAGTAGCCACTCTAATGCCAATTTCCAAATTGGTGCCAGTAGCCACTCTGGTGCCAGAAGCCACTCTAATGCCAGTTGCCAAATTGGTGCCAGTAGCCACCCTGGTGCCAGTAGCCACCCTGGTGCCAGTAGCCACCCTGGTGCCAGTAGCCACCCTAATGCCAGTAGCCACTCTGGTGCCGGAAGCCACTCTGGTGCCGGAAGCCACTCTGGTGCCAGTAGCCATTTTGATGCAAGTAGCCGCTCACCTCCCTGGTGGCCGCTTGCGCCATCTCCAACTCCTCGCGCAGGTCCATCTCCAGCTCGCGGTTGGACTCCACCAGCTGCTCGTGGACTTCCTGCAGCGCCTCCAGTTCCGACACGTCTTGCTTGAGTTGTTCCACCTGGCAGGAAGCAAGAGATGAACACGGATGCTGTAGCAGCTGTGGGCTGGACAGTGGATCACAGGGGGAGGCGATATCGGAAAAGGAATCGAAAATATCCGAACTGGATTACCGCAATCGCTATTAAAATTTCCGAATTTGAATTATCTTCGATGTATCTTGATGACAATACCAAATCGTTTTTTTTCTCAAAGTTTCCGTCGGAAAGCTCGTCGGGAGCGACACCAACATCGAAAAGTTTCCAATCCGTTTCCGATGTCGATTCCGAATGATTTAAAACAGCCTTTCCCAAAGTAGGCTATAACGCCCCGTTGTGGGCGATGCTAAAAGGGGCGGTAAGTGACCCACAAAAACAATAAGAGCGTTGTGTAGACGCTTACAATAGTTAATTAAATTTTATTTAAAAAAAAAGACACGCCCGCTGAGTTTTTCGCCTTGCAAGTGCCCCCGTAGGCCTATACGAAATAAACAATTTGACTTTGACTTTGAGACAAAATAAGTTTGGGAGCTCCTGATTTAAGATAGCCCACCAGGTCCTCGAGGCCCATCTTCTTCTCTGCGAGCTGTTCCACCATCTCCTCGGCCCCGAGCGCCGCGTCCACCTGCTCCCGAAGGTCGGCCACCTGCAGCTCCAGCTCGTCAACCCGGCTGGTGAGCTTCTCCTTGGTGCGGCTCAGCTCCGCTATCTCCGATTTGTATTGGTCGATATCCTATATATATGGGTCAGAATCAGAATCGAGGCAAGTATGCTGCATCGTAGATCTCATCGTCACTTACCACCAGGTGAGATCGAGATCAAATACTTGCCTATATTGTAATAAAAAAAATAATCAGAATCTGAATATTTTTTATTCACGTAGACCCAGTGGCGTAGCATAGGTCATTAGCACCCGGTGCGGATTTCAAATTTGCCGCCCTCTTATTTTTGATATTCATTATAAAAAAAATGCATGGGCATGGTAACGACAAAAAAAATGACGAAAAAACACTGATTTTTTTTTTTTATTTTACTTAATTTTTTTTTCATATCTTAATTATTATTTTTTTCTCTAACCGTCACCTGTGAAATGCCGCCCCCGGCAAAGTGCCGCCCGGTGCGGACGGCACCCTCCCCCCCCCCCCCCATGCTACGCCACTGCTAGACAATTAAGTACAGAACTTATGAATCATCAAAAGTTACAAAATACTATGCATTCCGAACGGGTGGTACAGTAGTAGACTTTACCACCCGTTCGGAATGCCGTTCCTATGGAGAAGAACGGACAAGAAACTCCATGGTTGCTCTTTTTTTAAAAAGATCTTTTACATTTTTGAGCAGTACATTGTTATGGGTGTGTGAGAACAATGTAGGAACGGCTAGGCAGTTTACGGCTATTAATAAACTGGTATAATGCGGTTCCTTTAAACTTACCCCCGAATTTATAGACGTTCTATAAATTTATCAAACGTCATATAGTGCCGCGCATAATAGTTATACTTTGCGCAGCACTATATGACGAGGTCTGATAAAGTTATAGACGTTCTATAAATTTATCAAACGTCATATAGTGCCGCGCATAATAGTTATACTTTGCGCAGCACTATATGACGAGGTCTGATAAAGTTATAGACGTTCTATAAATTTATCAAACGTCATATAGTGCCGCGCATAATAGTTATACTTTGCGCAGCACTATATGACGAGGTCTGATAAAGTTATAGACGTTCTATAAATTTATCAAACGTCATATAGTGCCGCGCATAATAGTTATACTTTGCGCAGCACTATATGACGAGGTCTGATAAAGTTATAGACGTTCTATAAATTTATCAAACGTCATATAGTGCTGCGCATAATAGTTATACTTTGCGCAGCACTATATGACGACATCTGATAAAGTTATAGAACGTCTATAAATTTTGAGGGATAATTCCCTTCACGACTTAATTCTGAAAAACAGTAAGATCGCGGGATCTTTGCGTACCGATTGCGAATCCGACCGTCAATGGTTCAACCCTTCAAGGCTTATACGAGTAAGCTATATATAAGGCTAAGCTATATATAAGGCTTATCGTAGTACTAAGGCACCTATTAATATGTGTGTGTGTATGTATATGAATGTGTTTGTATGTATATGAGTGCGTGTGTACACGAGTGCCGGTGTGTGAGTAAGTGCCTGTATGTGCTAGTGTGCGTGCTCGCATGAGAAGAGTCTCACCTTGTGCATCTTGTGCATCTCGTGCTTGTCGTGCGCGGAGAGGTCGCGCAGGCGCACGAGCGTGTCGCGCAAGCGCACGTTCTGCTGCTGCAGCTGGCGCATCTCGTAGCCGGTGGCGCCGGCGCCGCTCTCTGCGTACGGGTGCTCTGTCAGACGCACACACACACACGCGCCCCGTTATACTTTATGTGTGACATGCGTGTCTCCCTCGGCAAGTATGTCATAGCGTGTCAATCATCCCACTAATATTATAAATGTGAAAGTTTGGATGGATGTTTGTTACTCAATCACGCCAGAACGGCTGAACGGATCCGGATGAAATTTGGCACAGAGATATATTATAGTCTGGAATAGCATATAGGCTACTTTTTATCCCGATAAAATGTATGGTTCCCGTGGGATAGATTTGTTTTAATTTTTCATAGAGTATCAATAAATTCATTTTGTCATACATTTAATTCTGAGGCGGTGCGAAGTTCGCCGGGACAGCTAGTACTTCTATATAGGTACGTCCATTCGAACGGCAGGTAAAGTCGTCGATTCTGTGTCATTTTTGACGATACATAACCTCTACAATAGCTTAACATGACTCAGAAGGATTCAGAATTAGCTAGGAATTGCTAAGATATAGTCGTCAGTCATCGAGGGAGACATTTAACACAAACATACTAACAAACAAAAACGCAAAAAAAATATAATTGTTAGAAATAGGCGATACTTGGCGGAAATCCATTGTTAAATACCAATAAATTCATAGAATACCAATAAATTCATTTTCTCATACATTTGATTCTGAGGCGGTACGAAGTTCGCCGGGACAGCTAGTGTAAAATATGTTAAGGAGTTAACAAGTAGGTGATAACGATCACGTTTGTGTATAAAATATATGTGTACACAGTGTTTGATTGTGCTGTGAGCAAGCGAGACAGTACAGTGTCACCGCGCACTTAGTACCTAGTGTTATTTTTAAATCCCACTAATATTATAAATGTGAAAGTTTGGACGGATGGATGGATGTTTGTTACTCAATCACGCCGGAACGGCTGAATGGATCCGGATGAAATTTGGCTCAGAGATAGATTATAGTCTGCAATAGCACATAGGCTACTTTTTATCCCGGTAAAATGTATGGTGCCCGTGGGATAGATTTGTTTGAATTTTTCATAGAGCAAAGATCGACATGATTTTTTGCATAGGTAGTGGTAGTATAGGGGAAAGGACATACTTTTTAATCGCGGGTAACACCGCGGGGCGCTGCTAGTTTCAAATAATTTGTTTTTTATATCGCGAATGTGACCTTTATAGCCTACCAATGGACCCCTTAAATTATTTTACACGATTATTGTTAAGCCTTATATAAATATAAAAACATAAATAAATATTAAGCTCCGGACACATACACGATAAAAGGTGGGACTACACTGATCCGACGAACACAGCCAAAGTGATCAGACAAATTTCGGCACAAATGACACAGACATAGAGTCCATTTTAATAAAGCCCACGTACTGTGACGCGTGGATACAATGTAATAGCTAACAAAGGCCTCCGAGATCCCGTGCATCCGGGAAGTGTAGACTGCAATAACAATACCATTGCAATTGCATTGCGAGTTAATTGTGTCAACCGACTTGTGCCCGAGATCGACGTACGTGGCGTACGTCGGCTCAATGTAGTCATGCCTTTAAACTGTGTATAGGTTCGGATGATATTGATGTGAACAAGCCTTAAAGAAATAAGTAAGTAAACATTATATACAGGGTGTCAGTGGATTTGTATCGAAAACTGATACCATGGATTCCACTCATGATTCTGGACCCCCCTGAGTTGGAATTATCCGCCGATGTTTTCATGATTTACACGCATATTTTTCAGTATTTCTAAAATTGATTTGGCCATGAAATCAGAAGTCTATGTCAAGGTGATTTTAAATAAATACCACTAATTTAGACTGAAAACAGCAATGCAAATTATAGCTCGTAGGCTTATATACAAGGTGTAAGGTGCATGGTAACAAAAACTTTGGGTATAGATTACAGTTAAATCCAATAATAAAATTACATGAATAATTTATGTCGAAAGTCAAAGGCTTACGATACATAGCGCGCTCAAAAATTACAAAAAATGTATGTAATTTTCGAGCGCGCAATGTAACGTAACGCACGCGATCACAACACAACGCTTCGCGCGACACCCGACTTGTGCGAATGACGACGCGCTCGAGCGTATCGAGTTTTAATTTACATTGCAGTTTTATATCTAAATCAGTAATTATGTTGATTTTATTAAAAAAAAATGTTAAGACAGACTTCTATTAAGATTTCAGGTTGATACAAATTAAAAAAAAGTATAATTCATGAAAAGACCGACGGAAAATTCCAACCCTGTGAGGTCCAGGGCCCCAAGTCTGCTAACACTATCGATTCTTAATCGAACAGCAGCCGCACGGTAACTGTCACTTTTGACAGATATCCCATACAATATCTGTCAAAAGTGACAGTCACTATGCGGTCTATGTGGCATCAGTTTTCGTTACGAATCCACTTACACCCTGTATAACTAATATAAGAGGAAAATAGACAAATGTGTGTGTGTCTGTGCGCTGTTATTTATGTAATAGCATTGACATTAATAGAGCAACAACGATAGCAGCCATTACGCATATTGACCGGCCAGTCTATAACTATACCCAACTTAAACATAGAAGGTCATAGTCCCCCTGACCGATTTTTGTTTTCTTATTATTACATTATAGGCAAGTATTTGATCTCGATCCCACCTGATGGTAAGTGACGATGAGATCTACGATGGTGCATACTTGCCTGGAAGGTACCTGTTCACTCTCGACTTGAAAACACCCAGATTGAAGTCAACGGGGAACAAAGACGCCGGTAGCGTGTTCCATTCCTTGGCAGTTCGCACGGTGAAAGTAGAAGCAAAACGCTTAGTGCGTACCGAAGGAATGTCCACAGTGTACGGATGACACTTGTCCGTGCGTCTTGTCGACCGACGATAGAATGGAGATGGGGGAATTAATTTGTGTAATTCCATCGCACTCTCTCCGAAATGTTCGGTCACAGCGGCCAAACTCAACGGGACTGGCCAACTACGCAGAAGATATACACAAGCGTGTGCGCAAGCGCAGGTGCACTCTCTCTCCCTCTCTCTCATAGTCCAATTGGACTGCAATCCGACACGACCGGAGAGAGATCAGGCGCAGGACGCACGGCTTTAAGTGCTCTCCGAGTCGCGAGCGAGTCATAATCATGATGGAAAATGATTGTAGCGACCTCAACCTCGCCACAAGCTACACAGATGGCGCTGCAGACGACATTCAGAACAAATGACGAGTCTCCACACAATCCTGAAACGCGCTCGCTATGAGAGTTTTCGGAGCACGTAACATATATACAAGATCCCGATAATAACCGTCGGGGCATAGCGGCCTGACTGGAAGATCTTCCCTTTTCCGCAAAATAACATTCACACATAAATTCCTAGAGATGCAAGCCGCGGTTTGAACCTAGGTGGCTCGTTTTCAAGGAGAGCGTTGTACCTACATGGCTATAATTACTTAGCCACTAAACTAAAGTCGAACGAAGATCAGAAGTTGTCATACAATTTTATGCCTTAATAGCCGGTCAATAAGCGTATATGCTGACTATTTCATTTATCAATAAAACATTTTGACATGGAAGTAATTAATAAAAGAACCTAAGTAGTATTTTTAAACACCTCCTGTAAAATGATTTAAATATAGTATTCAGCTAACTACTTAATTTAAATAAATAATATAATATCGCCAGACGAACACACCAACTGTACGGTCCCACACTAAGCAACGCTTGTATTATGGGTACCGTACAATGGACTGAGGGCGAACTCAGTATATAATCACACTAATCACACTAATATTATAAATGTGAAAGTTTGGATGGATGGATGTTTGTTGCTCAATCACGCCAGAACGGCTGAACGAATCTGGATGAAATTTGGCACAGAGATAGATTATAGTCTGGAATAGCACATAGGCTACTTTTTATCCTGGTAAAAAGGACATACTTTTTAATCGCGGGTAACACCGGGGCGCAGCTAGTACTTATATAGATATTCAACATCCATGACACGGGTACAAACATTCGTGCTCATCACACAAAGTTTGTCCCTACCAGGACTCGAACCTGGGACCCACCGCAGGAGCCACCACCACTGAGCCAATCAGGTAGTCAAAACTGAAAATACTAGTGAGTAAACAAAACGTTATATAAAACCAAATATATATTAGAAAACTAGTTCAAATTTAATTTCAACTTGCCTTACCTCAATCAAAAAATATCCAATTCCACTCACGTATATTGCCGCCGGCTTCCATCTCGGCCTTCATCAGCTGCAGGTCCAGCGTGGCCTCCTCCAGCTTCTCACGGCACTGCTCCAGCTCGATCTGCAGCGCCTCCGCCCTCTCCTCGGCCATCTCCTTGTCCAGTGCTGCCATCTCGGCAGCCTCTTGGAGCTCTGCCGTCTCGTCGTTGTGAATATCGAGGGCTTCTTGGGCTTCGCGGACCTGGGGGGAAGGGCAAAGACAAACTAGTACCTAATATATTGATTTCTTATATTTACGCGAATACTACACATTGAAATAAAACTAATTTTACGGATTTTATTGCGTTTATTTTATGTTTTTACGTTCCGGACGTTTCGGCTGCTTTACAGCAACCATGGTCGCGGGAGGACTGAGGTGGTTGACGTCCTAGTGTCATATTTACAGTGGGTACTCTCATATTATCATATTACCTACATTTTATTATAGTATCATAGGGAATGTTAAAAAACATAAAATAAACGCGATAAATAAATATCGCCCGGTAAGGTGCCGTGTGGTGCCGGCTTAGAATAGCACCACTCCATCTCTTCCCATGGATGTCGTAAGAGGCGACTAAGGGACAGACCAGGGGACGGGCAGCAGCGTCCCCCCCGTGTATAATCAACAACACACTGCGGTCACCAATTCGTCCTTGCCAGGCGCGGTGACTATGGCAAAACCCCCCCAATGACAAGCACGATAAAAAAACGGCCCCTAGTCCCCGGCAGCCTTTCTATTCCTGGTCACGGTAGCGGCCATGGTTACGGGAGGGCAGGGGGTGCGAAGAATCCCCGGCAGAGATCCGGCTACCAAAACCGACGACGTTTGGACCTGGCCACATACAACACGAGGACACTAAGGACCGACGAGAAGATCACAGAGCTGGAAGAAAGTATAGCCAAGTTACGCTGGGACATTATAGGATTATCTGAAGTCCGAAGAGAGGGCGAGGACACGATAATCCTCAAATCCGGCAACTTGCTATACTACAGGGAGGGCGACCAACTGTCCCAGGGTGGTGTCGGGTTTGTCGTTCACAAGTCCCTCGTCAACAATATTGTGAAGATCGAAAGTGTGTCGTCGAGGGTAGCGTACCTTATACTCAGAATTACCAGCCGGTATTCGCTGAAGGTCATACAGGTATACGCTCCTACCTCGGCACACACGGACGACGAAATTGAGGTTATGTATGAGGACATCTCAAAAGCCATACAAACCTCCGAAACACATTACACTATTGTGATGGGGGACTTCAACGCGAAGATGGGTGAACAAAGCGGTGAAGAGCTGAGAGTGGGGCAATTTGGATATGGGCAAAGGAACCCTAGGGGACAACGCTTGGCCGACTTCTTGGAAAAGGAGGGACTCTTTATGATGAACTCTTTCTTCAAGAAGAGGCCAAACAGGAAATGGACCTGGATAAGTCCCGATGGTTCCGTGAGAAATGAGATTGACTTCATCATGTCGACGAAAAGACAGATATTCAGTGATGTCTCCGTGATCAACACGGTTAAAACCGGCAGTGATCACCGGTTGGTAAGAGGCACACTGAATCTTAACATCAAACTGGAAAGAAGTCGGCTGATGAGGTCTACGCTCCGCCCTACATCAGCACATATCCAAAACCCCGAAATCTTTCAGCTCGAGCTACAAAACCGCTTCGAAGGCCTAGAAATATGCGAAACTGTGAACGACATCAATGACAGGTTCGTGGAAACTGTCCATACGGTAGGGTCAAAGTTCTTTCGGCCCCGACGTACAGATAGAACCAAAAAACTCTCGGAGCAAACTCTCAAACTCATCCAAGAACGCAACGAAATGGGGTTGCAGTCTTCAGAAAATTTGTCGGAATATCGGCAGCTCAACAGACGGATCTCCAAATCCCTGACCCGCGACATCCGCCAATTTAATACGGAAAGTATTAAAGAGGCTATAGCGAAAAATAAGGGATCAAAAGTATTTGAGAGAGATCTGTCTGTTGGGCAGCGACAGCTGACCAGGTTGAAGACCGACTGTGGCAACATCGTTTCGTCCAAGCCGGAGATTTTGAGAGAGGTCGAGAAGTTCTATGGACAGTTATACACGTCATCACAAGCCCCTGTTGACAGTTTAGCCGAAGACCCAAGGGCTAAACTTACCCGACACTATACCGAAGATATCCCGGACGTCAGCCTCTATGAGATTAGGATGGCTCTCAAACAGCTTAAAAACAACAAGGCACCAGGTGATGACGGAATCACAACAGAGCTTCTGAGGGCGGGTGGAACACCAGTTCTAAAAATCCTTCAGAGGCTATTTGACTCCGTCATACACGAAGGTACGACGCCAGAAGCATGGAATAGAAGTGTGGTGGTACTGTTCTTCAAAAAAGGTGATAACACCCTATTGAAGAACTATAGACCCATCTCACTTCTAAGCCATGTTTACAAGTTGTTTTCGAGAGTCGTCACGAATCGTCTCACGCGCAGGTTCGACGAATCCCAGCCACCCGAACAAGCCGGGTTCCGAAAAGGCTTCAGTACCATAGACCACATACATACGCTGCGGCAGGTTATACAGAAGACCGAGGAGTATAACCGGCCACTATGCTTAGCGTTTGTGGACTATGAGAAAGCCTTTGATTCGATCGAGACATGGGCAGTACTACAGTCCCTCCAGCGTTGCCACATTGACTACAGATATATCGAAGTGCTGAGATGTTTGTACAGAAACGCCACTATGTCGGTCCGGATCCAAGATCAGAGCTCGAATCCCATCCAGTTGCAGAAAGGTGTGAGACAGGGAGACGTCATATCTCCGAAACTGTTCACCGCTGCACTGGAAGATGTCTTCAAGCTTCTGGACTGGAAAAGGTCCGGCATCAATATTAACGGCGAGTATATCTCTCACCTTCGATTTGCAGACGATATCGTAGTCATAGCAGAGTCGCTGGAGGACCTAAGCTCAATGCTCGAAGACCTCAATAGAGTCTCCCAACAGGTGGGTCTTAAAATGAACATGGACAAGACAAAGATCATGTCGAGCGTTCATGTTCAACCCAGAACAATAGCCGTTGGGAGCTCTATTCTCGAAGTTGTGGACAAGTACATTTACCTAGGGCAGATTGTTCAGCTAGGTAGACATAACTTCGAGAAAGAGGTCAACCGTCGAATCCAACTCGGATGGGCAGCGTTCGGGAAATTGCATGATATCTTCTCGTCCAAATTACCTCAGTGTCTGAAGACAAAGGTTTACAACCAATGTGTGCTGCCAGTGATGACATATGGTGCCGAGACGTGGTCGCTGACTATGGGCCGCATAAGAAGGCTCAAGGTCGCTCAACGCGCAATGGAGAGAGCTATGCTCGGGGTTTCGCTACGCGATAGAATCAGAAATGAAGAGATCCGTAGACGAACTGGAGTAACCGACATAGCTCAAAGAATCGCCAAGTTGAAGTGGCAGTGGGCAGGGCACATAGCTCGCAGAACCGATGGCCGTTGGGGCAGAAAGGTTCTAGAATGGCGACCACGAATCGGAAGACGAAGTGTAGGACGGCCCCCCACAAGGTGGACTGATGACATCACACGCGTCGCAGGAAGCCGGTGGATGCGAGTGGCGGAGGACCGTGATGTGTGGAAGTCGTTGGGGGAGGCCTATGTCCAGCAGTGGAAGTGTATATCGGCTGATAGATAGAAGGTAAGCAACGCTTGTATTATAGGTACCGTACAATGAACTGACGGCGAACCCTGTGTATCATACTTATATATATATTAAACATCCACAACTCGGGTACAAACATTCGTGCTCATCACACAAAGTTTGTCCGTACCAGGATTCGAACGCGGAACTCGCAGTGCAAGGCAGGGTCAATACCCACTGAGCTAATCAGATCGTAAATATACTTTAATTCATATTTCCACATAGCTCTGTTCCTGTATGTCAGGGCCCCAAGTCTGCTAACACAATCGATTCATAATCGAACAGCAACCGCATAGTAACTGTCACTTTTGACAGATACCTCATACAATATCTGTCAAAAGTGACAGTTACTATGCGGTTGCTGTTCGATTATGAATCGATTGTGTTAGCAGACTTGGGGCCCAGGTCCGTGGTCTCACCTCCTGCTTCGCCCGCTGCAGGTCTCTCTGGAGCGCCGCCTGCGACTCCATGATCTTGGACTTGAACTCATTGGCCTGGTCCAGCTGCAGCCTCACTCGCTCCAGCTCGCGAATCTTATCGCGATCTTCAGCGCGACGGACTTTGAGGGTCTCGAGCTTCTCCTTCAGATCCTCGACCTCTGCTTTCAGGGTTGTTATCTGAGTAAATAAATACCAGAATCAGAATATTTTTTACTAGATGCGCCCGGCGGTGTTACCCGCGATAAAAAGTATGAAAAATTAAAACATCTATCCCACGGGAACCATACATTTTACCGGGATAAAAAGTAGCCCATGTGTTATTCCAGACTATAATCTATCTCTGTGCCAAATTTCATCCAGATCCGTTCAGCCGTTCGGGCGTGAAAGAGTAACAAACATCCATCCATCTATACATCCATCCATCCATCCATCCAAACTTTCACATTTATAATATTAGTATAGAGTATAGATTCACGTAGGATTGCAATCCCTAGTCCTGTGATCCTGTGAAGGTGATAACAATATAGTCTGTACCTCTTGCTGCGCCTGAATGTTAGCCAACTTGTCTTCGACGCTGGTGGACACTGGCTGCGGGGAGGTGATGCTCTGGCCCGGAGTATACTGAGGGGTTAAGGTCTCCACGAAACCAGTCTGTAATTACAGGTGATGTCATATGAAGAGTATCGAAGGTCACTCCCGTGTCTTGAGTACGAATAACACTACTCCTGGTATTCCTAGGTAGTATAATAATAAAGCAAGTAAGCAGTGATAGCCAAGTTGGTAGAACTCTTGCCTCGGTAACGAGGATCGCAGGTTCAAACCCCGGCTCGCACCTCTTGGATATTCATGTGCGAATCTCGTTTTCAACCATGATTATCACTTGCTAAACGGCGAAGGAAAACATCGCGAGAAAACCTGCATGTCTGAGAGTAGGTACCCCTCGAAAAGACGAGTGAAGTCCGCGTGAGGGGAGGCCCGTGCCCAACAGCGGGACATTAAAAGGGCTGGTATTATTAGGTAGTATACTTTAGTGAAAGCGTCTGTTTGTGTGTGTGTGTGTGTGTTTGTGCTTCAATTATGTATGTTATGTTAGTGCATGAAGTTGGTTCTAAGCGAGATTGTTGAGTCTATGCTATCTACCTCGACAAACGACGCCCTCTTCACGCCGAGGTCCGGCGAGCCGGCACGCTCGGTGGTGGGAGAAGCGTACGACGTCAGCGACTGGCGGCTGCTCGCCAGAGACGTGCGGGAGCTGCAACCGTGGTGCCAATGTCGCGTCGTGGGGCGAAGCCGCAGAGTAGAGCAAGGAGTCACAAACATTATACCATAGTCGTGTGATACTGAACAGGGGCCCAATTCTGCTAATCTACAAACGCTTCAGTGGAGTGTCGATTGAATGGTTTTAGACATTTGGTAGTCTACTAGTTTTTTAATATAGCGATAGTAGTGATAGCCAAGTTGGTAGAACGCTTGCCTCGGTAACGAGGATTGCAGGTTCAAACCCCGGCCCGCGCCTATATGATTTCATGTGCGAATCTCATTGTCAACCACGATTATCACTTGCTATACGGTGAAACGGAAAAACATCGTGAGGAAACCTGCATGTCTGAGAGAACCCCTCGAAAGATGTGTGAAGTCCGCTAACCCGCACTGGGCCAGCGTGGTGGACTATGGCCTAATCCCCTTCGCATTGAGGGGATGCCCGTGCCCAGCAGTGGGACATTAAAAAAGAGCTGGTAGTATTTTAAGACCAGCGGCTTTCCACTGACCCACTATTCAACTGCCATTGAACTATTTCGTATTCTACTTCAGTCGTGTATCAATATGTAAATAATGGTTTTCTACTCGTTATCTGACGTTTCTAGCAGTCGACACACACAACCATTGACACTGAAATGAGACTCCATCAAGACGACATTAAAGTTTTGGCAGAGTAGCCTGCAATTTTATTTATAGCATGTAATTTTATTTAAATTAGCAGAATCGGGACCCAGATCAAGAGGCATCCTCTGCACTCTCAGTCGGTTCGTGGCTCTGTTATTAGCCGCGTTCAAACGAACCGCGGTGATTCGACGCTGGTGCTCACTACGCGGCACGGCAAAGAAATAATCGGAATGCTCAAGGTTTCGGATACCGCGGGATACTGTAACATAATTACATAAGGCCAGCGCTCAATTCATTCGCTAAACCTTCTATTTGAGAGTTGCTGAAATTGGTTGTAAATTAAAAAATTATACGACTGAGAAGTGCCGCATGTCAAAGATTGCCACACAATATCGAAGCTTCCCGCAGTATGCTTAAGACCGATATTCAATTGCTAGTATTCAAATAAGATTATAAAGCCTTTGCTCTGCCGTGCCGCGAAGTGCCGCGGTGACTCTCGTCTTGCTTGGCTTTGCCAGTCAGACAACTGGATCGACATAATGAGGTTGGGCCACGATTTTCATATCGTTCAGCTTTTACAATAGTGCAACTATTACAAGTGACTCCTTGCTAAAATGTGAATCATACTCTGCGACTTGGAAGCCAATATACAAAGCATATTTATAGGGGAACCCAATAAGATACTCGAAGATACAACCATAGATATTTTCAGTAACCAACCCTCAACCATGAGTCGAAACATGTACACAAGACCATGAGACGAGTCGTGTATACATGTATCGTGTATACCTCAACCAATGTATCCACGAAACAAAGATTCGTAATTTTTAAAAAAAAAAAAAAACAAAGCTTCGTAGCCCCCCGGAACAAGCTCTGGGGCTTATTTTAGACAATACATTTGAGTCCAAAAGCCATAATAAACTGAGTCAAAAACCCTCACTACATTTTCTCTGAAAACGTACAAGAACATCCAAGAACAAATGGACAAAGCTTTTTGCGAATTTCTAAGCTCACTTGTGAGTCTCGATTGGAAAATATTACTCCATGCAAATTAGTTTGAGCACGCACAACTTAATATATATAAGCTTTGAGTATAGATTGTCAAAAATAAGCCCTGTATGTAAACAAAGTAAACAAGACACATCACCAAATTGTAACTACACATTCACCATGTAACATATAGTCCGGTCAATTTAGACATAAAAATTGTGGTCAAATAACAATAATTCCCGGAGAGCCAAATTTTGGTGGAGAGCCTTTGACCTTTTGACCTTTGACCCCGAATAACTTTTGTAGCACACGCGGGATCGATGGGGATTTTTAAAAGTTTATTTGTAATGGTAAACCACAGCTCTCCACCAAAATTTGGCTCTCCGGAAATTTTTGTTATTTCAAATGTCTATATTGACCGGACTAATAACATAATAATGGTTAGGCATGGGGCATCGAATTTGAATTTGGAATAAGGCATTTTAACACAAATTCACGTTCGATAATACCGAGTACGCTTGCACTTAACAATTAGTTACATTAATAAACAAAATAAAACATATTACAGACAACAGACCGACAGACATATCTATTTTTAAATAATAATAAAATGTGCGAATACGAAAAAGTGCTGGGAAATAATAACTTAATGCTAAATAAAAAAAGCAATAATAATACCACTTACGACCATTATGCCAGTGTCTAACATTGAACTAAAGTCAAAGTCAAATCATTTATTTCGTATAGGCCTACGGGGGCACTTACAAATTGTCATTACATTTTTTTTTCATAAGTCTACATCCGGATCGGAACGCGACCTCAACTGAGAAGATCCGGCGAGAAACTCAGCGGGCTTGTCTTTTTTTTGAAATTAATTATTTTTACAAAATAAAATATAAAAGTAAGCTCCAGTGTGTTGCCATGCGGGGCGCACACACGCTACACTTTAATTCTATTCGAAAGGTTTCTAGCAGATAACAGGCGTAGGTACTATAAAAACACAAATAAATTGTCGTATGGCAACACTGTATATTGGTATAATGCTCGAACAAAAAATCTCTACGACATACTGGTCTTAAGTTCAAAACACCACAAAACGTCACCATTCCATCTACACAAACTACACACATTCATCCTAAAATAATGACAACTCCATACATATCTGTGCATGCGATTAAAATAATATAACTTAAGTAGTTATAATGGTGCAACTTACAACTAAAACGTTATACAGGAGAAATTGTGACCATTTCTTGTGTAGATATAGGTTTAAGGCGGCTATTCGTGGTCTGATATGTTGAACGTTTGTGTGTGAAGAATACTTGAATTATTAGTAAAAAAAAAACATTGCATGGTCTAATAGGTTTTTAATTTAGACCTAGGAACAAAACGCAATACAGATTCACGATGTATATTACAAGGATTCCCAAACTATTTTGGGCAAGAGACCCCTTTTCCAAAATGAACTGATACCTCAGACCCCCATAGGCAAATTACTTTAAAAATCCTATCTCTAGTTTTTTCACAATTTTCAATTTGCCGCCAAATCGTAAAAAAATGACAAATTAATAAAATACATACACAATAATATTGGCAAAGAGTTCCATTTTCAAAATTTGAACATTAATTTTTTTATTATATCGTTTACAAGTGGCCAGTTCTAAAAACTTTCAGTGTCGCCCTCGCCTCGTACTAAAACATTAGTTATTCTTATAACAAGTTGGTACACGTAACACAACTTATAGAGTATCTTGAAAGTTCCAAATAAGAACTTGTGTTCAATAATAGGGGTCGATTTTTTTAGACCTCATCGACCCCCAAAATCAGTTTGCGTTTATGTCGACCACTGGGAAACCGATATCGAGCACTTTGGGAATCCCTGACGTATATCATGTATAAGATCGCATCAAATAAAACGGGTAAAGATGGTGACTCTGTACATGTGAAATTGATACTGTAGCGACTACTTCAACCGCGCACCACAAGCTACACAGATGGCGCTGCAGATGCAATCAGAACAATAGACAACTGTCATCACAATCCTGAATCGCGCTATAAGAGTTTTCGGAGCAAGTAACATATATACAAGATCCCGACAATAACCGTCGGGCGGGGCATAGCGGCCGCCCCGCCAGGCATACCACCCGCCTGGCTGGAAGATCTTCCCTTTTCCGCTAAAATACAATAAGGCATGCGCAGAGCAGCTGTATTTGTCGTTTTATTTGATGCGATCAAGTATATTTGCGCTTTATATCCACCACAAATCGAATACATTAAAAGATACGCCTAGTAACTTCATTCTCAACACAAATCCTCCAACATGCTGGAACATGAACAGCGGTGTTTAAAACAATCTTACAACCCAAGCGTATCGCTAAACGTATTCAACTATGTTACACACGAGCTGGCTCAGACCGAGTCAGAACTGAGTATTCACGACATTGTTTGTCGGAGTCGGACAGTCGAGACAGTAATTGTCGGTCAATTATATACAGCGCGGCTAGTGTAACATTACCGACTACAATACAATTTATAAATGGTAGAAAAAACAATATAAAATGCCAATACAACTCACCCCCCCCCCCCCCCCCCCCCCCGCCCTTCCCCACAATTTATAGACGTTTTATAACTTTATCAAACGTCATATAGTAATGTGCAAAGCAAAAACTCTTGTGCGCAGTACTATATGACGTTTGATAATGTTATAAGACGTCTAATAATTCGGTGGATAGACTATAATTATAGCCAAAACCTTTACACCTCTATTTAGCATCGTAAAAAGGTCCTACAACTTTAATAAGTATTACATTATTTTTACAGGGGACATTTTATCCGACAACCGACAAGCGACTCGGATCCAATCAAAAAACATCCGACATTGCCAAATTGTCCCAAGCCTATGCCGACAATAACTGTCAAAAACTTTTTTTTAATCTCGTCACAGAATACTAAGCTCTGACATAGTCCCCTCCCTCCCCCCGCTGTTACCTCGACATGGACAATGTGCCCGCCTTGGTCTGCGCAGGCGACGCCTTCCGACGCACCCTTCATTGATCACCGACATTAGTGTTAGTAATTACAATAATTATTTGTGTTATTACATTATTTTATATTAAAAAAATTGACGGAACGAATGTTAATTCAATTTGTTTCGTTTATATGATTTAGGTTGCGGTAAATAGCGAGTCAACCAAGAAAAGAGTATACTCGAGCTAGTTGCACACTTGTCAAATTGCGACTTTACTTAGATGTTTAGTCGAGGTGAGTCACGTTGACTTCGTTCTTGTCAACTTGTCAAATTGCGACCTTACCAAGCTGTTTACGGGACACGCCATTTTCATATCATCATGTCACATCCATTATTTTATTTATAATGTGTATTTATTGAATGTGTTATTGCTATTAATTACTTGACATTGGCAAAATACCCGCTATGTTGTGGGTGAGGCCATTTGCAAATCCATTTTATTTCGTCGCATCTCATTTCGTAAAAAAAGAAGATGAAGCTGTTTACTCGATACGAGTCATATTGACACCGTAGTTCTCAACTTGACGACTTGTCAAATTGCGACTTTACCTTGCTGTTGACTCGCTACTTGTCGAATTGCCAACGTGAACCGTGTAATTCAGGCATTAAGGCAAATAATGTTGTGTAACTGACAAGTTACATTCCTATTTAACCCGTATAATATGTTTTTAAGATAATAGGCATTTTTGTATTAAATAAATATTAAAATTTACAATTAACACAATATACTCGTAATGGAATGGTAATGGTACCGTAATGGCTACCTTTGTCAGGATTTTTATTTAAAAAATAACAGTTTACCTAGCATTATTTGACCCAATACTCTTTTTTTTATTACATTAATTTTGTTTATCACAATCATAGGTAAATGAGATATATTAACAGAAAAGAATATAAATAAACTATGCATGCTACATTGTCGAAAAGGCCGAATACTCAAAGGTGTATGCCAAATTGTCGAATGAACTCAAAGACAACTCAAATATCATTTGAGGCGTCCTTATCTTGCACTTTTCGCGTGAGAAGCACTCAAATTTGAGATGCGTTTGAATTTTTGGCGGTAATAGTAAAAATTCACAGTGTTTCATTGTATTATTCAAACCGCGAAAACTATTCTAAGCTTTTACCAACAAGTAGTATAAGTAAATGGTGAAACATACAAGTCCCAAATTTATAGAAACTTTTAAACCATTTACAATGACATTTATACACAATTGTTTAAAAATACTGTGCAATGATTTTGTAAATGCATTAAAAGCTCTATGAATTTTGTGGATATTATAGTCCTTATTATTGATTCATGTTAGTTAGATAATACCAACGCCTAAGTCAAAAATAGATGCACCAACGCTGGCCTCGGTAACGAGGATCGCAGGTTCAAGCCCCGGCTCGCACCTCTGGGATTTCTGGATTTAATCTGCGAATCTAATTTGCAACCATGATCATCACTTGCTAAACGCTTAAGGAGAACATCGTGAGGAAACCTGCATGTCTGAGAGAACCCCTCGAAAGATGTGTGAAGTCTGCCGACCCGTATTGGGCCAGCGTGGTGGGTTATGGCCTAATCCCCCTCGCACTGATGGGCACGGCCCAACAGTGGGACATTAAAAGGGCTGGTATTATTATTATATAAAATTCATAATACCGATTGACCAATAGTCACAGCCTATACTGGTAAATCTAGATATTTAAAATTACGAGGATATATACCTTGAGTACATATTGATTTTCTTATATTTACGCGAATACTACACGTTGAAATAAAACCTATTTTAAAGATTTTATCGCGTTTATTTTATGTTTTTACGTTCCCGACGTTTCGACTGCTTTACAGCAACCATGTTCACGGCAGGACTGAGGTGTTTGACGTCCTAGTGTAGTGTAGTTTGACCCGGGGTACCCTCACATTTAGTTGTTGTTCGCGGTCCTATCTACGCAGAAAGTGCTCACAGTGTCTTGAGTCAAGACTCAAGACCTCGATCAAGACTCCAGTCTAGATACTCAAGACCTCAAGACTCTTGAGGTCTTGCAATGGTGCGCTTGGTTTCATATGGTGCGTAAAACATAAAATAAACGCGACAAAATCTATTAAAATAAGTTGTATTTTCTTGAGTACCTCAGAGGTACCCTAAGGTGGATTCTTTGTAAGTTCGACTCCTGAGGATTTTCTACAAAAATAATAATAAAAATCAACTATCATGAATCAATATAGAGTGTTTTTAAGGAGTGGTGCTTAAGCGTCTACGAAGCGGTGTGGGGGTACTCTACATTTGCGTTACTCACGTGGTAGGCCTAGACCGCTGCGCCACTGTAATACTAGCGAAGAAAAAAACACCATCAATAAGGCACTCTCTACACGAGCTAACACGACAATGTTCTGATCTAAAAACATTAGTGGGTACCTAAAAAAAATCATCCCACTAATATTATAAATGTGAAAGTTTGGATGGATGGATGATTGTTACTCAATCACGCCAGAACGACTGAAGGGATCTGGATGAAATTTGGCACGGAGAAAGATTATAGTCTGGAGTACATAGGCTACTTTTTATCCCAGTAAAATGTATGGTTCCCGTCGGATAGACATAGTTTTTAATCGCGGGTAATAGCTGAGCGCAACTAGTAAACAATATTTTTTTTAGATGGGGTTGCCACCCTTACTGTATAATTTTCTACTATATCAGAGGTCTGTACGTCACGTGCGAGATTATTCGTAAGTTCTTTTTTATATCGCCAGACGAACACACGAACTATACGGTCCCTCACTAAGCAACGCTTGTATTATGGGTAACGTACAATAGACTGGGGGCAAACCCAGTATATATTAGTTATAGAGATACTAAAGACATAAAATTTACAAACAATCTCGTGAAACTCTAGTGTTTTCACTGTAGATGATACTAATAAAATTCACAGAATATAAAACTTTTAGTGTTACCAATCTAAAATAAACTTTCTACCAATTAAAACTACTTAATAACTCATGTGGCTATACCTATATAGATTTAACATGCTCTTTTATAGTTACTAACTTACTCAAATACAATGAGAGCATAAAACCTTTACTAGATTACTGAAATATTTTGATCTAGCAGCACTATTTGTTATAACAAAACAAATTACTATTAAAATTATTTTAAATTTTCCAACTAACAACACCAGAGTTTACTTATTACTGGCAATATGAATAAGACAGATGTTATTATGCATCCTATATCACTATGGTATTGTACTTTTATTCATGACCATGGATGAGAGTCATTTAGTCGAATAGCTCCATTGGTTGGAATTGGTGTTGCCATGTGGTGACTTTATTTTAATTAAGTAGAAATTGCGCCAAATATATAATATTGTATGATACAATTTATTCCATTATATGTTCTTAATTAATCTTTCTAAATAAAAAAACTATTAACAATATAATCACTCTTGTTTTCACCGAATAGGTAGGCAGTTACAGTTTTACATATTGACAGCAAAACAAATGTTACCTACTTTCTAAAAATATGTCGACAATTATTTTTTTAATATGTTAATATTATGCAAATGTACCAGTATTATGGTGAAAGCTTTAGGAGCGCGAAATTAAAAAAAAATCTATGGTTTTACCTTTTTTTAGGAAAATATGAAACTTATATCGGTTGTATTTTTTTTGTGACTACATCATAACGTAATTTATTTATTTATGTATTAAATTTGTTTCAGAATTAATTGATAAATGTAACAACACTCCAAAGTTAGTAAAATTAGCGGTTTTTAGAAATATTTGAGTATTACATCGAAGCATCTAACTCACAAAGCCAAAATAGCAAAAAACTAAATTACATCATAAAGAGGTCCCAAAATTAAAAACCATCGATTTTTTTAATTTCTTGCCCTTACCTAGCGCTTTAACCTTAATACTATTATTTGAATATACTTATTTACCAATAATTTCTAAATTATTGCATGCTTATTTGATCACCCATTGTAGAACACCTTAAAAAATACCACGAATTATATCAAGCCTTCCCACAAACAGACTCCTGATTCCCTCATTCCAAATTTCCCTTAGTCAATGTTCGACTTAAAACTAATGTTGCTTCAAGACTGGTGGCAGTAAAAATTCACCGACAAATGGATGTGCCCAAGTTCCCATGTGATAAATGTAATATAACCCTTAGTAGCCTGATTTACGAAAGTGATTTATTTTTAATATTACTGTGTTTTGATTTCTTATATTTACGCGAATACTACACATTGAAATAAAACTAATCTTAAGGATTTTATCGCTGTTTTATTACTGTGTTTAATGTTACTGTGTTTAATAATAATGACATTTGATTTTTTTTTTAATTTCGTTGGAAAGAATATTATACAACAGTAAAATACGTACAGCCAACCTATAAAAAAAAACTAATAGTAATGTGAACATTCGGTTTAAAAGATTGGTATCAAAATTGAAACTCTAGGGAGTCTAGGCTATTAAGGGTTAAGTGGATAGCCAGAAGAATCAACAGTATTAGTATCCAAGGCGTAGGCAGGGGGAGGTTTGGGGGTTCCAGCTCCCTCTGTAATTAATGTGACATCTTTTTCAGATTGTTGACGCTACATATTGTCTCTGGTTCAGAGCTCAACCCTGCCCAAGTGGATTCCTGCGTTAGTGCAGACTCCAGAGTTCAAAGCTCAAACCCCCCCCCCCCCCCCCCTGCAGGTTAATTCTAGGCTGCGGCCTTGTTATGTGACGACTCTTGAACACTGAGATGTTGATTATTCTTGTGATCTGAACATATTTTTAGTACAAAGGCACAGTACCACTTTTACTATGGTGTATCTTAGAGCAACATCACCACAAATATTGTTAGAATTATCTAATTATTTTATGAATTCTGTCGGCCACAAATCATGTATGCTATAGTCTGTTCTTTAAACTCCTCAAACAATCTTCTCGTAAAATCACATACCTGCTTAGTCTCCTGTTATTAGCTGATGGCTTAGTCTCCTCCGATGGTGTGGTCATGGACGTCTCCATCGGGTTGTCCTCTGCATCCAGGAGCTGGATCTGTGTTTGACGGACAAACACTCCGTAGTTCTCGTCACACTGGAATGTGTAGAGGGTATTCTTTAATTATTACTAGATCTATAGCCGAGATTTATCTTTACTTAACTTTTTTCACATATAGCAGTGATAGTGAAGTTGGTAGAACACTTGCCTCGGTAACGAGGATCGCAGGTTCAAACCCCGGCTCGCACCTCTGAGATTTCTGGATTTCATGTGCGAATCTCATTTTCAAGCATGATTATCACTTGCTAAACGGTGAAGGAAAACATCGTGAAGAAACCTGCACGACTGAGAGAACCCCTCCAAAGATGTCTGAAGTCCGCACTGGGCCAGCGTGGTGGACTATGCCTAATCCCCCTCACATTGAAGGGAGGCCCGTGCCCAGCAGTGTGACATTAAAAAGGGCTGGTATTATTATTATTAACTTTTTTCACAAGTTAATAGTAATAGGAACTCACTCACCGTAAAGTAAGCATGTCCGCGGACTGTACCATTATTCTTTCCCTTCGGTTCGTCCAGGATCACGCCGATCCACTTCCCGGTGGCGAAGGTGGGGTAGCCGACGTACGCCACGGACCCCTTCACATCCTTGCCCACCACGATCACCCGCTGCCCCAGAACAAGCAGCTTATCCGACATTCTCGCCTCTCAATCACATACAAACACTGAAAACATAAATAACTTGACCAATGTTGCAACAATTCAACATAAATCTGAAGGTAAAATTTTGCTCATATGGTCTACTACCTTATTAGAAAAAGATAATCCTTGTGTTTCAATGGATTAGCCTATATTATAAAAAATAGTTTATTTCACATAATAGAACATAAATACTCCGATTTTGTACGAATTTTCAGGAAAATACAGATGAAAAGTAGCTGAATTCCCGTATTCGTGTTTTGACTTGTCAAAGCTGTCGATTTATTGATATGTCAAATTAGTCATCGACATTTCGTTTTGTTTTGCGGTTATAAAACAGTAGGTAAAAATATCAAAACGCAATAATTACTGAGGATTAAAATATGGGGACGCCATTCTCATATCATCAGATCACATGATTTTTTTTTATTTATAATGTGTATTTAATGCTATTAATTACTTGCAATTGTGCAAAATACCCGCTAAGTTGTGGGTGAGGCTATATTCCTATAAATTTTATTTCATCGCATCTCATATCGTAAAGAAAGAAGAAGAAATCTCTTAGCTTATATGACGTCAGAAATGTTTCTTATCGAGGCTTATGACCTGCTGCTGAAAGAACCATCTTGGTAATTAAAAATGGAACCTCTCTCATAAATAAGAATGCTTGTAAAATTACGACGTCCTTTTTTTCTTTGCAAAATAAGAACGCTTGATTCTCAGCAGAATCAAGCAGAATAAGTCATGAGAATAGCTAGATCTCGCGTCCCATGGTAGCCTCGGAGTTATATCCTTCATGATTCTAGTCCATTTAAGGTGGGATGGTAATAAAATCGTCAAATGAAACCAACGTGTGTGAGTTGCACATTACTAATCTTGGTGTCTTCTCCAGCGTAATGTTTATGTACCATACCTTTAAGAAAATTAGGTTATGTGTTACCCAGACACATTTAAAATTAAATAACAGTTTTCCACTCATGAATTTATCTCCAAAACTACACAGTTACCATTCTATAAGTGTTTGTAACTAAAAAGAAATGCACCAATATGATCACAAGTACAACCCAGCCGAATAGAAACATAAGCATCCTCTGTGCCTTATCTTCCGCCATCATGCATGACACCATCGTTAGTATTAACACTTTAGCCAACATTAACAGATAAAACACGAGGAACCAGACGTACACAGTGACTAGCACATTATCCTTCTTCAAAGCTCCCATGAACAATGCAATGCTCGCCAAAAATAGCATGAAATTAATTATGGCGAACGCGAAGAGGACCACACGCCCGAAGTCTCCGGATAATCCAATGTTTTCGAAGTGGGTGTGGTCCCGTTTTGTGAGGAGTATGCACCACACGCCGAACGCAGCCATTACGGTGCCGAATAACGCCACGTACATGGATCCTAGCCTGAGGGAGAAGCAGCAGCAGCATGTCCTAACCTGCTGGCAATCGTTCAGCACGCTGCCCGACGACATGGCGGTTCGATAATTTAATTAAAATTTCTATGTAACGGAATATTAAATGAAGAGCTCACATTATTTTGAGGTTTGGTTGACGGAAAAGTCGTGTCAATGCAAGATGTCATGCGTCTGCATTGTGGTAAATAGCTGCAAATGCCACTAACAAAGAAGAAGAATTATATACGTTCTTTTTTTCCTTTTTCACATTGACACTGGCAAAATCACCGAAGATCGGTGGAGCCATTTACTCTAAAAATTGAATTGAATTGAAAGAAGAAGAAGAAGTCGACTTTTTGGCGGGAAACTGAAAAGTCATGGCGTCAGTTGTGTTTTAATTTCTAAAACTAGTGTTCCTGCGAGTTATAGTGAGTGATATAAGTGGAATATTAACCATTATGGGTTCGGTAAAGTGCACAAGTGTAGGTAATTGAAACAGAGTGACGAAACATGGCTTTTCAGTTTCTCACAAAAAATCCATGAAAAATCTTTCGAATCCTTCGATTGAGGGATGGGGGGTATTTTACTTGAGCCTAGGCTTTGGGCCTGTGCATATGCTCAAAAACAGAAAAAAAATATATTACTTGACACTGGCAAAATACCTATGGTGATGCCAAATTAAAAAAAAAAAAAGAAGAAGTCTGCAACGAACGTCGAGCCATGTGAAAGTCATAATGTTTTAAAAAGTGATATGAATGAGCAAATGGAGCATCGAGGAATGCGATTTCTTTGCAAATAATATTAGATTTTTTTTTAATTACAATCGTTACACAATTGCCTAACACTGGCATCTTTCTTCTTAAATTAGCGACGCTATATTTTTAAAAGAAGAAGAGATAGACAAAGAAGGTACCGTTTTGTTAGGTAGGAACTAAATTGGTTCTCTTTGTTGCTTTGTTGGCAGAGAGTCCTTTTGCAAGCTGCATAGCCTACTTATACCTAGAGATATGATGTTAGCCCTAACCGCAGACATAAACAAAAGGCCCTAACCACGGATCACGAGAGATATGCCGTGCGGTTCAAAATGTATGGGAACTCGCTGTCTCCGTTTTGTTCCCACCACTCGCCACAAAACACATGCAATTACATAAAACCAACCAATACGAAGTCTCACACACACACGCATGCCAATAATTCGGTGCGTGCTGCGTCGTCGCCGCATACAGCGGCCGTACCACGCGACGCACCAGTTTATTCAAAGTATCGTTAGACGACCTATCCATTGCCTCGTACATTCACTCAGTAGCGAACATAGGTGGTACTTAAAGAGCCATGTATTTTGTACAAAAATAAAAAAGTCGTTGTGCTACATGAAAACTAAAATAACATAATAAAGACATTAAATATTTTTTGATTTGTTGTTTTTAATGATTTTAAAGACGAATAAATAAAAAACTTAACACTGGCTGGTGAAATGAGATTCCATCTTTCGCGTAGTTCACTTTGCTGCTAGTATTTTTGCACACAACCACGGAATAACACGGCATTTAAAAAAAAAGTTAGAGCTCCGATACCGACGTGCAGTTGCAGTCGACTGACGGCGAAAACTCTATGTTAGCCTAATTTTGGCTAAATGTGAGCGCAAACCCACCGCTTTCATAACATATCTCCTCTCATATATCTGTGGCCCTAACCCTAACTTACAAGAGCAACGTACCTACACCATTCTGCGTTCGGGGTTTACGTTTGCGTGGGCGCGTAGAATACCATACATTACAAAAAAACCCAGAACCCAGACCGCTAAACCCATTTCTGCCAATTTTGGGGAATCTAAAAACCTACCGTTCTCAATCTAAGATCGGGTTAGCCGCTAGATTTAGCTGGATCAGTGGTATCTTGGTAATGTCTGGCATCGTAACATCAGTGACCCAAGTCAAAGAGAATATTATAAAGTATGGTAGAGTTACGGTGCTAAAAAAGTTTTGTGAGGATGTTTTAAAAACCACGTTCTAAATTTACTCTTTGGGATATTTCCTTTGACGCTAAACGAGGAATAGATAGACCAAAAATTAGAATATTGAAATCTCCTCTTCGTGGATGACAAACAAACTGATTGGTCTATTCCACAGATGACATAGAGATGGAATATTCCTCTCCACTTTTGTTAAACAAATGCAACCCACTGGCGACTTTGGGAGCGGGTATACTCGTAGTTTTGATCCTTTCTCAAGCTTCTTGAGATTTTTGAATGAAATTTTCGAATTACATTTTGTATCTTTATGTTAGTCCTCCGCCGCCCGCAGCTGCTTACTGCGAAGGGGTTGGAAGACCAACATCGTGAGGAAACCAGCACGTCTAAGAGGGGTGGCTTCCGAAACGCCTGTGAAGTCCCTCCGCGCAACCAGTTATTTTTATTTATATAATTTGGTAACAAAGCTGCCAAATTGAAATTATTTGATTTTCTTCAAAAACTAAGCTATTCGGATTCCGAAAATCTCTTGTATGTTCAGTCCTAACCTACTCTTTGTTATTGCTATGTTAATTGAATTCTATTTATTTATAACTTTCACTCACCCTCTCACATACACCCATTCACAACCAAATCTTACACACAGAGAGGTGTACATTAGTTTTAATTTTCATTATTTAATCTCACTGTTCCTTTTATTATTATAGTTGCCACATTTGTTAGTCCCTGAAAGAGCTCGGTTGCCTGAGATACAGGACTTTCCTAGTTCAGGCACAGATAACACATTGTTATGAACCAACATTTATAAATAAATTTATTATTATGTCTCTCTCTTTACACGGGCTATACCCGGATTTTTAAATTATATAGCTAGTAATACTTACCTACAATATTTAATTGGACGTGCGCCTACGTTGTTAAGTTTTGCCGAGGAGTGCCAAAACTATGACGTCTAAGATGTGACGGGATAGTTTATACCAGGGTTTCTCAAAGTCGGGTACGCGAACCCCTAGGGGTTCGCCATTCGACTTTCTCAAAGTTTGTGTGCCTGCCTAGCCCATTAATATTAATCGGGATATGTATGAAATGTCATGGAAATACGAAATTATGATCGAGTCGCATACCTACTTAGTTCATGTAAATTATATTTAAATTTAAATGAATCATTGTATACAATACAAGATGGCTGCCTTGGATGTATGAACTTAACCTTGGCTTTGGGTCGTAATCCAGTTCTTTACTATTCGATAAATTCTTTAATCTATAAATATATATCTATGTAGGTATAAAATGCATGTGTGGTTCCATTATGAAATTGCTTGTTAAGTTTTAATTTAAGTAGGTACGTACCTACTTATTTAAAACTAGCTGTTGCCCGCGACTTCGTCCGCGTGGTATTTAACAAAGACAACCGTTGACAACAGCCGGCTTGCGCGTTCTGAGCCCGCGAGACGCATTGCAGGTTGTTGCTATCAAACTTAATCAGGCGCAGCGCTGCAACATTGGTTTTAAGTTTTTTTTTTGTGAGATCCTATTTTTTTTTATAAAATAAAAGTAGCCTAAGTTACTCCTTTTTACATCAGCTATCTGCCAGTGAAAGTCCCGTCAAAATCGGTCCAGCCATTTCAGAGATTAGCCGGAACAAACAGACAGACAGACAGACAGACAGACGGACAGACAGACAAAATTTTTAAAAAATGTTGTTTCGGTATAGGTACCGTGTATACATCCAAATGCACTTAGTAAAAAGCGGTTATTTTAATATTACAAACAGACACTCCAATTTTATTTATATGTATAGAAGATTTACTGTCAAGAAAATTAACACGTTCAAATATAATGCATATAGTCAGCACTACTTCGACACACTTAATGATAAGGAAAACAATACTTTTTCAGACTAGCTTCATCACGTCATCTTTTAATTCAATTCTAATGAATAGTAAAGTAAGTACAGTCAACACCAAATACCTTTTAAATTTATGAATTTCATAACTCATAATTACTGTGTTAGCTATTCCCTTAAAGAAAGAAATATTATATTTAATATATTGTACAACATCCCATAAAAATGTAAAGATGTTAGTTTTTTAAGAATTTCATTGTAGACAACAAAATAAATTCTGCATTCAGCATGATTTCATAGGAATAACGATCAATTAGATTTATAACTTGGTACTTCAAGGATTATCGATCGACCTACTAAGATTAATAAAAAGCTACTTATGAGTTTTGTAACTTCATCAATTACTTTTGATGTTTTCTGTACCTACATTAGTCATGAATCGCCGGCGTTTGTCAGGTGACGTCAGTTGTGTCTTCTACAGTCTGATCAGCCACCCAACAGAGAGAGACGGAGCTATAAGATAAAATAATAGACGCACGGGAATTGCATTGCCTCTTCCCTCATAGCTATCTCTCTCTGTTGGGCGGTTTATTCCTTTATTTTATTCTGTGGTATATGCACAAATTTATTAAAAAAAATATTTATTTCGTGCAATAAAAAATAATAGTGGCTCTCAAACTCAAGGCCTGTATGTTGTCATCGGTAAATCTTTTCTTAAAATAAGGAAATAGCTGGCCTTAGTATTAATAATAAATGATGCGATATCAATTTTAATTTTATTGACTGTAGTATAGTCAGCGCTCGGGCGGATGACCTCAGCATCGTTATTCGAGGCCATGACTCATAAAACTTTTCCTGTATTTGTCACGTCGTCCTTATTACCTGTGTTGTAAGAACTATAATTACAATTCGATCTAATTAAAAAAAATCTGTTCCTTGTTGCCAACCAACAGTGTGCTTAGGAACTTCTGTTGTTTATGCTTGTTTGCCAATCAATATTAAAAACTAAAAAACACGCTACAAGCCGCCAAATGCGTCATTATTTTTGTTGTGAAATTAACTGGTAATAAGTTGCCCAACAATAATCAGTTATGTTATGGAAACGTGGTTATTAATGATACTGGCTGGCAGCAAGTATATAACCTAAAAGTTATTGTAAGGCGGGCGATGTACGCGCCAAAGAGAAATTGCTTATAACGGGTGTTTGTGAGCCAGCAATTCGCAAATATCGCCACGCACATCCTACTTTCACTAGCCTGTCGAGCTGTCCCGTTATACCAGAGCCACACGTACTCAAAAAAAACCACAGCACATACAAAAACATGTGTAATCCTTTTATTATTAGTTGAATCATTATTACAGCAATTTAAAAATACATTGTCGTATAAAACAAAAAGCGATTAGTATTACTATTTCGTTCGGTTAATTGCAACTAAGGACGTGAGACGGCGTCGATATAATATAATAACTTTTTACATGGAGTCGCAAGGCACAGGGCGCGGGCGGCCGACGGGGCCGCGCTAAATCTTCTCGGTAAACGTCTGTGCTCTCTAGATACATATTCGATAGGGGCTCACAATTACGCGCGCGCTCTCATAACTTATGAAGACAATGATTGGTGTACATGTTCCGTGGGGGCGCGCGGCGGCTTAGAAGCCGTGCACCTTCAACTGCTCCGGCTTCACGAGCCCGGACTTGGTCAGCCACTGGCAAATGTTCTCGCGCTGGTCGCCTTGCAGCTGCAGCACCTCGCCGTACTCCGGGTGCTCCACGACGGTTCCGTTGCACGCGAACTCCTTCTTGCATGCCCGCACTATCTTCTTCAGGTCATATTCCGACGAGAGGCCCTGCACTGTTGTCAGCGTCTTACGCCCGTTTCGCTGCTGGATCCGGACGTGGACTAGACCATCTTGTACGTCGTCTTCCGAGCTTTTGATAGCATCGGCAAATGGGTCGAATGTGTTCAGATTCTGGATGGACATACGATTGAACGTAGCTGCTCTTTGTTCTAACAAAACGCTGCGATACTACGCACGTAAACGATATAACTGTCACTGATAACGCGCGGTGGTGTGTGCTCGCAGCCGAACGACCAATTTACGCAAACACCAAAATGTAATGGCGGCGGACTTGACCGAAAAATGGAAATGTCACGCGGAGGCGGATATTATCGATTGGCACCATAGATATGTAGATGTCAAGCCGTAAAGCTATGGACACACTCAAGATTTTTTAGATAATATCGCTATGGATTTTTGTCAACATTTTTTTGCTTATCCTTTTAATTTTGCATATAGTTTCGGCACATAATCATCATATTTAGCAACATAAAAGTTCCCAGCTATTGGCGTTCCAAGTTTAAACTGTTGAGCAAATTTTGCAATTGAGAATTTACCTCTTTTATCAGCAGAATTGTTAGGAAGTTTTGGAATTTTCGAATAATCACACTTTTCTGGTTGCTTAAACAGCAAAAACACATAGCGATGGAGGCCAGTTCCTTTTGGGGGGCCTGATCCGATGTAATCCGATAATGTTTCACCTCGGTTTACGTCTGTGCCCAGTATATTGCCAACCAGCCAATGATGCCATTCACGAAACTTGGGGCTTTCGCGGCTCGGGGCATCAGGGTCCACCATCGCTAGTAAGTAATACTCGCCATCTTTCGCCATCCACTTTACTGTCGGTTTATCTTTCACTTGTGATGGAGTCAGCTCTTTTCCAACTGAAACTTTAACGCCTGAAGGGTAATTTATATCCAGGAACTCTGAAGGTGAAATTGTTAATACATCAGGAACTATGCAATTTTCTTTGAAAAGATTTTGAATATCTGCCATTATAAGCGCTTGAATTTCTCTTGAAATACAACTAACGTAGTACCGGGAGGCACTATTAAACAATACAAAATAATTGAAGTAACTCGAAACGTATATTCTCCAGCTTCTTATCGCAAATTAGAATCGATTTTTTAGAAAGTCGAGCACAAAGAGTATTATATTAATTTATGAGCTCAAATTTGACAAGAGGAAAAGCATTGTTTGTTGCTTGGTTACCAACAAAAAAGAACTAAGTGCAAAGAGGTTCACAAACGAATATTATAATATACTCTAAAAGCTCCAAAACAAAATGTATTAAAATATAATCAAACCCATTATAATCATGTGAGCTAATTTTAAAAAATAGTAGTTCTATCTTAAAACCATAATACAATAAAAACACTGTGTGTTGTGGCCTTATTTATAACTTCTAATGTTTGTCTATGACCAAACCGGAAAACAGACTATAAATCTGTAATGTTAAACCATAGAGGTACATAGCTCTTTTTTTAAATCTTAGCATAATGCTCCTACGATCGGATGCAAAGACAGAGCTATTGCTATATTTTATCGGATATACGAGTATCATTTACATATTTTATCTAGTTTTATGGCTTGCATGGAGCACAATAGCTCTACTGTTTATGCTTTTACACAAACTTTACTAGCGCAGGAAATTTAAACCATTATACTAAAAATCTTTCGATAACCCAAGAATTTCATTTTTTGCCTTTGCAGAATAATTGTGCAAAAATAACTACCTTTAGCCCTTACTTTAGGATCTTATGATAAAAACCTTTATTGCTCATCCATTTTACTACAATTTCATAATTATATTTACATGCCTACTTGCGTTATAATAATTGTTTTAAAACTATTTTACTGTTTGCTAGCCACATGCCTGCAGTGCCACAATGAGACACAGCATATAGTACACACAGGTATAATATAATGTAGGTTCCCAAAGAAAACAATGAAAGAATTTTCAGTATCAAAACAGTCGATCTGGAGTTTACCCCTAAATCCATGCTCACAAGCTAACAAATTGTACTTTTAATTATATTAGTATAGATTACATTCAAATTGAACGGTTTAATAGTATTCATATATTTGAGCTGTACTATAACAATGTCAGGTGTGCCAGTAAGAGCCAAATATCAAAGATTAAAACAACATTATATTCCTCTCCATAATATTGAGACACATAAATAAACTATTTATTATAATCTTAGATCACAGACTTGTTAAGAAATGTAGACATAACATTGCCAATGGCAAAGCGAAGTCACTTTTTTAATGTATTTATAGTGGTAAATATTACCACATACAAAACATTTTGCCAAGTAAATGGTCCGGCATAGACCTAGAAGTTCGTGACATATTTATTTTATGTGTGCATGAATGTGTGTGTATACATGCTAGACCAGAGATTTTTAGACTTCACTTGTAGCACACAGACTGTGTTGTGTCTGAATATTTTAACAAGTCTGTGTCTTAGATGAAGAAAAAATATATAGTGTGGCAAACTGCATATTGAAGCACAATATCCAAGCTGATTTTTGTAGTACATACAACTATGTACATTATTTCATTGACTGAGATTTTGATATATCTATATCTGGAGTGTATGTGTATGGGCCAGCGACGTGGTGTGTGTGTGTAAGGGCTATACCATGTCTCTGACTCTGTGGTCTGTGACTCAGTGTGTCACAGACGTAAGGGTGTAAGGGTCAGACACATGGCCCTTAGTAGTGCTATAAAAATATCATTCAAACAAATGAAATAATACAGTATATACTACACAAATTGCCTTGGATTTTTATGCTTCAATGTTTTTTACAGCACTCTGTCTATTTAATTTCATTTGTCCAGTAACCACAAATATCTGATCAGCTACACTTTCCTCGCTTTAACTTTTGCCAACATGGCTTCAGCAGTCAGCGGAGCGCGTAGTTTCCTACCAACATTATCAGCTTGTAACTGCAAAATTATATCTTGAGTGTTTCTCAGACTTTTCTTAACATTATCAATTCTCTTTTGCCTCTCAACAACTTCTAGAAGAAAATCATCCATATCTGCACAGGATTCCTCTTCGACGCTCGCAATTGTGTTTTTAGACTTATAACGGTAGTTAGACACTGTTTCGACTTGTAAATTCAATAGTTTGTTCTCCATGAGAAGAATCTTCTGATGGTAATCTACACAATTTGCGCCAAACCGTTTTCGGGATTCTACAACAATATTCATAAGATTTTCGCATTCGGATTCGATCGTAGGGTCATTGGAATCTGTAAACACAAAAGTAATATTTGTTTGTAAATAGAATTGGATACTAAACTTAAATTTCAAACAAATAAGTACTTACCCATTTTTAAAATTTTAAAATATGGTTAGTGAATGTTTACTAGCTAGTATTTAAGTCTCTGAAGTTTGCGTACTGTCGGAACTAATGTTTTAACACTTTTACAATGTTTTTCTGTAAATTCGTAATATTTGTCATTGAACCTCAGCCGTTTGTTTCAAATCAGTATCTCCGACATAGCATAGAGAGAAAAAGCAGAGTGCAGGCAGAGTGAAAAGAATCGAGATGTTCGTAAAATGCACTGACCTCTATGGTATACATCGCTGGACTAATCATAAGCCCGGTTATCGTGTGCCTATTTGATTTTCGCCATTTTGGCGCTGATAGCGGCAGTGAGGGGGAATGGAACTAATAATAGAGATGGGACAGTGATATGATACATCGATAAAAATGTTTATGCTTAAACCTACCCATGCAGTAAAATGAAAATAATTATGATCCATTCCTTTAACAATGGCTAATGTCCAAAATAGTCGAGTGGTTAATACTAAGATGGAGCAAATAATGATAATGATTAGCCGAATCGCTCATGGGTAGGGTGGGTAATCTTAGGATAAGCCGAAACCGGACTAAAGAGTGGTGTGTGACTAGCTAGATCCAACTTAAATAAGGATCGTTTATTAATTAGAAATGAGGTAATGTAATGTTGTTTGGGAAGCAATGGAGTAGGTAAGGTATTAATAGAAAATAAAAATCATCAAAGTAGTACATGAGTTATGTTTAATAAAACAGTCATCAGAGAAGTGTTTTGAACAGATGTAATCATATTTTTTCGGACGCCAACTAGGCTTTTCAATGTTTTTGAGCCATAATTCTAGTCTTCTATTGTCAGTCGGAAACCTGTGAATTAGTAAACATTGTTTTAAAATAATATGTATTTGATAATACAAATCTGTCTTCGGCGATTTTTACGTTCTTGAACGTTCTATCTATTTAAGATATTGATAGAAAAAATATCGATAAATTTTATCGACAAGGAACTTTTACAGCACTATTGAATTTTATTGTTTATAAAAAACCGATAATACAAAGACAAATGCGTTGTAATCACGTATAAATAAGATTAGTAACATATTTTTAAGTGCCTATAATATCAATAGAAGTTTTAATTTCTTGAATATTAGCCGTAAATTCACTTACTTGTGGAATGTAACCCCACTTCCCTTCTGGTAAAGAGTTTTGCATAACACGCACTCTTTCATGGTTTACCTATTAACTAACACCACTTATTTATGTATTAACTATATTAATACGACACAACAAACAAGTTTAATCGCGTTAAACCTTCAAAATCACTTTATAAACACGGAGACAATGTAAACAAAACAACGGCCATTTGCATTTTACGTCAGATTTAGTTCCTTTCCCCTACGCTGGGGGCGCTTCAAATAGGCACAATGGATAGCTGTCATTTTAAAGGATATCATTAGTCTAGCGTACTTGTATCATGGACGTCAGTGGTCCTCGTACACTTTGTCTTTGCACTCTCTGTTTCCGGTAGCCTTCGTGCAAGGTTCTATAGTTTTGTCCTCGTATAAGTAATCTTAAATAATACTAATTGATTGTATGTATTAACGTTTAATGGTGCCAATACATTGTAACAATATATTGAGGAGCATTTGTGCATTGTTTGATTTCCACCATAGTCATCCACTGACTCTGCTTTCAACACCACCTCGCCACTTGTGTTGTGGCAAAAAATACGACACATCAAACAAGTTTAATCGCGTTAAACCTTCAAAGTCACTTTATAAACACGGAGACAATGTAAACAAAACAACGGCCATTTGCATTTTACGTCAGATTTAGTTCCTTTCCCCCACGCTGGGGGCGCTTCAAATAGGCACAATAGATAGCTGTAATTTTAAAGGATATCATTAGTCTAGCGTACTTGTATCATGGACGTCAGTGCTCCAGAGCCAAAATTTTTACCCAGAATTGCAAAAAAAATACCCAATAACATGTGATTTTCTGTTTAAACCCAAATTTGAAATTATTTTTCTCCAAAATGATAAAATTTCCTTATGTTTGGTTTACCTAAAGGCAAAAAGTTAGTACTATCGATTAATTAACCTAATGGTAATTCGATATTATTAGGTTTTTGCCTTTTTTAATTTTTTTCATCAAGATACTCTTTTGATTTCCGAACTGAAACAGCAGAAAAACCTAACAAATAAAATAAGTGAGCGAAACAAAAGCATGAATAATAGAATATGTTCATTTTATGTAGAATGAAACGAACAAGTAAATTCAATTTTAAAGTTACCTCGTGTTAATGATAACCATAAGTTAAATCCGACAGCAGTTTAGTCGTTCAAAAACCCAATCAAGATCCGTTGATAGGCTTACCGTGTTCGGGTTGCAGTTGCAGCAGTGCTGCAGTCAAATTTCAACTGCGCCATGTTTCAACTATCTCTAACTATCTATTTTTAAAACTATGATTCTCCGCCTTGTTTAATACCCACCAGTGGCGAACGCGTATACAACACGATGTTTGTCGGCTTCCCTTGTGCGATAAGTAACCCTGGCCACAGACACTCCGTATAAATTCAAAGGGAAGTAATGTTATTATATACACTAGTCATTTTGGCAATATAACTTCATACATCTATGTAATGGTATCCGATGGCGCGAAATTCAAAATGTCAATGGTTTTTATTTTTTTATGTAAAATTTGGACATCTTTACGATGTAATTTAGTTTTTTGCGTTATTAGCATTCTGCATTGGATGTCTCGATGTAGGTATTAAGATTGCTTAAAAAAATACCTAAAGCGATACAACACTCCAAAGTAAGTAAAAGTAGCGGTTTTTACAAACCAAATTTTTCGTAGTCTTGAACAAAAGCATCCTTTATCTAAGCTACAAGTAGACGCCCTTTTTGAGGAAGGGAGAGGGGGGGGGGAAGGGAAGCGTGAAGTTGTCAATTTTGGTTTATTTTCTAATAAAATGCATTTCTTTGATAAATATTAGTGGGATATTAAACATTGAGTCCATAAATGTGCACGAGTGAAAAATTAAACGCAGTATAACTTGATTTTCAAGTTCAGCCAAAATGGCCGGAAAATTTTCAGTAAAGTATCTACAGCTTTACTGATACGGGTAGGGGGATTAATTTCATCATCATCATTAACATCACGGGTACATATAATTAAAAAATAATCCAAACATGCAAAAAATGGCTCTATTTTGTAGCAAACTTAAAAAAAAGGAGAAAAATAATATTTAGTAACCTGTTGTTTATTTTCTTTGTTTTTTTTTTCTATACTCAGGAATGCAGAGCTATTATCTAACCAATCTAACTAATATTATAAATGTGAAAGTTTGGAAGGATGGATGTTTGTTACTCAATCACGCCAGAACGGCTGAACGGATTTGGATGAAATTTGACACGGAGATAGATTATAGTCTGGAATAAGCTAATAAAAGCTGGTAAAAAGCTGGTGGTGGCTGGTGGTAAGCTGGTAAAATGTATGGTGCCCATGGGATATATTTGTTTTAATTTTTCATAGAGCAAAGGATCGACATGAATTTTTGCATAGGTAGTGGTAGTTTAGGGGTCCGAAAATGACATAGGCTAATTTTTATCCCGGAAAAATGCACGGTTCCTATGGGATAGTATACAGGAACCGTGTTTTTTTAAACTTAACTTTTTAATACCGGGTAACACCGCGGGGCGCAGCTAGTTAGTAATAAAAACTTGTGCATGAACAAACTTGAAGTTTATGAATTTGGGTGTCATTTGAAGAAACAACACATGTATGTTTACAACATGTGGATTGAAATTTACAAATTAGCAATGCTATTTTACACATGTATTTGCAAATGAGTTTCAACGTTGCCCAAGAACCTAAATTTCTTATCAAATGTATCTGAGTACGGCTATGCATCTGTGTGAATACACGCATGGGCTTGTAAGTATGAAAACTCTTGTTACAAACATTACAAACATAAGGCTTCTCAACTGCATGAATACAAGAATGTACTGTTAAATATGCCTTCGTAGAAAAACTCTTGTTACAAACATTACAAACATAAGGCTTCTCAGCTGTGTGAATACGAGAATGTACTGTTAAATCTGTCCTCCTAAAAAATCTCTTGTTACAAACATTACAGACATAAGGCTTCTCACCTGTATGAATACGAGAATGTACTGTTAAATATGTCTTACTAAAAAATCTCTTATTACAAACATTACAAACAAGGCTTCTCACCAGTGTGTTGACACAAATGCTGTCTAATGTTACTTCTATTAGTAAAACTCTTGTTACAAACATTACAAACATAAGGCTTCTCACCTGTGTGTGTACGCGCGTGTCTCAATAAGCCTTGCCTATATTTGAAACTCTTGTTACAAACATTACATAAATAAGGCTTCTCACCTGTGTGTACACGCTTATGATTTGTTAAGGCTGTCCTCGCTGTAAAACTCTTGTTACAAACATTACAAACAAAAGGCTTCTCACCTGTGTGTACACGCTTATGAATTATTAAGGTCGCCCTCCAAGTAAATCTCTTATTACAAACATTACAAACATAAGGCTTCTCACCTGTATGAATACGAGAATGTACTGTTAAATTTGTCTTCGTAGAAAAACTCTTGTTACAAATATTACAAACATGAGGCTTCTCATCTGTATGAATACGAGAATGTACTGTTAAATTTGTCTTCGTAGAAAAACTCTTGTTACAAACATTACAAACATAAGGCTTCTCACCTGTATGAATACGAGTATGTACTGTTAAATCTGTCTTCGCATACAAACTCTTGGTACAAACATAAGGCTTCTCACCTGTATGAATACGAGAATGTACTGTTAAATTTGTCTTACTAAAAAATATCTTGTTACAAACATTACAAACATAAGGCTTCTCACCAGTGTGTCTACGCAAATGCTGTCTAATGTTACTTCTATTAGTAAAACTCTTGTTACAAACATAAGGCTTCTTACCTGTGTGTACACGCTTATGATTAGTTAAGGACGCCTTGCTAGTAAAACTCTTGTTACAAACATTACAAACATAAGGCTTCTCACCAGTGTGTCTACGCAAATGCTGTCTCATGTTACTTCTATTAGTAAAACTCTTGTTACAAACATTACAAACATAAGGCTTCTCACCTGTGTGTGTACGCGCGTGTCTCAATAAGCCTTGTCTATATTTGAAACTCTTGTTACAAACATTACAAACATAAGGCTTCTCACCTGTGTGTACACGCTTATGATTTGTTAAGGCTGTCCTCGCTGTAAAACTCTTATTACAAACATTACAAACATAAGGCTTCTCACCTGTATGAATACGAGAATGTACTGTTAAATTTGTCTTCGTAGAAAAACTCTTGTTACAAATATTACAAACATAAGGCTTCTCACCTGTATGAATACGAGAATGTACTGTTAAATTTGTCTTCGTAGAAAAACTCTTGTTACAAACATTACAAACATAAGGCTTCTCACCTGTATGAATACGCAAATGCTGTCTCATGTTACTTCTATTAGTAAAACTCTTGTTACAAACATAAGGCTTCTTACCTGTGTGTACACCCTTATGATTCGTTAAGGACGCCTTCCTAGTAAAACTCTTGTTACAAACATAAGGCTTCTCACCTGTGTGTGTGCGCGCATGTCTCAATAAGCGATGCCGATATTTGAAACTCTTGCTACATACGTCGCAGACATAAAGTTTAACATGCATGTGTGCACGCACGTGTGATATTAAATTCTTCTTTCGGCTGAAACTTCTCTTGCATGTGTCACAAACGAACTTCTCCTTGGTGCTTAAACATTGTTCGTAATTATGTTCTATAACATGTTTGCTTTGTACACAGTTATAATTTCTTAAATTATATATTTTTACCAACTTTGGATGGCATATATCATCTGTGTTTGATTTATCCTCTGTAGTGTCATATACAAAACTATTATCTGTTGCATAATTGTTAACGGGAACATTATTGACAGTATCTGCAGTAGTGAGTTTTTTGTCTTTTGTTAATTTTTGAAATTGAGTTTTCAGTTGACGCTTCTTTGAGATGGGAAGTTCTGAAATATCAACACCAAAATTCAGGTTTAGAAGGTGGAGGTGCGAAGCGGTTGTTAATATCCGGTCTAGAGCGTGTTGGACATCACATTTCTCGTAGTTTTTTTTTAGAGAATGCCGTCACCCACCTTTGGGTAGGTATTTTGCCAATGTCAAGTGGAATGTTTTTTTTTAATCTATACATATAAATAAAATTGGAGTGTCCGTTTGTAATATTAAAATAACCGCTTTTTACTAAGTGCATTTGGATGTATACACGTTACCTATACCGAAACAACATTTTTTACAATTTTTGTCTGTCTGTCTGTCTGTCCGTCTGTCTGTCTGTCTGTCTGTCTGTCTGTTTGTTCCGGCTAATCTCTGAAATGGCTGGACCGATTTTGACGGGACTTTCACTGGCAGATAGCTGATGTAACAAGGAGTAACTTAGGCTACTTTTATTTTAGAAAAAAAAATAAAACCAATGTTGCAGCGCAGCGCCTGATTGTTTGATAGCAACAACCTGCAATGCGTCCTGCGGGCTCAGAATGGGCGGGCAGGCTGTTGTTAACGGTTGTCTTTGTTACCACCACGCCACACACACACATACCACGCGGACGAAGTCGCGGGCAACAGCAAGTATCAAATATGGGAGATTCTATGCTGGCCTAATCCGTAGACTAGTACACATGAACCCCCTCTGGCCCTATCAGTTAAGTTGAGGATACTTTACTGATAAATTTCATGTGCGAATCTCATTTTTCAACCACAATTATCACTTGCTAAACAGTGAAGGAAAAAATCGCGAGGAAACCTGCATGTCTTAGAGAATCCCTCGAAAGATGTGTGAAGTTCGCCAACCAATTGGGCCAGCGTGGTGAACTATGGCCTAGTCCCCCTCGCATTTAGGGGAGGCCCATGCCCAGCAGTGGGACATTAAAAAAGGGCTGGTATTATTATACGTGAATAATATTTTAATAGTACGTACAACAAAAGTTAAGATTAACTAGAACACCCTGGCCCTTACTTAAATTACCTTGCTTCAATCCATTTTGTTCTTTGTCTCCAACCCTCACTGGGTTCAGCTCTCGTACTGTATCTATATATCTCTTAGTATTATTCAACGTGATGTCATCTTCAGAGTCTGATAAGCACTGTTCACGGTCAGCTTCTGAACCTCTACTGTGCGCTGTCTCTTGGACGTCTGCAATATTACCAAACTAGTTCAAGCTCACAACTCGGTTCACGTTGAAGTAATTAAAATACAACCATATGCGTAATCCGGATGAACATAGGTTCCTACTGTATACATCTTTAAAAAAAAAAGAGCAACCACGGAGTTTCTTGCCCGTTCTTTTCCATAGGAACGGCATTCAGAATCAGAATCAGAATCAGAATATTTTTTATTCACGTAGACCATTATTGTACAGTACTTATGAATCGTCAAGTTACAAAAATATTATGCTACTGCTTTACCACCCGTTCGGAACGCCGTTCCTATGGAGAAGAACGGGCAAGAAACTCCATGGTTGCTCTTTTTTTAAAATAGATCTTTTACATTTTTGAGCAATACATTGTTATAGGTATGTGAGAACAATGTAGGAACGGCTAATCAAACTTTAGCAGCAGGTCAAAAAAAAAACAAAAAGTACTAACTAAGTATAAAATTACAGTTAATGGCTACATGGTTCCCACATTTACAAATTACTTATGTAAATGAAAATAAGAAGGAAGAAGAGAAATACAAAATCTTAATAGTCCGCTCAAACAAGGTCATTTATATTCCTGAGGAGCCGGACCAGCATCCAACCAAGCATTTTTATCCTTAAGATAAGCATCTAGTGTATAGTATGCCTTCTTACATAGCGTACGTTTTATGCACGCTTTGAATTTATTTTCACTAAGTTCGGTAATGTCAGAGTGTATTTTATTATAAAATTTAACACAATACCCCATGAAAGATGTGTGAATCCTTGCTAGTCGAAAGTGTGGTTGATCTAATTTGTTTCTATTTCTTGTATTATAACGATGTTGATCACCGAGCCTTTTAAAGAGAAATAAATTTTTCCTAACATACATAATGTTTTCATAAATATATTGGCATGGTACTGTCAAAATATTAGTTTCCTTAAATAATTCTCTTAGGGATTCGCGACTGCCCAAATTATAGATGGCCCTAATAGCCCGCTTTTGTAAAATGAAAACCGATTCTATGTCAGCTGCTCTCCCCCACAATAGTATTCCATAGGACATAACACTATGGAAGTAGCTGAAATAAACTATTCTTGCGGTGTTCACATCGGTTAGTTGCCGAATTTTCCTAACAGCGTAGGCAGCGGAACTAAGTCGTCCCACTAAGACTCTGATATGAGGACCCCACTGTAACTTAGAGTCGAGCGTTATCCCTAAGAAAACCGTGTCGTTAACAAATTCAAGCTTCTCATTATTCAGTACTACATCGCAATCACTACTTTTGACATTTGGTAAAGAAAACCTTATACATTTAGTTTTCTTGCTATTTAACGCTAAGTTATTAATAGTAAACCAGTTATGTACCTGAAGAATAGCGTCATTTACGTCGTCAAAATTATTTACATGTCGTCCCACTTTAAAAATCAAGGAGGTATCATCAGCAAATAACACTATCTTCATCTTATTTTGAATTATATGCGGTAGGTCATTTATATATACTAAAAACAGGAAAGGACCTAAAATCGATCCTTGCGGAACACCCATTTTTACTGCAGAGCCTAACGATTTAGTACCATTTATAAGAACACTTTGCCGTCTGTCTCCTAAATAAGATTTTACAAGATTAAGAGCATTATCTATAACACCGTAGTGCTCTAATTTAAGTAAAAGGACTTCATAATTGACGCAGTCAAATGCCTTTGAAAGATCACAGAAGACGCCAATAGCATCCTGTGAGTTCTCCCATGCATCATAGATATGCTTTATTAGGGTTACACCGGCGTCGGTTGTGCAACGTCCCTTGGTGAAACCATATTGTTGATCGTGCAGGATGTTATTTGCGTTAAAATGATGTAACATTTGTGTAAGCATTATCTTTTCAAACACTTTACTAAAAACTGGCAAGATAGAAACTGGCCTATAGTTGTTAGGATCTTTACTATTACCGGACTTAAAAAGCGGTATTACTTTACTGTACTTCATTAAATCCGGAAAGACTCCCTGATCTACACATTTATTAAAAATTAAAGCTAAATAAGGGGCTACAGTATCAATAATAGTTCTACATGCTTTCACAGACATTCCCCATAGATCTTCTGTTAGTTTAATTTTTATATCATTGAAAGCTTTAACAATAGTTCGGCCACTAATATGGTCAAACTTGAATTTAACAGGGCAATCAGCTATGTTTTTTTTAAGAAGTGAAATTGAGAGACGGGGGGAGCAGTTCAGAGATTCTGTTGTTTTTACAGGGATGTTAGTAAAAAACATTTCAAACTCCCGTGCTACCTCGGTATCTGAGCATATGAGACCGCGTGGAGTCTCCAGGGTATAATCTGTACTGCGCTGTTTCGTCTTCCCAGTTTCACTGTTAACTATTTTCCAGGTGGCCTTTATTTTATCATCGGCAGATTTTATTATTTTACTAATATATATGGCTTTAGCCGCCTGACATACTCTCCGAAACATTTTCGAATAATTTGAAACATACTGAGTGAAGGCTGGATCACTAGTCTGGACTTTTAGTTCATAAAGTTCAAATAACTTTTCCCTACTCTTACGAATTCCTCGTGTCGCCCAATCACTAAAAGTAAATTTAGGTTTGATAATTTTAGTTTTGAGTGGGAAAATATTATCAAACTCAGTGTGTACAATTGAAAAAAAATCTGAGTAAAATCTATTAGGATCAAAGTTACAACTGGGAGAACCTAATTTACTATTCAAAATGTTATAATATTTTTGCAAGTTCCCAGCTGTTACAACCCTACCTTTTATTTTTATATTTTTTAAAGTGGAGGTAGAATTGATGGCGATCGTTTGTCCACTATGATCTGATGGTAAATAATTAACAACCGCTTGATCTAAGTATTTACAACTACAAAAGATATTATCGATGCATGTGGCGGAAGTTGAAGTTATTCTAGTCGGTTCAAAAAATACATTTTTCAAATTAAACGATTTAAAAAGGCCTAACAGTCTATCACTATAACAAGTATGTTCCAAAATATTAATGTTAAAGTCACCACACACTATAATCGACTTCTTACTAACAAAGATTTTTTTCAACACATCTTCCATTACAGTTTCAAATGTATTAAAATTCTGAATGTGTGGGGGTCTGTAAACACTCAGTATGATGTGCTTATCCAGCTCAACACAAGAAATCTCGATAACTTGCTCAATCGAGAGCCCAACTATTTCCTTTCGTTCTCTTGACTTAATATTTTTCCTAATTAATATTAGTGTACCACCATGAAGCCTGGACTTGCGGCTATAACAACTTACGACCGAATAATTTTCATAGTTTATTAACATTTCATGTTCTTTAAGCCAATGTTCGCAAATACAAACAATATCATATCGCATTCTTTCTAAAAATAATTCAATTTCTAATGTTTTTGAAGCAAATCCTTGTATATTCTGATTAAATAATGTTAAAGTTCCAGGCCTCTCTTCCTTCTTATTATAATTATAATCTGTACATTTTTGTGAAACGCCAGAGATACGAGTACTAGGACGTATCTCTATTGTCAGTCTCGGTAGTTTAAACAGTCTATCACAGCATTATTAGAATTACTAGATAATACTGACTCGTCTCTTATTCTAGGCTTTGTTATATTACTTATAACAGAGTTAATATTATAGGCTAACAATGTAGCAATCATGTTTTTAGATTTTTTAGGAAGAAACATTGCTTCCTGAGTAAGTTTAAATCCACTAATAAACTTGTTAGTGTCAAAAAATAAAATATTGTCATTATGACATGATATCGTGTGCATTAAATTATTAATATACTGAATGCACTTATTATGCCCTTCTGAAAGAGAGTCAGAGTAAGGAAAGGCACATAGCATGAGTTTTCCTATATTTAGTTTTAATAAGGTGTCAACACCAACCACAATGTCCCTTTTCCTAATTCCAAAACTATTACCTAATAAAACAATTACAGTGGTTTCGCTATCAATTTCTGCTTGAGCTATTTTGTCTATTAATAAATCGAAAGGCAAGTTATTATGCATTCTGAACGCAGAGTAAAGTAGTAGCTTAGCATTTTGTAACTTTTGAAGTTTCAGAATTACTGTACTTAATGGACTACAATCTACATGAATAAAAAATATTCTGATTCTGATTCTACTGTATACATAAGTATTTCAATATTAAGCCCAATGGTTGAGTTCTTTACGGTAGATATTTGATTAACAAAATTGTAAAGATATGTAAATGGTCACACCCTGCCTTATACTCGACAGCCTGATTAGCGGAGTGGTAGTGACTCTGCTTTCTGCACCAATGGTCCCGGGTTAGAATCCTGGTAGGGACACAAGCTTTGTGTGATGAGCACGAATGTTTGTACCTGAGTCATGGATGTTTAATATGAATATAAGTATTAAATACTAAGTTCGCCCTCAGTCCATTGTACGGTACCCATAGCACAAGCATTAAGCTTAAAGTGGAACCGTATAGTTGGTGTGTTCGTATGGCGATATTTATTAATTATTTGTATGCAACATTTTATTGCGTAATTCAAGCATCGCTCCGCATTGTATAGATATGCTAAACAAGGTGTGGATCCGGAACCTCAGATCAGTGGAACCTGAACGGATCAGTGGAACATAGTCATTATTTCGAGCTATAAATCTAGTATGTATTACAATGATATCATTGTTATAAGGTATATTTATTACCATATTACAGATACCACATCAAAGCCGTGAGAGTTAGTCTGTAGTTATAGCGGCATACCTTGCGTAGAAGTGAGCAAGTCCTCCCATCTCACATCTTCCTCAGGGGGTACTTCATCAACACCTGGAGCGGTGTCAATAATGATCAATTCTACCGGGCTAATGCACAGTGGTTTGAGAGCAGATCGGTCCAGCAGGACTGGGATTTGCATCTGCAATACAAATTAATTGATTGTTTAAAAATAACACTACATACAAGTCCATTATGTAACGGTACTGTCTCTATTTTTCACAGCAACATCAAACACTGTGTATACACATATTTTATACATAAACGTGGTAGTTATCACCTACTTGTTAACCCCTTAAAATATTTCACACTATTTTTCCTACACCTTATATATAAATAGTCTATGCCAGGTATGGTAACACACTTCGCGGAAGTATGCGCAAGCATTCCCGTGTCCCCGACACAAGCAACCGTGAGGATTCACCATGTGGTTTTAGTGGGTATACCGGCCGCCGCCGGGGAGCCGTTAACTGTAATTTTATACTTAGTTAGTACTTTTTGGTTTTTTTTGACCTGCTGCTAAAGTCTGATTAGCCATTCCTACATTGTTCTCACATACCTATAACAATGTATTGCTCAAAAATGTAAAAGATCTATTTTAAAAAAAGAGCAACCATGGAGTTTCTTGCCCATTCTACTCCATAGGAACGGCGTTCCGAACGGGTGGTAAAGCAGTAGCATAATATTTTTGTAACTTGACGATTCATAAGTACTGTACAATAATGGTCTACGTGAATAAAAAATATTCTGATTCTGATTCTGGACTCCCACATACCCCTCTCGTCCCCCCCGGGGCATGAGGGGATTCGTAACGCATTTCCACATGTAAAAAAAAAAAGGTATGGTAACACACAAGCCTGAATCATGGTATCATAGTTTACAAGATAACATATATAGATGACCTCGGCCACAACCTTGGGGGCACAGTGGCTGGCCTAGCCAGGATAACACCCACCTGACAGGATAATATTTGTTGTACCCCCAGCCCCATGGACTTGAATGGGATTTCTTTTATTGCATATCCCTACTTACCCCTCAGGGGATACAGGTGTGATAGCTTACCTCTTCCTCATTGTTCAGGATGAGGATCAGCATCTGTGTGAGAAACTCTTCGGCTATCATACACTTGAGCATGAGTCTCCGAGAGGCGTTCAGCTGTGCACGGCATATGCAGCACAGCGTAAGTGGTCTTATATCAGTTGTCTGAAACTAAGTATGTTTAATATTAATTTACTAGTTGTTCGCTGTGGCTTTGTCTGTGCTATAGTCATGCTTGTGCGAGGATTATATTGTAATTAATTATGATGTTTTGATGGGATGTGGTGCTGGAGGATGAGAGGCATACCCTTAACCGGCACCAAGTTTCAATGTTATCCATTCTAGCATTGTCGCGGTTACTCTGAGCACTTACAAATAACAACTTACACGCGTTTTTGTTAATTTTTCATACATCTGCTGAAGCTGAGTGCTCTCTGGGGTATTCTGGACATTTTGACTAAGACAAATACGGCAAACGGACAGCTTATCCATGTTACAGGGAGTTTTGCTAAGCTGATTTACGAAACGTGTTGTTTGACAACAATAACTATCAGTAGTAGTGTAGTAGTAGTTTAATTCGTCCAGTAATCAGTAAACTCCAGTAGGACAGGCGAAGGAATCAATCCATACTGCCAATTCTGATGTACAATAACTATCTATATATATATATATATAACACTATGTTTTTTATATTTCCATTAGCCAAAAAGAAATGTCATAATGATAACCATAGACTATCTTTAAACATTTTAGGATTTTTTATTTTGTAATAAATAATTAAACAAATATATTTAGTTAACTTTATTAATACCACCATGAATAGAATAATTAATAATACATTTAAACATACATTCAAATTATCAGGTTATCTTACTATTATCAGCTTGGTAGAATCTGAGCGGTTTTTTTGGTGCTACCAGCTCATTGAAACAAAAATATTACCAATTCTTCAAGTACCACCATAGTATATTTAAAAATTAAAAACGATTACAAATAAATTAATATTGTTATCTCATGGTGTAACAATATTAACGCAAGTTTTAATCATCCTCATGAATTCTTGTTGTGAGACCTAAAAATAAAATTATATAATTAAAAAAGGATCTTAACGTCTAGAAAACTACTATTATTAAACCAACAAGTCTTACAAAACCATCAAAATCTTTGTCAGCATCGTCCATCATCTCCTCTATTTCTTCATCAGTTAAATACCATCCAAGAATTTGAGATACTTTCTTCACATTTTCAAAACTGATATACCCTGCAAATACTTAATGATTGAAATGATTCTCAACCTAATATCCGACGGCAATATTTCTTATGTAAACCCTACCCAAATCTTTTCATCATATACATTATTATAAACATATGCCATTGATCTAGAACGTTATATTTATATGATTAAGTAATGTATATATATATTGATTCTAATTATAGCCAGTTTCTAATAGTTCCGTACTATTTCATAGGTAAAATTTGTCTGTGTTAAAGCCCATATACTAAGGGACTATTAGGTCTATAAAGGTACATTTTCACTGAAGACGAGCGGACCAGAGAGAAATAAACTAATCAGATTATTTAAAATCTACGCACGAAATATTGAGCCCATTTTTATATACTACTTTCAGCTCCACTGTTAAGCAAAGAGTTTCCCTTCAAATAGCATGAATAAACGCATTGTGGCACATGGCAAGGTGCACAAATAACTTTAATACTCCTCCAAGTATTTGCGCCTGAAAGTGCTTTTCACCTTTGTGGCAGAGCGAGGCGACGATTTGGTCACCTTTGGCAGAAAAACGTGGTCACATCAAGTCCAAGATAGGATCCTGGGGGGACCTAGTACGACCTATATGGGACCTTAACCAGCCCAGTCCTAAAATGGCCAACTCTGACAGCTATTTTAGGGCCTATTTACCACTATCATCCATGTCAAAAAGCCTGAAGCTCTTCATTATGTCACCATCACTGTCTAAAGACATCATCTTCCTCATGATAGCTGTTTCGAAGTTCTCGAAGCTCAGTTTGCCGGTGCCCCCTTTGTCGACTGCGTTAATCATCGTTTGAAGTTCTTCATTCGTAGGCTCATAGCCTGATAATTAAAAGAAAACAGTTTATTTAACGACTGACAGCTGCTGAATTCTATTGATATTTTTTAAGAGTCTGCCTCAGTTCATTTCCAGAAATGTATCTATATCATTCCGACATTGGGAATCATGAACTTGAACAAATACCTAATTTAAAAACTGCCATGTTAGAGGACAAACAGATTTTTAAAAAAAACTCGTTAAAAAGGAAAAAAACAATATCCTACAATGTTGTGGATTGTGTTGTCGGATCTCGGAAGGTCACAAATTTTGAAGAGGTAATTAGTAACAATTATTTTAATCGGTGCTAAAATCAAACTAATACGGACTCTCGCAATACAGACCTAGCCATAGAGTGACTAGAGCTAGGCCTGGTGAGGGTCACAGTAACTCTCATTACTAATTTGTATTGTACGAAATAAATATTTTAATAGTTTATTAAATTAAGCGCGAAAGAAATTTGTCTATTCCAAAAGTACGTGATTCACGCTATTTTAATTTTGCACCCGCTGCGATGGATTAAAAAAATATGTAAGTTTATTGTAAAAGGATTAAATTATTTTCAGAAAATGTTGATACCCTTACCAAGAGCTTTTATAGTTACACGAAAGTCCTCCGCCTTGATTTTTCCTTCACCCGAGTAGTCCAATAAGTTGAAAGCTTGACGCAGATTTGATTCCTCAAACGATAAGCGTATGTAAGTATAAATAAGCATAGTGTAACAATAAAACTTTCAAATTGGACAAAATATATCCTGAGTCGTAACTTTCTTAAAAACAAAAGTGATAAGGATCCCTTTGACTGAATTTGGAACTTTACCTGCTCATGGTTAAGTACCAATTTAGCTTTGACTTCATTAAATACTGGTGGGTCTTTCAACTCTTGTATGTCTTCGTCAGAAAACATAGCAGTGCCAGATAATGTTCTATTCTCCATGTGTACGATACTAATTTCTAAGAACCAAGCAATCTAGATGGCTGTGATTTGAAAATATTGATCTAACAAAACCACAAAGGGTTGGTAAGGTAACCCTTTCCTTGAAAGGGGTGTTTAAGCTTCATATTGGGCTTTAATGAAATCCTATACCTAACATCCCCTATCATTAAAACATTAGATGCTTTACTAAAGAAATGTTGAACATCTCCGGAAAACAAAGTCAACATTCATTAATCCATTTCAGTTTTAAACAACATTTACAACGTCACTCTTCAATTTCCCGCCAAAAAGCAAAAAGTCAAATTTCCTTCCATTATTGTAGTCAGGATGCTAGTATATTGCAAAGAAGTTTAAGCAAATTGTTTGTTTACAGCAGCTTTGTCCCATTGTTGGAAGACTCTTTAATATCCCATAATTAATTAATGTTCATGAATTTATATTATCGGAAGCCAATAAATTGTGTAACTTTGAAAAAGCATAAACAAAGATATTTATATTTAAAAAAACCATACTCAAGAACTATACCAAAACATAAAATATACTCATATATATTTTTTAATATATAAATATATAGCTAGAGATATATGAATAATCTGGAAATCCACACATATAACTTTCCTACATCCCCCAGTATCACCCAAATACTACAAAGGACCTCTTTACACTGTAGTACCTACCTGTTCATCAGATAATATTAATCTAGCACAGACAGTTTTCTCTTTTTCCTCCGGTTTTTCTTCAACGACAACCTCTACATCTCCTAGGCTTTCTTCGGGATTCATTTTACTTAGTTATATAAATAGAAGTAAGCAAATGATTCCTTTTTTCCGATAACGATTTTAAAGTTTCATCATTTGTCAAAGTGTCAACCAACATTTCTTTAAATTTTACAAAAAAACTCTGGCAGCAAGAGTAATACAGTCTGCCAGTCTTTAGATTGACAATTATTTTTTTACCATTTGGCCTTTTCATTTATATCCCTTGAGAACAATGAAATATAGCACTATTAGAATTTTGACATCATTTTTGTCATAAGTTTTAAGCACTATTAGTAGAATTTTGTCGTCATTTTTCTCATCTGGTAACACCCCAACCACCCGCCATAATAATTTTTGTTTCGTTCGCATGTTTGAGGTTAGCTACCGACGCCGCTTTTGTTTTCAATTAAACAGATACTTAGCTAATTAAACCACAACTATGAAGCTCGTCAGATTTTTAATGAAACTCAGCCACGAAACGGTGACAATTGAGTTGAAAAACGGTAGTGTTGTACACGGAACAATAACCGGTGTTGATGTAGCCATGAACACACATCTGAAAGCTGTGAAAGTGACGCTGAAGAACAAGGAGGAGCTTCAGCTGGAGACACTGAGCATACGAGGAAACAATATCAGATACTATTTACTTCCCGACAGTTTACCATTGGAGACGCTATTGATCGACGATACACCGAAAGGACGCGGCAAGCGTGAAGGCTTCCCGAGGGGCGGTGGCGGAGCCCGAGGCGGGCGTGGACGAGGCCGCGGGGGCCGTGGAGGTCCCCGAGGAGGCCGCGGAGGAAGAGGTCGTGGCCGTCGTTAACATAACTTACGCTTAAGTCCCTTTTTGTGATTACATTATTGTCTAAGGTCTAAATGTTTTTAATTTTTCCGTGTTCGGATACGTGGGCTGCTGTACATAAACTAAATTGTAGTTTTTCTCACCAGGCTGCATCATAAGATTGCATTAAGTATGTGGTATTTTTAAAAAAAGAAAAATAAGTTACTTATCCAACTGAAGTGTAGGCAAGATGACAATCATTCTATGTTGTTAATAGTTTTATAATCAATGTCCATACTGATGAAGATGTATGTATGTACTGCTCTACCAGCTTAACTGTGTACCTTAGCTCAATGATGTGTTATGCCAGTATTGTAACAGTCCTAGCGTCCAAGTAAGAAGTTTGAGGAAGAACACATTCCATGTGCATGTATAGTTACATAGGTAGAGCAGTATGTATATCTCGTACAACTCTTAAATCGCTTGCGATCAGACCTTGCCTATGTTGACGTATTATTACCAATTTATACATCATGTATGCTCTGTCAAACTTTTATAAATAGCAAAGTGTATATTTGAAGTTTGTATGTACCACCCATATCACATGTAATTGGGTGGCTAGAGGCCTATTCTGATTGGGGTTGAGAAAAATAAATTTGTATGAAATTGTGAGTTGTGAATCATCTGAACACCTCCATGAAATAAAAACAAACTAAACTTTATGAAATAAAACGTGAAATCTCGCTTTCATATTAATAGAAAGTTATGCTACATCTAAAATTGATATACAAATCTTAAAACTTTGTACTTCTTTGAATTCGGGGATACAAAACAGTTAGTTAAGTAATGTATTGCAGGGCTAGCATGTGGGCTTTATCATAAACATGAGAGAATGAAACAAAATTTGATTATCTTATATCTTGTCATAGCTGGCTACGCTAGGCCTGCTGATTGTATGCTAGTATAACATTTTAATCTTAAAGCCAAAGGCAAACCTATGCATGAAAAAAAATTATAAACCTTTTTTTTTGCTAAATATTTTATTTTGCACACCTTTAAGAGATATGACTGTGGTAAGTCAACAGCTATACAATAGTAGATAAAAACATCCACAAAGCTAGCCCATTTACAAGTGCCTTTTTTCTTTTGCTTTCTTTTTGTCCTTTTTCTATTAACATTGTAGTAGGGGTACTAAAGGACACGGGTGAAATGTGGGTGCTCTGTATTACACCTCTGCCTACACCTTCAGAGATTACAGGCGCAATGTTGTTTATTGAAAACAGCTAGTGCTTCCAGTGTTCCACCGACTGACTGACGGGTTCCACGTATATTACCTTCCTATCCGATCTTACTATCGGATGTGTAGAGCAATCGTCATAATTTAGTACATCCGATTGCCGTCACATTATCCGATAATTAGGTTAGGCATCAGAATCAGAATATTTTTTATTCATGTAAACCATTAAGTACAGTACTTATGAATCGTCAAAATAGTTAAAAAATATTGATTTCTTATATTTACACGAATATTACACATAAAAAAGAAAATAAAACTAATTTTGCTGGGAAATGATAAACAAAAGCAATCGTGATAAAATTAGTTTTATTTCAATAGTTAGAAAATGCTAAGCTACAACTTTACCATCCGTTCGGAATGCCGTTCCTATGGAGAAGAACAGGCAAGAATCTCTATGGTTGCTCTTTTTAAAAAGATCTTTTACATTTTTGAGCAATACATTGTTATGGGTATGTAAGGATCGGAATGTGTGGAGCCTGTCTATTGGAGACGCTCAGACGTCTGTAAAGCGCCTGTGAGTATTATTTACGCAACTGAGATCGAAAAGTTGCTAGACTGATATATGTTGCAGTCAGCAGAATACAGTATTTTTTTGTTTCTCGAAATTCGCTCCGCACTGGATTTGAACCTGCTACCACCCCGACCAGTGAGACAAGCGGCCTAGCTCAAACCAAACAAAGCGCAACCGATCTGCCATATTTTGTCATCGATTTTATTTTTTTTGAAGCGCGTTACATATTTTTTTTTAGGATTATATTATAAACTAGCTGTTACCCGCGACTTCGTTCGCGTGGTATTTAACAAAGACACAACCGTTGGCAACAGCCTGCTCGCGCGTTCTGAGCCCGCGGGACGCATTTCAGGTTGTTGCTATCAAACTTAATCAGGCGCAACGCTGCAACATTGGTTTTAATTTTTTTTCGTGATTTCCTATGTTTTTTTCTAAAATAAAAGTAGCCTAAGTTACTCGTTGTTACATCAGCTATCTGCCAGTGAAAGTCCCGTCAAAATCGGTCCAGCCATTTCAGAGATTAGCCGGAACAAACAGACAGACAGAAAGACAAAAATTGTAAAAAATGTTGTTTCGGTATAGGTAACGTGTATACATCCAAATGCACTTAGTAAAAAGCGGTTATTTTAATATTACAAACAGACACTCCAATTTTATTTATATGTATAGATATAGATGTATAGATCTATTGTATGGATACATGCTTTGATAGATACTTACTTTTTTTAACAGTATCTGCCGTTCAGCCTTTCAAGTAGGCAAGCAAGTAGAGAAAGCCTACTTTCAGAGTATTTTTTATTTTGCTATGAAACTTATCGCTGACAGAATCATTCGTAGAACGTAATATTTTAAATTGTCTATGGTCATAGCCATATTTGAATGTGACAAAAAATGCTCGCTCTTGAAAAATGATTTTATGACAATCCATCATCTAAATTCATCTAAATTAAATGCGTATCTACCTGTAACTAAATAAGAAATCCTAACGAAGACAAAACTGTAAGAGAAGAAATAATTAAAACAGGGAATGAATTGTAATTTAAAAAATATTATTGTGTCGTAGCTGTGCACACAGGAGTTGTCAAAATGGTTAGTTTTGGGATCCCAGTTTTTTTCTTATTAAAAGAAGTAGAAATACCTATCTTAAGTATTAGAAGAAATACGTTTATTTGTCACAACTATCGGCATATGTTTGGGTATTATACAAGTTTTTGATGCAAATCGGCAGCATATGCTGATTGGCTGATCGTAAAACAACCCAGCGCCGATAACCGCTTGATGATATTCCATACGGTACAGACCTCTCATATATCTGTGGTACAGACAGAGGTAGGTATTAACAGACTTGGCGGATGAGATAAGATCTTCCAGGCAGGCGGGTGGTTGCGCGGGCGCTAAGTATCTATTGACTTAAAATTGCAAATATCGCGGCATGGAGAAGGCGTAACATCCTTCTGTCCGGATTTTCAGATTCTTATCTGCAATGTTTCCATTTAAAGTAGATATCCATTCCAAAACTTGTCATACCTGACCGCTGTCCGCTGTGACCTAAATCCCACCAGTGGACATATTTACACATGTTGGTATACCTACATCTGTGGGGATAGTTAGGGATATTTACACACGTGGGATATTTAAATATATTGAGATATTTACACGTCAGGAGATATTCACTGCTTCTGCTAGAATACATATATCTGTGGGGATACCTTCACTTGTGGGGATATCCAAACCTGTAGGTAGTTCAGTGATGATCGCTATTCGCTGCCACTCTACCCTTCCTTTCCCCCCAGACCAAGTCCAGCACAAGAGTGAATCGGTCCACGTCGGACGGAGGCAGGAGTGATGACGACGATGGCCCGAGGCCTTTACGAAATAATAGACAGTCCCAGGTACATACCTAAGCTACTATGATATATAGACTTGACAACGTACTGCGGCAACTCGACAACGTGTGAGGTACTGCGGCAACTTGACATTTTGTGAGGTACTGCGGCAATTTGGCAAGTTATTAAGTACTGCGGCAACTTGACAACGTGTGAAGTACTGCGGCAACTTGACAACTTTCGAAGTACTGCGGCAACTTGAAAACTTACGAAGTACTGCGGCAACTTGCTAAGTACTGTGGCAGCTTGACAACTTACGAAGTACTGCGGCTTGACAATTTGCGAACTTACCAACCTGTTCAGTGTCATTACCCCCTTGTCAATCATAAGTCGTGTAAGCCCGGCATTAGTATTGAGTCCATTTTCCAGAAATACCCCAACGCCTCGGATCGGTTCTACTCGGACCACCAAGCTGAATACGAGGCGAGAGGTAAGCACGGCGAGGATCGCGTCGCCATAGTCGAGGAGCACAACAGCGGGTACCCGAAGATGAGGGATGAGCTGGACAACCGCAGAGCCACTTCCAAGGTGAGGGACGTACCGGCTCCTCTACTTCTTCTTTTTTTTACATTGGCAAAGCTACAAAATAGTGGCCTTATTGCCAGTGTCGAGTAATGCAAGCAACAACTAAATATGGGGGTACCCCAGTTCAAACTACGACACTAGGAAGTCAAACACCTCAGTCCTCCCGGCACCATGGTTGCTGTAAAGCAGCCGAAACGTTGGGAACGTGAAAAAGTGTAATAAACGCGATAAACTCCGTAAGATTTTTTTTTAAATGTTTAGTATTCGCGTAAATATAAGAAATCGATCGTTATTGAATTATTGAATAAGCACCCCTGAGGCTTTTTGGCGGGAAGTTGAACAGTGACATTGTCAATTTTTTTTTGTTTTCCACAAAAAATGTGTTTCTTTGATAAATAATGTGTAATATTAGTGCTATATTAACCGTTGTGAGTTGATATATGTGCAAAAGTGAGGGAAATTAAAATCATCGTGGGGTACTTATGATTTTATAACAATTATCAAAAAATACTCGACACTAGCAAAAATACTCGACACTGGCAAAAATACTCGACACTGGCAAAAATACTCGACACTGGCAAAAATACTCGACACTGGCAAAAATACTCGACACTGGCAAAAATACTCGACACTGGCAAAAATACTCGACACTGGCAAAAATACTCGACACTGGCAAAAATACTCGACACTGGCAAAAATACTCGACACTGGCAAAAATGTCTCAATTTTGTAGCCGATTGCCAACCTTAAAAAAATAATGATTATGATGATGAAATGAATCCTCTACTATTATCAGCAAAGCTGTGGATACTTTACTGAAAATTTACTAGACATTTAGGCAGAACTTGAAAAGTCAAGTTATAATATTTTTGAGAGAGCAGCGCCTACTTACTGGTAATAGTGCCTGAAAGTACTAAACACTCTAGATCAGGGGTTCCCAAACTTATTTTGTCTACTGCCCACTTTGAGAATGAATTATTTTATAGCGCCCCCATTTTTTCACCTACTTAAAAACCACTATAACTTCAAATTAAATTAATTATTGTAAGACTCTACACAACGCCCCCATTTTTTATCTGGGTTTCTTACCGCCCTTAGGCCACTTTGGGAAAGGCTGCTCTAGAGCTACCCTTTGCAATAAACATCCTTCTCATATTTACAGCCCACGGCGTTATCATCGGCCCGTAATGTAGACTTTCAGGGGGACCCCTCCCGGTGCCCAGTCTGCGGCAGATTCAAAAGGGATAGACCAACTAAACGCAAAAACCAGAGGACCAAGTCTCGAATAACTAAACGCAAGCCGAGAGCTTTGAAAAAATTCCGCGCCAACAAGTCTCGGAATAAGGCAATATCTGGACTTATATCAAAGAATCTAGTCATTAGTACCGGGGACGCGCACAAGGGCGACAAATACCGCGCCGCAGCCGGCAGCAAGATAATACGAATCAAAGCCGAATCGGACGTCGGGTCACGGAAATCGGAGAGAGACTCCAAGAATGCGGACGCCGACTCCCAGAATCCGGACTCGAATCCCTCGGTGAGTAGCTACGACAGTTTCCTATCGGAAGACCACGAGCCGATGGATCATTGAATGTGCAATTGATGTGACTCCATTGAATGACGATGGTCCCTCATGTAACCCGTATAATTTAAGCCCGTTTCGCGTCGCTCACCTGTTTTAAATGTTACAATTTAGAAATGTTTGGTAATAAATTGTTTGTTTGCAATCATGTAGTGTTTTATTCACAACATACATACACCCATAGATTTAGGTCTTCTTCTTCTTTCTTTACGAAATGAGATGCGATGAAATAAAATGGATATGAATATGGCCTCACCCGCAACTTAGCGGGTATTTTGCCAATGTCAAGTAGTTAATAGCAATAACACATTCAATAAATACACATCTATACAAATAAATAAAATTGGAGTGTCTGTTTGTAATATTAAAATAACCGCTTTTTACTAAGTGCATTTGGATGTATACACGTTACCTATACCGAAACAACATTTTTTACAATTTTTGTCTGTCTGTCCGTCTGTCTGTCTGTCTGTTTGTTCCGGCTAATCTCTGAAATGGCTGGACCGATGTTGATGGGACTTTCACTGGCAGATAGCTGATGTAACAAGGAGTAACTTAGGCTACTTTTATTTTAGAAAAAAACATAGGATCTCACGAAAAAAAACTAAAACCAATGTTGCAGCGCAGCGCCTGATTAAGTTTTATAGCAACAACCTGCAGCAATGCGTCCCGCGGGCTCAGAATGGGCGAGCAGGCTGTTGTCAACGGTTGTCTTTGTTAAATACCACGCGGACGAAGTCGCGGGCAACAGCTAGTTATAAATAAAATAATGGATGTGACATGAAGATATGAAAATGCACTAGTATCTAGATTTAGGTAATTATTTTAATCAAGTTTTAGCGGGAAAGGGAAGATCTGCCAGTGGACTTTTTGGCGGGAAACTGAAAAGTCATGGCGTCAGTTATGATTTAATTTCTAAAACTAGTGTTCCTACGAGTTATAGTGAGTGATATAAGTGGAATATTAACCATTATGGGTTCGGTAAAGTGCACGAGTGTTTGTAATTGAAAAGGAGTGACGAAACTTGGCTTTTCAGTTTCTCACAAAAAGTCCATAAAAATCTTTCAGTAAAGTATCCATTACTTTACTGATTGAGGGATGGAGGCGTATTTTACTTGGGCCTTTGGGCCTGTGCATATTTTTGGAAGTCTTATATATATGTTACGTGCTCCGAAAAGTCTCATAGCGCGTTTCAGGATTGTATTGAGAATTGTCAATGAAGTAGATAGTGGCGAGGTTGAAGTTTTTACTTATTGTCTCTAGTCCAGAGCTCGACCCCTCCCCCTCCCTCCAAGTGAATTCCTGGCTACGGCCCTGACTGAGGGGATACCCCTTTTCCTCTTCATATACAATGAGATGGTGTAGTGCATTCCACTTTACCAAAAAGCTAACCGCTTTATTAATATAGTCAATAATAACACGATTTAACGAGAAATATGTGACCTTTTGAAACTGGTCGCGTAGTAGGTACATTCTCAAGGAATATTGTATATTATATGAGTAATATCACCTTGAGGCTTAGTCTGACGCGCTTTTTGTGTTCACACAAGACGTCGCCTTTGCCTACAAAACACAGCGGCAACGTACGAAAGAAAAAAATACAATTAAAAATATAATGAAATAATTTTTGACAGTGATTCGCGCGGGTTTTTTTTTTCTTTAATAATGCAGTTTTAATTTTTTTTATTGATATTAGTTTTTTTTGTTACAAAATGAAGTTTATTGTGTTTTTGGTGTTCATAATTGTTTATTTTGTTAATGTCGTGGTTTTACAAGGCACTGGATCGGGAAACGATGGTAACTGTAAGTATATACTTATTTTTTTAAAAATATTATATGTTGTTTTTGATACAGATAAAAAAATACTTTTAATGCTAGGGCTACGAGAGTATTTTTTTTTAATTAGCCAGGTACAATTGTTTATCACTGCCAGTTTAGCTTTTTTATTCGCTATTCAGCTGTTTTTCATCAGGCCGATTTAAAATTTACTTTAAGTTCGAGAGAATAGAGCTTAAAGTTACTTTTGAGGTTTATTTTTGTTTTATGCTGACAATACAATGTGGGTTTTATTTTTATAATAACTTCCTTGTTGATTGTTAACAAAGGAATGTATGTCCTTATATATGCAGGAAAATACTCATATACTACAAACTTTCTCTGATATTTGTTAAAAATACTTTTAAATTAGGTATTAATTTTATTATGATTTATTGATATGCCACACCTAGATATTATTCGCAAGGGTTTAATATGGGCATTCCTATTAACATATATACACCCATATTTTGTCATATTTTGTCAATAATGTAACTAGGTACCATCATAGAATTTGAAATAAAATTTCCCCAATGACCTTTTTAATTTACCGGACAAACTTCGCAGACTGTGGGCTGTTAATTAACAGAAAATAGAAATTGCATTGACATCTTCCAATTGACTATGGATCATTGATCACAAACATTCATTTTATCTTTTGTGTAAAAAAAAACGTAATACTGATTTCTTTTATTTACGCGAATACTACAAATTGAAATAAAACTATCTTTACGGATTTTATATTTTAAGTTATTTACGTTCCCGACGTTTTGGCTGCTTAACGGCAACCATGCTCACGGGAGGACTGTCCTCCCGTGAGCATGGTTGCCACTAAACGCGATAAAATCCGTAAAATTAGTTTACTTACGAACAAAAGACTTCAACGTGCTGAGTGCCAGTACAAATTAGCGATTAATGATTTCTTTCATAAAATAGAATCAGCCATCCTGAAAACAGACACCATCACGCCTGTATTATATGAGGAGGTAGGCAGAGGTGCACTGGAGTGCACCCATATTTCGTTAAAAGTATTTTGGTGCCAATATAATAGGGGTACGTTATTTCACACAATAGATTTTTTTTATAAATATCTCCAGACGAAGACACCAACTATACAGTCCCACACGAAGCAAAGCTTGTATTATGGATACCGTACTATGGACTGAGGGCGAACTCAGTATATAATACTTATATAGACATTAAACGTCCACGACTCGGGTACAAACATTCGTGATCATCACACAAAGTTTGTCCGAAGCAGATTCACTACTAACTGACCTAATCAGGTCTTGATCTGAGCTAATCGTGATGTCTCAAACATACTCAATGCAAGCGCAACTTGTTTCATATTTTGACATTATATAACTTGTTCTGAAGGTCTGTGCGGTGAGTCCGCGGTCGCACGGTACGCCTACACTGAATTGAATGCCAAATACTATTTATTTATTTTTTTGACGACCTGATTAGTGCAGGTAGTGACTCTGCTTTCTGCGCCGAGGGTCCCGGGTTCGAATCCTGGTAGGGACACACAAGCTTTGTGTGATGAGCATGAATGTTTGTACCCGAGTCATGGATGTTTAATATGTATATAAGTATTATATACTGAGTTCGCCCTCAGTCCATTGTACGGTACCCATAACACAAGCGTTAAGCTTAGTGGGACCGTATAGTTGGTGTGTTCGTATGGCAATATTTATTTATATTTTATTCATTTATTTATTTCTGAATAGCCCACTGTATTTTTAATATTTGATCGAACACAAACAGGTTATTGCAACTAACTAACTGACAGAAGTTAGTAACTAAGCTGTATGTTACCAAGCTGTAATGTTAACTGTAGGTTGTACATCTACAGTTAACATTGACGATATGTGGTAGTGACCCTGATTACTGTGCCGAGTGATCTAGGTTCGAATCCTGGTAAGGTTTAATTAAGTAATCTTTGATGAAATGAAATAAGACTAATTTTACGATTTTTTAACATGCAGTAAACGCGATAAAATCCGTAAGATTAGTTTTAATTTTAATGTGTAGTATTCGCGTAAATATAAGAAGTATATATACAATATTTTCATTATGTTGGGAAGAGGTCGCGTTCCGATCCGGTTGAAGACTTAAGAAAAAAAAATGTAATGACAATTTGTAAGTGCCCCCGTAGGCCCATACGAAATAAATGATTTGACTTGACTTGACTTGACTATATATATATGTATGTTTTTTAAATCGACATATTGCAAATTCCGACTTCACAAAATGATTACAATTGCCCAAAAGAAGCGCGGGTTGTTGCATTATTGGTTGGCATTTGAAAAATATTTTTCAAAAGACACATCTTCATGTATTTCAATGATTCACACTACCGTTGCGCTGTTTCAGGAAAATACCAATCGTAAATATGTTACAGAACATTGCACCTACATCTTCGGGGAATACCACCATTTAAATGATACATTGTATTTATTATGGCATTATTGGAACACAATTAGGAACGACAACAGGATAATGTGATATTTTCCTGTTTGATTGTCTTCCAGTGTGCAAGGGAATTTCGAACTTAATATTTGTGTAAACATATTTATGAATTCTTACTGAAAATATTGATTTATTATTACTGACAAAATTAAAGGAAGTTTATTGATTTCTTATTTTTACGCGAATACTACACATTGAAATAAAACTATTTTTAAGGATATTTTATTATTTTATTTTATTTTTATGGTTGCTGTAAAGCAGCCGAAACGTCGGGAACGTAAAAACGAAAAATAAACGCGATAAAATCCTTAAAAATAGTTTTATTTCAATGAAAGGAAGTTTGTTGAACTTAATGTTTACTCAGGGGCGGATACAGGGAGAGGTAGGAGGGGGGGGGGGGACAATTGCATTATGATGTTGGTACTCTGTAAACACACGGAGTAGTAGAGTCGACCCCACGATGCACGGTTTCAAATCGTAAGTATCGGTTTAATGGCACTGAAAGATTTCTTCAAAACGAGAAATCTGGGTAAGAACAGAAAATCTTGGTAACCGTTGACTTTGTAAGTGCTTTTTTTGGCACACACATTACTAATAGGTCTTTAGCTATGAAATTGCCGTTCTGCAGTACTGGTCATTTTTAATCTAAATATTTTTTGTTTGGCTAACAATTCTAATTTCAAATGATCACGGGTGATTTCTTTGATAGAAAAAATGTAGAAAAAGAATACGTTAACTATATAAATATATATATTTATTACCTGCGCCCCGCGGTGTTACCCGCGATTAAAAAGTATGTCCTTTATCCCACGGGAACCATACATTTTACCGGGATAAAAAGTAGCCTATGTGCTATTCCAGACTATAATCTATTTCTGTGCCAAATTTAATCCAGATCCGTTCAGCCGTTCCGGCGTGATTGAGTAACAAACATCCATCCAACCAAACTTTCACATTTATAATTTTAGTGGGATTTTCAATCCAATTACTTATCGAAAATATTTCAATCGACCCGTGATTCCGTCTTCATGTAGCGAGCCTTATATAAAGCTTAACTTCTAGGCTCCCATCATGTCAGTCTGTCCCTTGAGAAGTCAGCCGTTATCGTTATCTGTAACCAGCTCATCACATAGCATAAATAATATCAGTCGTAACATTGCGTTAATTACTCGCTCAGACATCAAGACGTCAAGGTCAAAAGACCGGATTCTCTTCGAGCCGCGTTTTTTGTATGACTTCACAATTCACGACTTACACGTCAATGTTAACATGATTGTAGTTGAGTACCTAAATCCAAAACAAAGCGCACCATTGCAAGACCTCAAGACACTGTGAGCACTTTCCGCGTAGATCGGACCGCAAGCAACCACTAAATATGAGGGTACCCCGGATCAAACTATGACACTAGGACGTCAACCACCTCAGTCCTCCCGTGACCATGGTTGCTGTAAAGCAGCCGAAACGTGGGGAACGTAAAAAACAAAATAAACGCGATAAAATCCTTAAAATTACACTGATTACGACGGTGTGACGTCACTAAGCATCAAGCAACAATCCAGAGCGTTTTTAATCACGTGACCGAAAAAAATAAACATTATTTTATTTTAAGATTTTAAAGAAAATAGTCCATATTTTTGCAGAAAACATGGACTAATAGTTATAAAAAGATATAATCTTTTACGATGGCCAAAATTTAAAGCTTGTTTTCATACAGTCAAATACCCTATTGCCCGCGAACGCACAGTACGTCAAGTGCGAGATTATTCGTAAGCTAACCGTATACTTTATAGTTTACCGTATTTAGACATTTTGTATCGAGAATTGAAAGTTTTAAATACCGTTCGCTAGAGGCGCTTTTCAATACTCCATACGAAATGTCTAAATACGGTAGACTATAAAGTATACAGTTAGCTCGCACTTGACGTGCTGATCAATAGAGTTGATAATTCATTTGATTTTGTAACAATAAAAAACCCGCTATTCCACTTGTAAGTGGTAAACTTCTCACCTGTAGGTATCGTTACACGCGCTAAACTAGTTATTTGTAAGTAGTTAAGTAATTCAGCATTGTTGTAAGAAATAACAATGATACGGAAATAGTTTTTTTTTATTTATAATTGCCTTATAAGGCTAGCATACAAAATCTTTCGAGGTGATCTACCTACCTATGAACTTCTTTTGTATAAAAGGTGTAACAAAATTTTGTAATAGGTGATAACGATCATCTTTATGTATAAAATATATGTATATACAGTGTTTGCCTTTTCTGTGAGCAAGCGAGACAGTACCGCGGATTTAGTATGTAATGTTATTTTTTAAATTTCAATTTATTTGTGTTTTTTTTTTTTCGAGAATGTGACCTTAATATATATATTATAGCAGCCGAAACGTCGGGAACGTAAAAACATAAAATAATCGCGATAAAAAATCCGTTAAATTAGTTTTATATATGACGACGAGGACGGCCTTCTCCATAGGAACGGCATTCCGAACGGGTGGTAAAGCAGTAGCATAATATTTTTGTAACTTGACGATTCATAAGTACTGTACAATAATGGTCTACGTGAATAAAAAATATTCTGATTCTGATTCTGATTCCTGATGAGCACAGTAGTAGTAACTCTGCTTTCTGCGCCGAGGGTCCCGGGTTCGAATCCTGGTAGGGACACAAGCTTTGTGTGATGAGCACGAATGTTTGTACCCGAGGCATGGATGTTTAATATCTATATAAGTATTATATACTGAGTTCGCCCTCAGTCCATTGTACGGTACCCATAACACAAGCGTTGCTTAAAGTGGGACCGTATAGTTGGTGTGTTCGTATGGCGATATTTATTTATTTATATCAATGTGTATACATAGTATTTGCGTAAATATAAGAAATCAATAATATTAGTATAATATATTGAATATTATAACTAGGTTATGAATAGTAATAAACAACTCTGATCCTCTAAATTATAATGTATTTCAGTTAAAACTTAAGGAAAACTCAATACATATTGTATTCGTTGCAATCGCAAAGGTGCTTTGGCTATACCCGCGCGTGCGCATCCTATACTCGGAATTTCGTTGCCTGCTTACGTCATCGTTCGCTTGAGCAACTTTTGTTTTTTTTGTTGACGGGGGGGAAATCTTCGATAGATACCCGGCCTCTGTGTGGGAGAGGGCCGGGTTATGTGGGATTCTTACCCACCAAAACCCCCCCGGTGGCCGCCTTCGACAATGTTGGAGGGACTCCGGGATCTACAAACGGAACGCACCGGTGCCCCTCTTGAGCAACTACGTCAAGTGCGAGATTATTCGTAATCTAACCGTATACTTCATAGTCTACGTTTTTAGACATTGTATGGAGAATTAAACAGCGCCTCTAGCGGACAGTATTTAAAACCTTTAATTATCTATACAACGTGTCTAAATATGTAGACTATGAAGTATAAGGTTAACTGACGAATTTTCAATCATTTTCATCAGTGGTACATGTATAATTCAAAAATAATTATCAATAATTCCTAGACACTGGCAAAAATGCCACTATGTTGTAGCTAATTGCCGACTCATAAAAAAAAGAAGAAGAAGAGGTAGGTAGGTATAATATAGTGTGGTTAGTTATAGTATTATTACTAACTAATTATACCTAGGTAAGTATACTTACGAGGAAAATGATTGACCGCTAAAGGTAATATTCAAAGGTCATATAATTATTATGTTTGTGAGTATGTGTTTCTTATATCCACGTTGCTATGCGCTAACTTACCTTATAACTCGAAGGGTTAAGTGCATTGTTGTGGTATCACATTTCACAGAAGATATTAGGTCTCCATGAGGGAGCTTATTCTATTTGTTTGCTGGGCCTTGGTCCGCCGCTCCAGGGCCCCAAGTCTGCTAACACTATCGATTCATACAATATCTGTCAAGTGGCAGTTACTATGCGGTCGCTGTTCGATTATGAATCGATTGTGTTAGCAGACTTGGGGCCCAGTTATTGAATTAAAGTATAATAATGCTAGGCCATTGAAGATCCTGTCGGAGATCGGACCGCAAGCAACCAATAAATATACGGTACCTCAGTTCAAACTATTACACCAGGACGTCAAACACAAGGAAACCTGCATGTCTGAGAGGACCCCTCGAAAGATGTGTGAGGTCCGCCAACCCGCACTGGGCCAGCGTGGTGGACTATGGCCTAATTCCCTCGCATTGATGGGAGGCCCGTGCCCAAGAGTAGGACATTAAAAGGGCTGGTATTATATGATTATAATACGCCCCCTGGGCTGGTTGCGCACCCTGACGGTGCCAGATTAGCTACAATCGTCCTTGACTCTGCTCGCAGTGCATTGTGCCTGTCATCCATGCCATGACAAATGCCATCGTGATGACATATCGATTACATCTGGAGTAGTATACTACACAGACCTTGTGGAAACCAGGGACAACTTCCGTGCGTTCAAGCGTTTTTGCTATACCTATTACTGGAATCAAGTTTAATCAGCTCACTCACAAGTTTAGGACCAACTAGTATTTAAACTCTCCGTGGTGCCTTACACCTGGACTTAGTCCAGCTGTAAGAGTCTCGCTTCTGTGGAAATTTGTCTACCAGATCTTTTGGTCTCCCGCTTTGCAATGGAGGGCAGTGGATACTTTTCTTCCAACTCCTCCTATTTTTATCTTTCGATGAAATTCGTGCGGGTTACAAGACAATTAACTTTATCCCGGGAATCGCCGAGGGTCAAACCTCGGTGTCATCATGGGACACCGCTGTAGATCCTGGCTTACAGGAGTAGCAGTGGTGGGAGTGGGTGGCGGCCCTAGTTCCAAAAAAAAATCGATTAAATCGAAATCAATCGAGAGGACACATCGATTATCGTAAACGCCCTTGATGATGTCATCTAGTTACGTCGCGTTGTTACAACACCCATAAAACCCGCCATATTGAAAACCGGTGTTTCACTTCATAAAGCTCTTGATCCACGAGCGAAAATAAAACAAGCGATTCGCGGATTCTCGCCATTTTCATATCATCATGTCACATCCATTATTTTATTTACAATGTGTATTTATTGAATGTGTTATTGCTATTAATTACTTGACATTGGCAAAATAGTCGCTAAGTTGTGGGTGAGGCCATATTCATATCCATTTTATTTCATCGCATCTCATTTCGTGAGGAAGAAGAAGACGCAATTCGCGCGCGCGTGAACGGCTCCGTTGTAGGAAAATTGAAAACTAAAGTTAACGAGTTTATGTCCTGTCTCGCTCACACTAGACTGCTGCACGTCAAGTGCGAGCTAACTGTATACTTTATAGTCTACCGTATTTAGAAATTTTGTGTGGAGAATTGAAAAGCGCCTCAAGCGGACGGTATTTAAACTTTCTATTCTCGGAACTCTCGAATGTGTGTGCTCCGAAAACACTCATAGCGCGTTTCAGGATTGTGTGAAGCCTCATCATTTGTCTGAATGTCGTCTGCAGCGCCATCTGTGTAGCTTGTGGCGAGGTTGAAGACGTCGCTCAAAGCTATTCGCGAGTTTGGCGGCCGCCGTCGGCGATTTAATTCGCCTATGGATGGACAAGCACCCTTATAATAATAATTTGGTCATAAATTTTTTTGGAGTCAAAGTGAAACTTTCTGCGGATCCTTGTTGAGATTTAATAAAATGAAAAACCTCACTAAAGTAGGTAGGTATTTATATTGTTGGTTGCGTCTTCATTTTCGATCGAACTACAGTATTTTATATTTAGATATTATACTAGCTGCGTCCCGCGGTGTTACCCGCGATTAAAGTTTACATTTTACCGGGATAAAAAGTAGCCTATGTGCTATGCCAGACTATAATGTATCTCTGTGCCAAATTTCATCGAGATCCGGTCAGCCGTTCTGGCGTGATTGAGTAACAAACTTCCATCCATTCATCGAATCTTTCACATTTATAATATCAGTGAGATTAGTGAGATAGTGAGATTAATGAGATAGTGAGATTAGTGAGATAGTGAGATTAGTGATATAGTTAGATAGTGGGATTAGTGAGATAGTGAGATTAGTGAGATAGTGGGATTAGTGGGAAGAGTCGGCTGACCCTTGGAGATAACATGCTCTGTGGCCTAATGATTAGGTATCTAGGTACCTATGTGAGCTAAGAGTTTGATATTTGTAAGCATGCATCTCTCAATTATTACCTTAAAACTGATCATATACAGGGTGTAAGTGGCTTCGTAACGAAAACTGATAACATGGATTCAACTCATGATTCTGAACCTGAGTTGAAAAAACATGCTATTTGTCGTTTGAATAGTCTAATGTCCGAGGGTTTCACACACGATTTTTATCAAATCTCGAAAAAAGATGATTCTTGATTTTTTTACTCCCGAAGCGCGCGTCACGGAGTAATAAGTTTCAGGCCTGGCTCGAAGATCTTCCCTTTTTCTCTACGAACTAATGGCACATTTTTATTAATCTTAAAACGCATTTTAAATGCAAGTATTTGATCTCGATCTCACCTGATGTGAAGTGATGAGATCTACGATGGAGCATACTTGCCTAGAAGGTACCTGTTCACTCTCGACTTGTTGTAGGCGATGTTTTGACCTTATAATGTACGTTCGCCTTCGTTAAGTCAATGCATACCAATTACTTAAAAAAAAAACTTTGAGTATTGTCTGAGAAATAAAGGTTCAAAGGTCAAGCTAAAGGTTGTTTTATGAATGACACATTAATAACGTCAATGATTCAAATTAACTACTCGTTAATTTAGGCCAAGTATACGCTAAACTGTAGGCGTAATTTTACCGGTAAGTAAATTGTCTATTATTTGTGCGCGCAACCATAGATTAACTATTCTATAGAGCGTGATGATAGAAAAATTGTGAGTTGACGTCGACAATGAAATATATAGAAGAAGAGGAAGAGGAAGAGGAGGAGAAGGAGGAAAAAAATATTGAAAAATAATATTGCATTTTTTTTTTTCACCACTCACCACGCGATATATCGTCTACCCCCTCCACGCGGCCGTAACGCTTTTTCGTGACAGAAAATCCTAATACCCCACGTCTATATAGAAGTTTCACTTCAAAAATGACACTAGAGTAGGTACCTACCTACTATGTTGCATTCTATGGTTGAAGTTCATAAAAAGAAACAGAGTAACTATGAGGGTACCCCAGTTCAAACTATGACACTAGGACGTCAAACACCTCAGTCCCCCGGTGACCATGCTTGCTGTAAAGCAGCCGAAACGTAAAGAACATGAAATAAACGCGACAAAATCTGTTAAATAAGTTTTATTTCTATACACAATTTTTGTTAAACTATAGATTAAACTGATTTTGATGAAGGCGAATCAGTAGCGTTTGGTCGTGCGCTCAGTTCAGGGTGTAATTTTTAAATGTCTAATAATTTCATTTAATTCTTTGGTAATGTTTTCTTTATAACCTACTGTTGGCCCAGTTAAAGTATTTTTAATTATTATTGTTACACCTTATATGGATAGATTATAATAATTATTTAGTATGATGTGTGTTTGTATATTTTATATTTTTGTCAACAGTACGTCTCTGCATCGTCGAGGGTCGGGGTTCGTACAAACGCGCCCCTAAATACTGCCCCATACTGGATGAGGAGAAGGCCGGTGTGGAGTGTGTGTTGGGGACAGACAGGTACCTACTTCAGAATCAGAATCAGAATCAGAATATTTTTTATTCACGTAGACCATTATTGTACAGTACTTATGAATCGTCAAGTTACAAAAATATTATGCTACTGCTTTACCACCCGTTCGGAATGCCGTTCCTATGGAGAAGAACGGGCGAGAAACTCCATGGTTGCTCTTTTTTTAAAATAGATCTTTTACATTTTTGAGCAATACATTGTTATAGGTATGTGAGAACAATGTAGGAACGGCTAATCAAACTTTAGCAGCAGGTCAAAAAAAAAAAAACAAAAAGTACTAACTAAGTATAAAATTACAGTTAATGGCTACATGGTTCCCACATTTACAAATTACTTATGTAAATGAAAATAAGAAGGAAGAAGAGAAATACAAAATCTTAATAGTCTGCTCAAACAAGGTCATTTATATTCCTGAGGAGCCGGACCAGCATCCAACCAAGCATTTTTATCCTTAAGATAAGCATCTAGTGTATAGTATGCCTTCTTACATAGCGTACGTTTTATGCACGCTTTGAATTTATTTTCACTAAGTTCGGTAATGTCAGAGTGTATTTTATTATAAAATTTAACACAATACCCCATGAAAGATGTGTGAATCCTTGCTAGTCGAAAGTGTGGTTGATCTAATTTGTTTCTATTTCTTGTATTATAACGATGTTGATCACCGAGCCTTTTAAAGAGAAATAAATTTTTCCTAACATACATAATGTTTTCATAAATATATTGGCATGGTACCGTCAAAATATTAGTTTCCTTAAATAATTCTCTTAGGGATTCGCGACTGCCCAAATTATAGATGGCCCTAATAGCCCGCTTTTGTAAAATGAAAACCGATTCTATGTCAGCTGCTCTCCCCCACAATAGTATTCCATAGGACATAACACTATGGAAGTAGCTGAAATAAACTATTCTTGCGGTGTTCACATCGGTTAGTTGCCGAATTTTCCTAACAGCGTAGGCAGCGGAACTAAGTCGTCCCACTAAGACTCTGATATGAGGACCCCACTGTAACTTAGAGTCCAGCGTTATCCCTAAGAAAACCGTGTCGTTAACAAATTCAAGCTTCTCATTATTCAGTACTACATCGCAATCACTACTTTTGACATTTGGTAAAGAAAACCTTATACATTTAGTTTTCTTGCTATTTAACGCTAAGTTATTAATAGTAAACCAGTTATGTACCTGAAGAATAGCGTCATTTACGTCGTCAAAATTATTTACATGTCGTCCCACTTTAAAAATCAAGGAGGTATCATCAGCAAATAACACTATCTTCATCTTATTTTGAATTATATGCGGTAGGTCATTTATATATACTAAAAACAGGAAAGGACCTAAAATCGATCCTTGCGGAACACCCATTTTTACTGCAGAGCCTAACGATTTAGTACCATTTATAAGAACACTTTGCCGTCTGTCTCCTAAATAAGATTTTACAAGATTAAGAGCATTATCTATAACACCGTAGTGCTCTAATTTAAGTAAAAGGACTTCATAATTGACGCAGTCAAATGCCTTTGAAAGATCACAGAAGACGCCAATAGCATCCTGTGAGTTCTCCCATGCATCATAGATATGCTTTATTAGGGTTACACCGGCGTCGGTTGTGCAACGTCTCTTGGTGAAACCATATTGTTGATCGTGCAGGATGTTATTTGCGTTAAAATGATGTAACATTTGTGTAAGCATTATCTTTTCAAACACTTTACTAAAAACTGGCAAGATAGAAACTGGCCTATAGTTGTTAGGATCTTTACTATTACCGGACTTAAAAAGCGGTATTACTTTACTGTACTTCATTAAATCCGGAAAGACTCCCTGATCTACACATTTATTAAAAATTAAAGCTAAATAAGGGGCTACAGTATCAATAATAGTTCTACATGCTTTCACAGACATTCCCCATAGATCTTCTGTTAGTTTAATTTTTATATCATTGAAAGCTTTAACAATAGTTCGGCCACTAATATGGTCAAACTTGAATTTAACAGGGCAATCAGCTATGTTTTTTTTAAGAAGTGAAATTGAGAGACGGGGGGAGCAGTTCAGAGATTCTGTTGTTTTTACAGGGATGTTAGTAAAAAACATTTCAAACTCCCGTGCTACCTCGGTATCTGAGCATATGAGACCGCGTGGAGTCTCCAGGGTATAATCTGTACTGCGCTGTTTCGTCTTCCCAGTTTCACTGTTAACTATTTTCCAGGTGGCCTTTATTTTATCATCGGCAGATTTTATTATTTTACTAATATATATGGCTTTAGCCGCCTGACATACTCTCCGAAACATTTTCGAATAATTTGAAACATACTGAGTGAAGGCTGGATCACTAGTCTGGACTTTTAGTTCATAAATTTCAAATAACTTTTCCCTACTCTTACGAATTCCTCGTGTCGCCCAATCACTAAAAGTAAATTTAGGTTTGATAATTTTAGTTTTGAGTGGGAAAATATTATCAAACTCAGTGTGTACAATTGAAAAAAAATCTGAGTAAAATCTATTACTCTATATAGCACTGACACTGCACTACTCTATCTACTTTATATAGCACTGACAATTTATATATCATTGCCAATTTATATATCACTGACAATTTATATATCATTGACAATTTATATATAACTAACGATTTATATATAACTGACAATTTATATTTCACTACCAATTTATATATCACTAACAATTCATATTTAACCGACAGTGTATATACCACAGACAGTTAATATATAACTGACTATGTTGGTTGTTGTACGGAATGTTGGCCACTTCGTATCCAGAATTGTTTGTTATAAAAGCTTTAATCGCACCGGAAGGTCTGGGCCCCAAGTCTGCTAACACAATCGATTCATAATCGAACAGCGACCGCATAGTAACTGTCACTTTTGACAGATATCCCATACAATATCTGTCAAAAGTGACAGTTACTATGCGGTTGCTGTTCGATTCTGAATCGATTGAGCTAGCAGACTTCGGGCCCAGGTCCGTGGATTGTGCTGCGACCAAAATTCACCTCATTAATTATAGTAAATTCTTTCCAGACTTGATTGTCTCCGACGCATCAGTAAAGGTACCGTGGACTTTGGAGTGTTCTCCCCCGAGGACCTGGTCGCCGCACAGTGGGCTAACATTGATGTGCTGGTCACCAATGAACTCAGGACCAGGCCAAGTAAGACCAGCCACTGTAATTAAAAAAAAATGCGGCAAATACTAATAAGATTACTAGTTTAGCGGAAAAGGGAATCTCTTCTAGCCAGGCGGGTGGTATTCCCCGACGGTCGTTGTAATGATCTTGTATATATGTTACGTGCTCCGAAAACTCTCATAGCGCGTTTCAGGATTGTATGGAGAATTGTCAATGGTTCTGCATGTCGTCTGCAGCGCCATCTATGTAGCTTGTAGCGTGGTTGAAGAGGTGGCTAAACTAGTATAATGTGGGATAAATACTTTACTAGAGTAGTCACATTAGTCCCTCAAACTATGCCAAATGACAAGAATGAACTCAACAAATTTTGGTTACAAGACCACCCCCTGTGGCTACTAGGCTACTCAAAATCATTTTCCTTAATTCATATCGTCCAAGAAGTCTTAGAGAATCTATGATCAATTGAAAACGTTGGTTCCAGTCAGAAAAACCATCAAGAAACTAAATGGGTATGGTGGTTTCATTTCAAAAAACCTGGAGTGTCTTGTCATATAAAACATGAATCGGCACCCAGCCTGCGATCAGTCTGACCCTGAAGAATTTTCCGTGAAGGATCCAGCCATTTATTAACACCATCTGTCTTCCCCCAGGACCTTACGCCAGGAGTATAGTAGCTGTAGTAAACAGGCGCATTCTCCCCGACACCTCTTCGACCTTGAACGCTGTGCTCAGGAACACCACCCTATGCCACCCCGGCGTGGGCATGGATGACATTAAGCCACTCAGTGAAACTTTGTCCGGGGTAAGTAGAAGGAGAACGACTATTGGGCTAGAGGTTATGGGTAACTGCCAGGGACTATGGGAAAATGTTAGTGGGTATTAGTTTCGATGGGCAATATCCAATGAGAAATGGGCAAAGGCACGAGTCAAAGGGCAAGAACTAATGGACAAGTCTCAATGGCTAATGGGCAAGGCAAATAGGTAAGGTCAAATTTGGCAAGAGCCCATTGTTACGAGCAAAAACAATGAGCAATTAGAGCTAATGGTCACGGGCCAATTGCCTAGCTATAGCATGATTCAGGGATATAACCGTAGGGCTAAGGCCAGTGGGGTAGGGACTATTAGGAAACAGTCAATAGGGCCAAGGATCAATTTCAGTAAGGTGCTAGGGCACTAAGCGGTTCGGCATCTCGTGTAGCAAATCCTAGATTATAGCCAAGAGCATCAGTATCATGAATACTGGCAGCGTCTGAACCAGTGGTGTAGCATTGGGGGGGGGGGGGGTGGGTGGTCCGCACCGGGCGGCACTTTGCCGGGGGCGGCATTTCACAGGTGGCGGTTAGAGAAAAAAATAATAATTAAGATATGAAAAAAAAATTTAGTTAAATAAAAAAAAATCTTTTAGTGTTTCTAATCTTTTTCGTCATTTTTTTTGTCGTTACCATGCCCCAATTTTTTTATAATTAATAGCAAAAATAAGAGGGCAGCAAATTTTAAATCCGCACCGGGTGCTAATGACCTATGCTACGCCACTGGTCTGAACACAGCTTATTCTTGATTACCAGTATCTGGAGTCGTTAGTCCTGGAGAGGTCGTGCGACGTTGGTCTGTCTCACACTGAGAACAGGCTGAAGGCGCTCGCGGACTTCTACGCGAAGGCGTGCAAGGCGGGGCAGTGGGTGCCGGACAAAGCAAGAGACGCTGAACTGAGTGAGTACAATCTTCAGTAGTATCTTTTGACATAAACATCTGAACAGTAGGGTGAGCAGGAACTCGTAATGTAATAGTTATGTCATCGAGAAAGTATGCTGTCACTATCATTCTTATATACTTGTCCCCACAGCCCACAGTCCGCACAAGGCTAAGGCTCCCAAATCTTGAAGGTGCGACGAAAGCAATAATTTATTAAACAAAAAGCACATATACATTTAAAACTTATGGGTCACAACTAGTAGAGTATTAACGCAGTGGTAAAAATTAATAGTGTAGCAAGATAGGTACGCTACATACTTATGAAATCTGTGTCGTGAGCGGGATGCAAAACGCTTATGTTTTCGTAATTAATGCTACTTAATTGAAATAAAACTATTTTTCCGGATTTTAACGCGTTTATTTTATGTTTTTACGTTCCCGACGTTTCGGCTGCTTTACAGCAACCTTGGTCGCGGGAGGACTGAGGTGGTTGATGTCCTAGTGTCATAGTTTAAACATAGTTGCTTGCGGTCCGATCTACGCAGAAAAAAAGATCTTTTACATTTTTGAGCAGTACATTGGTATAGGTATGAGGAACAATGTAGGAACGGCTATTCGGACTTTAGCAGCAGGTCAAAAAAAAGTACTAACCAAGTATAAAATTACAGTTAATGGCTACATGGTTCCCACATTTACAAATCACTTATGTAAATGAAAATAAGAAAGAAGAAGAGAAAAACAAAATCATAATAGTCTGCTCGAACAAGGTCATTTATATTCCTGAGGAGCCGGACCAGCATCTAACCAAGCATTTTTAACCTTAAGATAAGCATCGTGTATAGTATGCCTTCTGACATAGCGTACTTTTTATGCACATATAGTCTACTAGCTGCGCCCTGCGGTATTACCCGCGCAAAAAATCATGTCAATCCTTTGCGCTATGAAAAATTTAAACAAATCTATCCCAAGGGAACCATACATTTTACCGGGATACAAAGTAGCCTATGTTCTATTCCAGACTATAATCTATCTCTGTGCCAAATTTCATCCAGATCCGTTCAGCCGTTCTGGCTTGATTGAGTAACAAACATCCATCCAAACTTTCACATTTATAATATTAGTACAGATGATTTTGACGAGAACGTGAATATGTTCTACCTAGAACGTGAATTCCCCTCGCTGTGCGCCGCCTGCGGCTCCGGCCGCTGCTCCACCACGGACCGCTACTACGGCGACGTGGGCTCGCTCGCGTGCATCGTCGAAGGCGCTGGCGACGTCAGCTGGGGTGACGTCGATGACGTCCAGAAGTACTTCATGGTAAGCACTTGACACCTGGTCCCCAAGTCTGCTAACACAATCGATTCATAATCGACCAGCAACCGCTTAGTAACTGTCACTTTTGACATATCTTGTATGGGATATCTGTCGCACAATCGATTATGAATCGATTGTGATAGCAGACTTGGGGCCCTGTACAACAAGTGCGAGATTATTCGTAAGTAGCTAATGTAATTGTGACGTCATCGAGAAAGTGTGCTGTCACTTTCATACTTATTTATAAAGCCTGTAGTGTGAGCGAGATGGAAGACGATTACGTTACCGAAACGCTACGTAAGAACATGTTCCTTGAGCTGCTGGGGCTCTACTCAAATTTACTTGTAGGTCTATCTAGACTGAGACACCACACACACACTGATATATCTGATGGCACCTTTGGCAAGACGAAAAAGGCCGTAGACAGACGCAAATATGCTTCGTTCAGCTGGCCTTCCTCTTCACCACGCAATACAAGTGCCGGCCTGAGTTTGCTTTATCCTTGACCCAACATATAGATGACTACTAATAGTAGCTTTCCCATCAACAGTCAAACCTCGGCAACGATACCTTTGCCGACGAGCACTTCGCGTACCTGTGCCGTGACGGGACATGGCGTCGGATCACCGACGAGCCGTGCGTGTGGCTCAACAGACCGTGGAACGTCATCGTGGCTAAGAGGTGAGTGCGTGCCGGTACCTTCACGTTAGAAGGTGAGTTCGAGCCCATACGTGTGTGTTGACAGGTGAGTTAGTAGTTGTCATAATATTTTATGAAGAGTTAGATGGTGTGTTCGAGCCCATACATGTTTAGAGCTATAGCTTATGCTATTCAGACTGAGAAGTCCTGTAACCATTGTGTAACATCAAACCATTTTCTTTTAGAAAAGCATCCGAAGCTGTTAGCAAACTGGCCAGCACTTTGACCAACTCCTCGGTAACGGTCGACCGGCATTGGAGGGGCGCGCTCACGGCTCTGCTGGAGAGCAACCAGGCGTTGCCTGAGCCCCTGCAGCCGGCGAGAGTACCCCTCGACTACCTCGCCAGAGCCGACGGCTTTAGGGAAGCTTATAGTCAGTCCGGCTGTGACCCACCCAGGTGAGGATCCGAGTTTTTTTTATTCAATCATTCATAGCTGTTCTGTCGAATTCCCAGAGTAATGGGTGCTTTATATTCGTGTATATTGTTGACGACTTGATTAGCGCAGTTGGTAGTGACCCTGCTTTCTGTTCCGAGGGTCCTGGGTTCGAATCCTGGTAGGAAACAATCTTTCTGTGATGAGCACGAATGTTTGTACCCGAGTCATGGATGATTAACATCTATATAAGTATTATATACTGAGTTCACCCTTGGGTAGTAGGCCATTGTACGGTATGTAATACAAGCGTTGCTTGGTGTGGGACCATATAGTTAGTGTGTTCGTCTGGCGATATTAAGTACCTACCTATACTATTTTAGCTGCCAGCCACGCCGGTTCTTGTATACATGATAAACGTTATGCGAAAAATCTCATAGTGCGTTTCAGGATTATATGGACAATCGGTATTTGTTCTTTGACGTTGTATGCAGCGCCATCTATGTATCTTGTAGCGTGTTTTAAGATGTCGCTACATTTTGTCTTTAACAGACATATTACCCTCTGCACGACTTCGCTTCTCGCTAAGAACAAGTGCGAGTGGCTCAGCGAGGCGGGCGCTGTGTACGGCATCTCGCCTCCTCTGCAGTGCGCCGCGCGGAACAGCACCAAGGCGTGTCTGCGAGCCGTCGCGGCTGGCGACTGCCACGCGACAGTGGCCGGCAGCGACTGGCTGGTGCCTGCTGTTCGGTATATCTTTTTATTCTTCTTTTTTTTGATGATGACATTTGGCTAAAAAATAGAGCCACTTTTGCCAGAATCGAATACAATTTATTTGTCAACGAGAAATTGTAATTATAATACCCGTGATGATAATGATGTTGTCAATGACGATAATGATGATGACAATAATCCTCTACCCCAATCAGTAAAGCTGTGGATAGTTTACTGAAAATTTACCGGACATCTTGGGAGAACTTGAAAAGTCGAGATTTAAATTTTCTCACGTTTGTACTTTTGTGAATATACAATGGTTAATAATATCTCACCAAAATTTATGAAATAATGTTTTTTTTTTCATAAAGCAAACCAAACAGCCTCGTACTCCAGCTTCCCGCCAAAAAGTCCTTAATATTTATTTTTATTTCAGAGACTTCTCCCTAACGCCCATACTACACGAGATCACACCAATAGTCGAGCACACAAACACAATAGTCGCGTATGTCAACACCGACTCCAAAATAAGCCAGATGTCAGATTTGCGCGGGAAAAGAGCCGCGTTCCCGCGCTACGACGGCGCCGCGTGGCATTCCGTTTTACAGTACATCACAAACAAAGAAAAAATATCGTGCAATGAATTTATGAATGGATATTTTAAAGAAATCTGTGCGCCCGGTTTGGATGGCAAGAAATGCTATGATGAAGGCGAAGGCGAAGCTCTGAAGTCGCTGATGACAGGCAAAAGCGATGTTGCATTTATTAGTATGACGACTTACAACATGTTTAGAGGTCAGAAATGAATTTATATTAGACATCCTTATCTTGATATATATAAATTACGTGTCACGGTTTTTGTCCGCTATGAACTCCTAAACTACTAAACCGATTTTAATAAAATTTTGCACACTGTGTGTAGTTTTATCCAACTTTAAAGATAGGATAGTATATATCTCAATTTATTTTATATGGCAAAACAACTTTTGCCGGGTCAGCTGGTAGGTATATACTATACACTCTGAGCCCCAAGTCTTCTTCTTTCTTTCCGAAATGAGAGAATAAAATGGATATGATATGGCCTCGCCCACAACTTAGCAGGTATTTTGCCAATGTCAAGTAATTAATAGCAATAGCGCATTCAATAAATACACATTATAAATAAAATAATGGATGTGACATGATGATATGAAAATGGGCTGTTAACACGATTGAAAAGTAATGACTTTTGACAGTTTTAGTACGTTTCCCGTACTGTCATAATTGACAATTACACTGTGTTAACAAACTTGGGTTCTTTTCATTTCAAATCCTTTCTTCCCCTAAGGGTTTGGCTTTGCTCAAAGATAATATTGTTTTGTTGCCCAGTATAATGAATCTTTTAATTTTTTATAGGTAAGGAACCAGTACCAGATGACGTGAAAAAAATTGTCCCACTCTGCCCCGAAGACAACAAGAAATACTGCCTCGTATGCTGGTCCAATATTGGCCACATGTTTGCCGCGAAAAACCTCTCAGAGATTCGACGACACGAGTTATTGAACGTATTCACCAAACTTGATCAAATGTTTGGCAAATATCCGCCATTCCACATCCCTATGTTTTCAATGTACGGCGCTTTCAATCATGAAATGGACGTAATCTTTCATAATAATACGAAGAGCTTAGGCACCGACTTAGTTTTAAGAATGCATCCATACAACAAAATACCGTTCAATTTTGAACGCAATATTGTGAATATCACAAACATTGTTTGTAGTTTTGGCGGGAAAACCACACCATCGCTAGCGACTTTGTTGGTTACTCTAGTCGTATTTTTATGGATTAGTTAGTTTGAGTAGGTACCTATTTCAGTTTAATTGTGATACACTTTGTTAGTTAAATAAAATTATGCTTATTTTAGCATTCAATCTACGTGTTTTTTTACCCTTGTCCTAACTGCATGCCACAGATATACATTTTTATTAGTTGTCAGAAAACATGCTAATTATATTATTGAGGAATCCTTACATAGTAGTGATATATGTGAACAATCATTGTGTTGCTAGTAATAAAATGGATGTACATAGATACCAGTTACTAGAAAATGCGTGCGACTTGCATGGGTATTTTACGTAGACGTAGCAGGAAGCCGGTGGATGCGAGTGGCAGAGGACCGTGATGTGTGGAAATCATTGGGGGAGGCCTTTGTCCAGCAGTGGACGTCTTTCGGCTGATAGATTTACGTTGACACTAAAAGCATGTCAATAAGATACTATGCGAGCTCATAGGACGTTCATTTTAAGCATGAGATTAGCCGCGTAGAATCGAGGCCATGTGTGCGATGCTCAGATTTGTGTCATACAAGCATGTCAGGGTCAAATGCAAAGAAACCGTATTTGGACGCAGGTGGCATATTTATCTCGTCGATATGAAATGCTAATTAACAGCACGTAAGCTATTCTTGTCTGGTATGTTTTTTTCTGGCATATGTATTGTCGTAGCCCGAATTTTATGAATCCGACAAAGCCGCTTATTTACAAGGATTTTTACAAATACAATATATAGACCAGTCAAATTTAGACGATTAAATAAATCATTCCTCATCCTCATCTCTACCGTTCATGTAGCTGCCAAATCAATTTGACAGCTTGCAAACATCATAAAAGTCAACGTCAAAAATAGTGAAAATTTTCCCGCGAGAGGAAAACTTTGTTAGTGAATTGTGATGTGATTAATCGTGATATAATCTCGTAAACATTCTTCTGTAATGTCGTCGGCTGACTTGAACAACTTTTTGAAAGCTTTAGACACTGTAAAAGATGATTACAAGTGTGGCATTTGTGATGAACTGTGCAGAAATCCTGTCGTTATAAACAAATGTTTTCACATTATATGCGCCGCGCACACAGGTTTGAAGCACTGTCCCACTTGCAGAATACCTCTAGACGGTTACACAACCTTACAAGATGATCAGTTAAAGAATTGTATCGAATCCGCCGCAGAACTCGATCAAATGTTCGAGAAATTCCGACCAAAAGACATATCCACCGTATCCAGTAAAAGAACGAAGAAAAACGAAAGTTCCTTACATAAAGGCGGGACCGTCGAACCGACTAAGAATCCGTTATCTGATAAAACCAACTCTGGAACTGCCTTTAATGAGACCATCACATCAAATTTCAGTACGAAAGTCAATAAGAGTAATGAGAAACGCAACAACAAAGGTGAAACAGCGTTGCATATTGCGTGTCGATTGGGCAAAATTGATAGAATCAAAGAACTATTGAGCTTAGGTGCTAATACAAATACTAAAGATAATGCCGGATGGACTCCACTACATGAAGTCGTCCAAAATGGCAGACTAGACTTAGTTAAACTGTTACTGCAGTATAATACATTAATTGATGTACCGGGACAGGGTAATGAGACCCCATTACATGAAGCCGTGAGGTATAAATTTGTAGAAATAGCTGAGGAATTGGTGAAGAATGGTGCAGACATGAATGCACGTAACTGCAAAGGAGAAACACCATATCAGCTTGCCTCAAACGATATGAAAAATACATTGCTTGCGGCATCCGAAAATATACTTCAAACGCAGAGTATTAACATTTCACACATGTCTGCGTTGTATACAGCGATAGAATCAGATGATATTCGTTTATACTGTGTATCACAACATCGCACTGTTCACAACAAATTGAAATTATTAGCCAAACGTCACAGTAATGTGTCCGTAGAGGCTAAATTCACCAAAAATGTCACTCATTTAATCATAGACACCGAAGATGGTCTTTGTACATCTACAGTAGATGTTCTACAAGCTATTGTTTGTAACATATGGGTTATAGCAACAGAATGGGCTATGAAGTCTACCGAAGACAAATTAGAATCATTCGAACGGTTTGAAATCACTAGTGTTGGTACGAAAACTTCTCAAGGACCTAAAAATGCACGTTATAACAAATACAAACAGTTGCCGGGTATTTTCAACGGCTGCCACTTCTATTTTCACAATTTTAATACGAAATATGAGATCACCAAGTCTATAGTTTTAACTAAAGCAATTCTAACTAAGCTTGTGACTGACGCCGGAGGTGTAGTGCTCAGACGTGTGCCTAATCCTGAATTGATACCGGAAAATGAGAAGCTAGTGCCGTATCACGCTGTGAAAAATGGAAAATTGTGGAATTGTTCACATTATATCATTTTTAAAGATATGTACGAGCCAATGTACAATATGCAACACTTGAAGGCATTGCCAATTGGATGGCTGATTGAATGTATCGAGAAATATGAGCTTTGCGAACCATGGTAGCTCATAGCAAGATTGCCACAGACCACTGAAACACAATTTAATATTGATTTCTTATATTTACGCAAATACTACACATTAAAATAAATTAATTTTACGGATTTTATCGCGTTTATTTTTGTTTCGTTTGAAACGTCGGGAACGTAAAAAACAAAAAATAAACGCGATAAAATCCGTAAAATTAGTTTAATTAAACAATCTAATATTGATAAAAAAGATTCTGAAATAAAATAATATCATAAACTTGAGTGGTTTGATTCTGCATATCATTTTCATCAATTTCATGTGAAAACAAAATCAACATTCATTCGTATAATGCTCCCTACTTTAGGACTTAACTTTCCTACTCGTAAGCAATTCCCCTCGCGCTATTCTCTGAAATTGAGTTAGTTATACGTTAATTTTCTTTTTTTATCTCACAATCGGTATAAAGAAAAGAGCCATTTGTTGGCAATTAGCTACAAAATAATGCCATTTTTGCCAGTGTCAAGTAAATTTTTTTTTCGTTATTTTAAATATAAGTAGCTCTGTTGATAATAATGATATTAATAAATCCCCCACCCCTATCAATATAACTGTGGATACTTTACCGAAAACACATCTACCAACCTCTCAAACAGTAACCATCAATGGTATCGAGTTATATTATAATATCGGCTCTTAGCAGTGGAACTAACGAACGAAAATTGGCGGTGGTAGATTCTGACTACCTACTACCAACATAAAAAAAATATTAATTTTAAATTGAATCAAGATTTTATTTACATATTAATTGTCTTTGGCAAAGTTTCTGCGTTTTTAATTCTTTTTTAACGCCATCTAGTGTTGAGTAGACGAGGATCAGTAGGAGCATAAGGAATATATTGTTTAAAAAAGAGTCTGACTACAGAATAAATCATTTATATATAATATAATGTCCACTTTTTACCGTTTCAACAATACACATTTCAGAGTTAATTTTAACTAACAATCACATAGGTACATTTAATACTTTTACTAGCGTCTTAAGTACTATCATTAAGAACTACACCCCGAGTACATCTATACTAATCTATACTTCTATACTAATATTATAAATGTGAAAGTTTGGATGGATGGATGGATAGATGGATGGATGTTTGTTACTCTTTCACGCCCGAACGGCTGAACGGATCTGAATGAAATTTGGCACAGAGATAGATTATAGTCTGGAATAGCACATAGGCTACTTTTTACTTTTTATCCCGGTAAAATGTATGGTTCCCGTGGGATAGATGTTTTAATTTTTCATACTTTTTATCGCGGGTAACACCGCCGGGCGCAGCTAGTATGATCATATCATTACAGGCGGCACAACATGACACGCGATTTGTAGGGTCCCACAAATTGGCATTTTAACAATCAGCCAACTTGCCTTTTGACATGCCAACATGCTAGGACCACGTAATATATACATGGTGATTCAAAAACGGTATACTAAGCCTGGAACCTGATTACAAATGCGCTAAAGATGGGCAGGTTTAATGTTTAGTATTTCTGAATCACATGTATAGAGATATTCTTGCCCGGGGACGACTAGTCTAATACCACTCCCGGTACCGCGACTGGGGCACCGAGGTGGATAGCACTAACCTATTACGTTGATATAATAGGCGTATGACTTATATTAAATTATTATAGATAGTACATTAAACACAACACGTTCCTCTCTAGCTAGAGGGCGCGACATCAGTGTCGGTGTCAGTCTCTATTCGTTTGATCTTGTGCCGCCACTGATGTCAGGTGTCGAAGCTGCGCGGCATGTATCTGGAAAACGACAACTATACATTACAATCGCTATATATTAATATATATATATATATAGTAACTGTCACTTTTGACAGATATTGTATGGGATATCTGTCAAAAGTGACAGTTACGATGCGGTTGCTGTTCGATTATGAATCGATTGTGTTAGCAGACTTGGGGCCCTGATATATCGTGCGACAAGCGCTGTCTGTAGTGGTGATCTGCAGTGTGATTTTGAAACCTCGGAAATCGGAATCGGATTCGGAACGGTAGTTTGCGTCTACGAAGTTAGTTTAATAATGGTAGGAAATAGTAGAAAAAATATTGATCGCGAAATTTTAACTAATACGGGTTTTTTTATGATAAAAAGCTTCAAACTTATAACCACACACAAGAAATATTAAGTCAGACACTTGTTATTTTTGATATTCACGTTTCTAGGCCTATATGTTTTTATTATTATTTTTGCTGTACCGAACTTTGTAAACAAATATTGCTATTTTGATTTCCGAATTCGAAGATTGTTGACGTTTGTCGACGGAAAATCATTCCGATCCGACCATAACTTTCCGAGGAGATTTATGTGTAGGAAGTCTTTCCGATGGCATTTAGTCTTTTTTTTTACTCAATTTGATATTATACGAATTATTGGATATTGCACTGGCTTTAATAGCATAATTAAAGCCGTATTTTTGGATGAAAAAATAAATACAACGCAATCCCAGTGTAGCTAAATGTATTTAGGTACCAACCTACTTATTTATTTAATTTAATACAAATTGGTCATTATACATTTAAAAAATATTTCATTCGCATTATAACAAGACAAAAGCACATACTCAAACTTTATAGGGACGGACAGGGGTGAATACGCAGGTTCGGTTGCCAAAAATTTTTAATAGATGGCGCTGTAGCCTTGCAACCTAGTTTTTTATTTTTACACGAATATGGAGCATCTATGTGACATAATGTTACAAATTATATAGGTAATCAACGTTCATTTTAGTTATTTGTAATTTTCTCGTCAACAACAATAAACAAACCTCAGACATAGATTAAACAAACTTTTTTTTCATTGGATTTGTCAGTTTACAAAGATCGGTACAAAAAATAAAAACACCAACACGTAGGCTTAGAAACGTGAATATCAAAAATAACAAGTGTTCAACTTAATGTTTGATTTATGTGGTTATAAGTATGAAGCTTTTTATCACAAGAAACTGTAATAGTTTAGATTTTGCGTTCAATATTTTTACTACTATTTCCTATCATTATTAAACTAACTTCGTAGACGCAAACTACCGTTCCGAATCCGATTCCGATTTCCGAGGTTTCAAAATCACACTGCTGGTGGGTTATTTTAAATAATTCGGAATCGATATCGGAAACGGAATCGAAAACATCCGAACTGGACTACCGGAATTGCTACTAAAATTTCCGAATTTGATTATCTTCGATGTATCTTGATGACGATACCAAATCGATTTTTTTAAAGTTTCCTTCGGAAAGCTCGTCGGGACAGTTTCAAATCCGTTTCCGATGTCGATTCCGAATGATTTAAAATAACCCACTTGGCGAATATTCTCACCTGACACTGTAGTCGTGAATCTTGAACACGGCGTACTGCTCGTTGCTGAACACCCGGTAGAAGTGGTCGACGGGGCCGGCGAGCAGCGCGCGGCACGCGGTCTGCGTGGCGGATGGGTGGCCGCCCTCCGACTCCCATATCTCTTCAAATGTGCACCCTTTGCTGCGATAATAAGTATCGATTTGTAACGGTGTACAATATTTTTAGTTGATCTTCTCAGTTGAGGTCGCGTTCCGATCCGGTTGTAGAGTTAAGGAAAAAAAATTCATGACAATTTGTAAATGCCCCCGTAGGCCTATACGAAATAAACGTTTTGACTTTGACCTTGAATTATATACTTACCCTCAAATTTATAGAAAGTTATAGTGGACTACAAAGCTATTGTAACACATTTTTTCCTCTGAAAAGTTCGTTATTTGATCGTACTTTTTTTGATCAGCTGCTAAAGTCTGGCTAGCCGTTCCTACATCGTTTTCACAAAAATGTAAAAGATATTTTAAAAAAGAGTTACCATGGAGTTTAAGTGCATTTGGATGTATACACGGTACATATACCAAAACAACAGTTTTAACCATTTTTGTCTGTCTGTCGGTTTGTTCCGGCCAATCTCTGAAATGGCTTTGCCCGATTTTGACGGGACTTTCACTGGCAGATAGCTGGTGTAACAAGGAGTAACTTAGCCTACTATTAACTTGTAGCGTACCCACCTCGCTACACTATTAATTTTTACCACTGCGTTTTACCCTACTATCAGTGACCCATAAGACTTAATAATTTATTTTGATTCGCTCTTGTAATTGTTATCACTGCGTTAATATACTACTAGTTGTGACCCACAAGCTTTAAATGTATACATGATTTTTGTTTAATAAATTATTGGTATTTTCTCACTGGACACTTTACTATCGTCGCACTTTCAAGACTTGGGAGCCACAGCCTCGCACAAACTTTTTTGTTAATAAATTATACCACGCGGACGAAGTCGCGGGTAACAGCTAGTACATACATATAAGGCCTCAGTCTCGAATTTAGCGGGCAGCGGGGCGGCGGCGGCAGCGGCGCGGGAGTGGCAGGATCTTATGCGTAAAATCAAATGGACCGGTTCTCGCCAACGAGCCCCGCTCCCGCCGCCCCGCTGCCCGCTAAATTCGAGGCTGAGGCCTAAGGGTTCCGTACCTGCTCCTCCCATAGCAGTACTTGGTCTCCACGATGAGGTAGGTGGCGCGCAGCTTGCTCAGCTCCTGGTACAGCTCGTGCGGCGCGAACCGGCCGTACGTCTTGTACACGGCGTACGCGCGCTCCCTGGTACGTACTTATATATATACTGGCTAGTACGCCTGTGCCCAGCACTGGGATATATCCCACTTAAGTGCATATCCCGCCTGACAACATATCCAATTTGAGTGCACATCCTGATGGAATGTGTAAGCCATTTGACTGTATATCTCGCATGCCTGCATATTCCACTTATCTACACCATATCCCACTTTAGTGCACATCCTGCCTGACTGCGTAACCTACTTGAGTGTATGTCCCACTTGAGTGCATATTCCACTTATCTACACCATATCCCACTTCAGTGCACATCCTGCCTTACTGCGTAATGTACTTGACTGTATATCCCACATACCTGCATATCCCACTTGAGTCCATATCTCACTTGACTACATGATATCCCACTTGAGGGTATATCCCGCATGACTGCATATCCCATTTGAGTGCAAATTCCACTTGAATACACCATATCCCACTTGACTACACCATACCCCACTTGACTACACCACATCCCACTTGACTACACCATATCCTACTTGACTACATCATATCTCACTTAAGTGCATATACCATGTGAGTGCATATTCCACTTGAATACACCATACCCCACTTGACTACACCACATCCCACTTGACTACACCACATCCCACTTGACTACACCATACCCCACTTGACTACACCACATCCCACTTGACTACACCACATCCCACTTGACTACACCACATCCCACTTGACTACACCATAGCCCACTTGTGTTCATATCCCGCCTGACATCACACCCTGCCTCACCTGGCCTCCCGGTGCTCGTAGTGCGGGTGCGCGACGACGGGGCGGCGCGCGGCCAGCAGCACGGCCGCCAGCACCGGCATGGAGCCGGCGAAGGCCGCGCCCGCCGGCGTCTCTCGCTTGATCCACTCCAGCAGCTGCTCCTGTGCAACGTCGCTGAACTCCCCTGCCGTACATACATTACAGATTTGTTACAATCTGAGGAGACCTTCAGGGCCCCGAGTCTGCTAACACAATCGATTCATAATCGAACAGCGACCGCATAGTAACTGTTATAAAGCCAACTCTTATTAAGACTTAAGGGGGAAGCGCAAGGTCAGGGCGCGAAATTCAAAATGTCAATGGGTTTTAGTTTTTACGAAAAATTTGGACATCTATTGATTTCTTATATTTACGCGAATACTTCACATTGAAATAAAACTATAAGGATACTTTAAGGATTCTATCGCGTTTATTTTTTGTTTTTACGTTCCCGACGTTTCGGCTGTTTAACAGCCACCATGGTCACGGGAGGACTGAGGTGTTTGACGTGCTAGTGTCAGTAGTTTGAACCGGGGTAAATATGAGGGTCATACGTATTTAGTTGTTGCTTGCGGTCCGATCTACGCGGAAAGTGCTCACAGAGTCTTGAGGTCTTGCAATGTTGCGCTTGGTTTTGGATTTAATTATATTAATTACTGGATCCCAAGTCGGTGGTAGCACCCAGCCATCTTCCCTATTGAAATGAGGATGTTTTTTATAATTTCAATGGCCTCGCGTATCATCCTTGGTCGGAATCGGTGTTCAAACTATGACACTAGGACGTCAACCACCTCACTCCTCCCGAGACCATGGTTGCTGGGCCCCAGTCTGCTAACACAATCGAACAGCAACCGCATAGTAACTGTCACTTTTGACAGATATCCCATACTATATATGTCAAAAGCGACGGTTACTATGCGGTTGCAGTTCGATTATGAATCGATTGCGATAGCAGACTTGGGGCCCAGTTATGATACTATCCGGGGGGTCTCCGCGTCAGGGAATTGAGATAAAATAGTATAACTTGACTTTTCAAGTTCTCGCAAGATGTCCGGTCAAATTTCAGTGAAGTATCCAAAGCTTGACTAGTAGGGGTAGGGGATTCATTTTATCATCGTCATCGTCATCAACATTATCATCAGTGGTGCATATAATTCAATAAGAGTTATCAAGAATTACTAGATACTGGCAAAATGGCACAATTTAAAAAAAAAAATTATTTCATTATAGGCAAGTATTTGATCTCGATCTCACCTGATGGTAAGTGATGATGAGATCTACGATGGAGCATACTTGCCTAGGTAGGAAGGCGGCAGTAGATCGAGACGCTACATTCACTAGGCACATGCAGCGCAGCTGATCTGACCCGCCATCCATGAATGGCAACACCGAACATCATGCCGGAACACGGCTAGGCCGCTTGGCGACATGGCTTTGTTCAGTGGGTGGTGACTAACCACGGCCGAAGCCTACCACCAGTAGAGTTGTCACCTGGTTGGCACCACCCAGGGTCACGTGTAGGGTATCTCGAGGGTATTTAATTCTCCTACGGACGAAGGTGACTCGACCCCAAAACCACTATTTGAAAAGAAGTGTTTTATCTGGTAGCAAGGATAAAAGTTACTAGCTAAACCCCATGTGACTGTGGACATTTCATGTACGCCGTGTTCAAGATCCACGATTACAGTGTTAGGTGAGAATACTCACTAGATCAGGGGTTCCCAAACTTATTTTGACTTGGGGCCCTGGTGGGTTAAACATAGCACTCACCAACATGAGACATCTCTTCGGAGATATTCAAAACAAGATTCCACAGCATCGGAGTCATTGCAAACATCCAGAACAGAGTGATATACTTCAATAGTGATTTTGGAATACTGAAAACAAAACAGATATTGAAATATTTGTATGGGCATTGTGTTAAATCCCACTAATATTATAAATGCGAAAGTTTGGATGGATGTTTGTTACGTTTGTTACTCAATCACGCCAGAACGGCTGAACGGATCTGGATGAAATTTGGCACAGACATAGATTATAGTCTGGTATTTATCCCGGTGAGATGTATGGTTCCCGTGGGATAAATTTGCTTAAATTTTTCATAGAATACCAATAAATTCATTTTCTCATACATTTGATTCTGAGGCGGTACGAAGTTCGCCGGGACAGCTAGTAATATTATAAATGTAAATTTTGGATGGATGTTTGTTACTCTTTCACGCCAGAACGGCTGAACGGATCTGGATGAAATTTGGCACAGAGATAGATTATAGTCTGGAATAGCATGTAGGCTAATTTATTTTTCATTCATGTAAACCATTAAGTACATTACTTGAATGAATCGTCAAAATAGTTACAAAATGCTAAGCTACAACTTCACCGCCCGTTCGGAATGCCGTTCCTATGGAGAAGAACGGGAGAGAAACTCCATGGTTGCTGTTCTTTAACAAGATCCGTTACATTTTTGAGCAGTACATTGTTATGGGTGTGTGAGAACAATGTAGGAGCGGCTAGGCAGACTTTAGCAGTTACTCAAGGGTACTTCTATATTAAAATCATGAAGAAACATTGTACATGACACTGGCAAAATGGCACTACTTTGTAGCCAGTTGCCAATATAAAAAAAGAAGAAAAAAAATCACTTACCAATAATAATTAGAGTTCATCATGAGCGACGAAACTATACACATTTGCGTCACGAAAAGCAACTTTAATCTCATAAACAGAACAGCCATTATGCAGTAAACGACCATCTGGCTGATATTGTAGAACACTGCAGGATCGACGTTCACATGTCTTAGGAACATCACAAAATTATCCGTTTTGTCCTCCCCGCAATGATTTTTCGACGTTATTTCCTTATGGATAAGGTCCAAATCTGTTGGCACCTTCGGCTTTCTTAATTTGCTGTCAGAATTCTCAATACCACTGTCGGACTCGTCGGAAATATCGCCGTCTCCCTCCGCCTTCGCTGCTTTATCTTCCTTCTCTTTTCTGTAGCTTGCCATCGCGTTTAACAACCAATAAATGGTAACATTCAACACACTCAGCACCACGAACGGTATTAAAAACGAGTGTAGTAGCTTTTTTATGGTAGAAAATGGTAGAAAATCGAACACCTCGGAACACGTATAGATTAGCGTATGAAACGATTTGAAATTAGTGAATTTCGAATACAACATATCCCATACATGACTGTCTTCCTCGACTTCCAAGAAGTCACTGATCAAGCTCTTCAAATAAAACGACGTAAGCACAACCAAACTGATTCTCAGCAACACCAACCAGCTCTCCACAAACAGATCCACGCGATTCTGAACCTTAATACGGAACGCGCTGAAGAACAAACAGTACGCGGACACCACGAGGAAGAAGGATGCGTATAAAGACGATTTTAGCATGTCATTCCCTTGCAGCAATAATATCGCCATGTGTAAACCACAGAAGTGAGAATGCAATAGAACGCCCAGGGACTTATTGTCTATGATACGAAGTTGTTCCATGACAAAGAAAATGGCGGTCTGCGTGAGGAATATGAACTGTGTGAATTGCCAGAAGAGCAGGCAGAGACAATTGAGTATAAATATGGACGCCTGGAACAAGAGAAATATTATTTTTAAATATAAGTCAAAAGACAAATTGTTTATTACGTATAGGCCTACGGGGGCACTTACAAATTGTCATAACATTTTTGTTTTCTTAACTCTACAACCGGATCGGAACGCGACCTCAACTGAGAAGATCCGGCGAGAAACTCAGCGGGCTTGTCTATGGGGTGATAGTAAGCAGTGATAGCCAAGTTGGTAGAACGCTTGCCTCGGTAACGAGGATTGCAGGTTCAAACCCCGACTCGCAACTCTGGCATTTCTGGATTTCATGTGCGAATCTCATTTTCAGCCATGATTATCACTTGCTAAACGGTGAAGGAAAACATCGCGAGGAAACCTGCATGTCTGAGAGAACCCCTCGAAAGACGTGTGAAGTCCGCCGACACGCACTGGGCCAGCGTGGTGGACTATGGCCTCGACTATGGAATCGATTGTGTTAGCCGACTTGGGGCCCAGGAAGTATAGCCTGGTGTCTGTATGAAGTGTCTACTCGTGTGCTCCTGGCAGACTTGGGGCCCCGGAGGCAGTGGCGTAGCATAGGTCATTAGCACCCGGTGCGGATCAAATTTGCCGCCCTCTTATTTTATCTTACATTGAAACGAAATAAGTTTCCTAAATAAACTTGCATCACCCATGCATAGAATATTATACCTGGATATATGATAGCGACAAAAAAAATATCGAAAAAAGCACTGAAAGACTTTTTTTTTATTTAATTTTTTTTTCCATATCTTAATTATTTTTTCTCTAACCACCACCTGTGAAATGCCGCCCCCGTCAAAGTCCCGCCCGGTGCGGACCGCACCCTCCACCCCCCCATGCTACGCCACTGCCCGGAGGTATAGCTTGGTGTCCGTAGGGAGTGTCTACACGTGTGCTCCTGGCAGACTTGGGGCCCAGGAGGTATAGCTCGGTGTCTGTAGGGAGTGCCTACTCGTGTGCTCCTCGCAGACTTGGGGCCCCGGAGGTATAGCTTGGTGTCTATAGGGAAAGTTAACTCGTGTGCTCCTAGCTGGGTACCTGCAGCTGCATGGCGGCGGGGCGGCGGCCGCGCGCCAGCTGCACGCTCAGCAGCCAGGCGTGCAGCAGCAGCAGCGGCGCCGCCAGGTTCTCGCGCTCGTTCGGCGCCCACTGCACTCGCGTGCACTCGCTGTGGTTCGCGAAGTACTGGCACGCGGCCACCAACCCACCCAGTATACTCTGACTGCAACAATAATGATGGGCTATGAGCCAACAAAGACTAGGGCCCCAAGTCTGCTAACACAATCGATTCATTATCGAACATCAACCGCATAGTAACTGTCACTTTTGACAGATATTGTATGGGATATCTGTCGAAAGTGACAGTTACTATGCGGTTGCTGTTCGATTATGAATCGATTGTGTTAGCAGACTTGGGGCCCTGGATTGAAGGTGGTAAAAGAGATATGGATTTCTTATATTTACGCGAATACTACACATAGGAAATATAACGATTTTTTCAGATTTTATATAAAATACCCCAGGTTCAAACTATGACACTAGGCCGTCAATCACCTCAGTCCTCCCGTGACCATGGTTGCTGTAAAGCAGCCGAAACGTCGGGAACGTAAACAACATAAAATAAACGCGATAAAATCCGGACAAAAAATAGTTTTATTTCAATGATCAAATAAGTAGATATTATTGGATACCGTAAAAATAAAATGTCAAAAATAGCATCAGAAAGTTAACAGAATGTTAACATTATATTTGGTCATGATCTAGCAATAATCTAGTATTCGAAACGTTGCTTACCTAAGCATTGCTCCATGAAGAAACACAGCGGCCACGGTCAGTCCAGCGAGCCACCATATGGCCTCAAGGTAAAAGAACACGGGCTGGCCGAGCCCAAAACAGCTCTCCACGGGCGCTAGGCCTTCGCCCCTGTCCACCAGGTGGCACTGCCTATGCGCGGTGGTGTTCAGCCACGGCTCGAAGTAGCGGTACACCGCGCCAATAATTACCTATAAAAATATACAATGTGTAATTAGCTTAGTAACGAAAACTATGTTGGCAACCCAACAATTTTTTAATTTTTTATTATCTATACATCTATACATATAAATAAAATTGGAGTGTCTGTTTGTAATATTAAAATAACCGCTTTTTACTAAGTGCCTTTGGATGTATACACGTTACCTATACCGAAACAACATTTTTTACAATTTTTGTCTGTCTGTCTGTCTGTCCGTCTGTCTGTCTGTCTGTCTGTTTGTTCCGGCTAATCTCTGAAATGGCTGGACCGATTTTGACGGGACTTTCACTGGCAGATAGCTGATGTAACAAGGAGTAACTTAGGCTACTTTTATTTTAGAAAAAAAAATAGGACCTCACGAAAAAAAATTAAAACCAATGTTGCAGGGCAGCGCCTGATTAAGTTTGATAGCAACAACCTGCAATGCGTCCCGCGGGCTCAGAATGGGCGAGCAGGCTGTTGTCAACGGTTGTCTTTGTTAAGTACCACGCGGACGAAGTCGCGGGCAACAGCTAGTTTAAAATATATATGGCAACATATAAGGCAATATAAATGGACGCGATAATAGCTGAGTGTTTAAGTTCTTATAATTATTATATTATTGACTAGCTGCGCCCCGCGGTGTTACCCGCGATTAAAAAGTATGTCATTTTCTGACCCCTACTACCACTATCTATGCAAAAAATCATGTCGATCCTTTGCTCTATGAAAAATTAAAACAAATCTATCCCACGGGAACCATACATTTTACCGGGATGGGAAGGCTTACTTTTTAGTTAGTTATTATACAAACAAAATAATACGTAGTCAAACTTACTTCTGGATGTATATTGAACCGATTAAACGCATTCACATCTTTCGGATATTCCACCAGTCTATCGTACATCAGCTTCGATATCCCGGCTATGAACGGTCTCTCCTCCACAATTGTTTTGTAATATGAATAGTAAAAGCCCATTTCAGTGCGGAATGACATTTCTCGTTCGAGCTCAGACAGGTACGAGAAGTTTCTGTCATTCTCGAAGAGATGGGAGACATATCTGTAGTGTAGGTAGCCGAGTGATATTGCTGGAAATATGATTATGTCACGCATATCATAGGGATCACCGGTCCATGTAATAAAAATAGTGGGTAATGGACTGCAAACTAATCTTACAGATTTTATCTTATGTTTTTATGTTTCCAATGTTTTGGCTGTTATACAGCAACCATGATCACAGTAGGACTGAGGTGTTTAATGTCCTAGTTTCAAAATTTGAACGGGGGTACCCTCATATTTAGTGGTTGTTTATGGTCCGCTTTATGCAGAAAGTACTCTGTTTCCTGAGGTCTTGCAATGGTGTGCTTGGTTTTGGATTTAATTATAATAATTACTGGATCCCATGTTGGTGGTAGCACCCAGCCATCTTTCCTATTGAAATTAGGGTGTTTTTATTTCAATGGCCTCACATATCATCCTTGGTTGGGTTTGGTGTTCTTTTACAAGGTTCTCTGGTTGATCAACACAATAAAATCCGTAAGATTAGTTTAATTTCAATGTATAGTGTTTGCGTAAATATTAGAAATAAAATGTTGTCCCAAGTAATTTGAACTTCTTTAAACTTTTTTAAAAATAAAATCCTGTTGTAATTTATAATGTGTCTTTATTGAAGTTGTTATTGCTATAAAGTACTTGACACTGGCAAAATACCTAAAAAAAATTAGTTGATGCCATATTTTGGCTTATTCTATTTTATTTAATCGCATTTCATTTTGTAAAGAAAGAAGTAGAAATTATTTGAAGGCCGGCAAGAATGATAAATAAATTATGAGAGGGACAACTGTATGTTGTTAGCAATGAGCCAGAATGGGAAAAAAGATTTCAAACATTAGGAATGAGCCTTTCTAGACATTTATATTTCTGATTGTGATACTTATAGAATCAGTAGATTTTTTATTCATTTAAGCATAATAGTATTAGAATAAATCTTTCCCATTTTTAAGATAAGGTTTGGGTTTCGATCTCTCCGCTGATAATTTTAGAGCAAGGCTGAACATAGATGACCTTCATCATCATGATATAAAATAAGATATAAAGGTATGATTTCAAAAAAGATAAAATTGACTCATCTCCAAACTATAGCCTATAGAATTGATATTCAATATTCTACAAAGACTTTAAACATAGTGAACTACAATAATTATGCAATATAAAATGTAAAATACAGGTTTTTAAAATGCTAAAATCAAAATACTTACCCAGAACACATATAGTGGTTCCTATAACAAACTTTTTCGTAAAAAACTTTCGGTTTCTCGTCGGATTTTTCGCTTCTAAATTAATATCTTCCATGTTTAAAACAGAGAAAAGTGCATATTTCTTCTTTGCTGGATGTTTGTTAGTTAAAAAAGTTGTTTAATTTCAATAGAAAACTGCGGGAATTTCAGAAATATTATTAGCAAGCAATCTGACATTCGGAATATTGACAATTTTGACATGATTGCTTGCTTGCACCACAGACAATACAATATTATAACACTTTTAGTGGCGGTTGACACCCGGCGATATGGCACTGTTCGCTGTTTAGGCGCGAATAATATTATAGACTATTATTTTAAGATACTGGGTCCCAAGTCTGCTAACACAATCGAATCATAAACGTACAGCAACGGCATAGTAACTGTCACTTTTGACAGATATCCCATACAATATCTGTCAAAAGTGATAGTTACTATGCCGTTGCTGTACGTTTATGAATCGATTGTGTTAGCAGACTTGGGGCCCAGATTGCATGTCATTTCGTAATGAAAGAAGAAGAAGGCTGCTGATTGTTGGCGTCCTATGCGAGCTGACCACATCTAGGCGCCAAGAACAAGCAGTTGTGATCACGGAACAAAATACTCCAAGAGCCTCCTGAGAGGGGTCCTGTCAAATACCACATTCATGCGTATCCGTTAAAAATGGCATCAGAAAAAGAAAAGTAAAAAAAAAACAATACAATACGTGCCTGGTAATTTATATTGAGCAATGTTCATTAAAGAGGTGTATTAAATTTTTGTACTTTAGATCGAGGATTATAATTTATACTTAAACAATAAAAAAAAAAAAAATATATTGTCTTTATTTTTACGCCATACACAGGTTGTAACAAGAGAATCAATCTAAACTGGTTACAGGTATGTATTGATGAATGATTCATGACTTTTGACTTTTGTGAATGTGGTGAGGACGTGTGCATTGCATAGGTTCTCGCTATCGGGCGCGGTGGACACGACGCCTCGCAGGTAGTACCGCTCTATGCCTTGGTCCGACTCGGGGAAGGCGAGCCCGCCTCCGCTGTCGCCTTTGCAGAGCGCAGTACCTATGAAACACAAATATAAACATTAATACGATCAAATTTATAGACATTCAACTCCTCCTATTTATCTTTCGATTAATTTCGTGCGGGTTCCAAGACAATTAACTTTATCCCGGGACTCGCCGAGGGTCAAACCTCGGTGTCTTCATTGGACACCACTGTAGATCCTGGCTTACAGGAGTAGCAGTGGTGGGAGTGTGTGGCGGGCCTAGACATTGGTGTAAGCATCTTGTTAATATAATGAAACTCTTCTTATTTTGAGTATTTTAATATGAGATGAACATCAGTAAATCTTATAACCCAAGCTATCCTGCCTCCTCCGTGTCTGGCTGTCTCATCTGTCAGACCACTAACGTCATCGTGACGTTTATATAATGGCTATCACAATCAGCAGTAAAGCCATTCCAACATGCTGTCTTTAACAAAAATAAGTGTCTTAATCTAAATCAATTCAACAATATGTCTACATGCTAGGTACATAGTAATAAGAAATTATAGATCTACAACTAATAGTAACATATGTATGGAAAATTAACTTATTGGTTTTATTGGATACAATTTTAACATAGTACAATTAATAATATTAATGCTTTGTACATTATATTAATGGAATCGATATTTTTCACATAATTAAAATAAATACAATGAATTAACAATCATAGTCTTTGAGATACAAAGGTTTTCTGGTTTCTCTCCTAGGTTTGCTGTCTTTAGGGACAGGGCTAGGTAATTTAACAACAGGAGATTTTGGTATTTGTTTAGAAGGTAAATCAACCCGAGTATCAGGATTCTGTAATGTAGAATCTAAATTAGTTGATGATGAACAAGGAATCGACACATTGTTTTCATCATCTTTTAGTGAATTTTTTAAAGTTACATTTTCTTGATTGATATCGGTGGTGAATGGGTGAGTGGGTGTTTGTATGTCTTTCAAATTTGGTGAAAATGGACGAATGTGTGTAAGGTCTCGTCTATATGTAGTGTCATTAACATCAACAAGGTATGAACGGTCAGATAGTACATCTGTAATTACTCCAGGAGTCCAGGTCTTATTAGAAGATGGTTGAATTTGAACTGACACCGGCTGTCCTATTTCTAATGTAGTTGCCTTTCTGGCTCTTTTATCATGTGAGTATTTCACCATCTCCTTTTTAAGTTTGATCTCTTCAGGAACGTTTTTAATCACATTCGGTTGTAAAAGCTCTTGGATGGCTGGTAGGAAACCTCTTGTTCTACGTGAAAATAATCTTTGTACGGGACTGGAGTTTAATTTATTAGGAGTGTTTCTTAGACAAAGCAGACTATACCAGAAATCTTCTTTACTTTCTGTGGCTTTCAATAACAATTTTTTAGCTATCTTTACTGTAGCTTCTGCTTTACCATTCCCTTGGGGATGATGCGGAGATGATGTTAATTGTGTAAAATTCCATTTCTTAGAAAAATCTGTAAATTCTTGATTAACAAAATTTGTACCACCATCCGTAACGACTATCTCTGGAATACCGTGTCGTGAAAAATTTTTCTTGCAGGTTTCTATAACTGGCTTGGCAGACAAATCTTTAAGTTTATCAACCTCAAAGAAATCAGAGTAGTGGTCAACTGTAATTAAATATTTTATTTGTTTGCCATTATGATTAAAAAAGAAAACATCCATAGATATTATTTGGAATGGATATTCAGGTATTTTATGGCTTTGCATGGTAAGTTTCTGTTGACTTGGTTGGTATTTAATACATGTTGCACAAGTTTTAATCATTTCTTTGATATCGTTTGACATTGATGGCCAAAATATAACATCTCTAGCTAGTTTCAAAGTATTTTCAATTCCTGAATGTGCTTTATGTAGTTTTCTTAAAATTTCTGCTCGTAATTCTTCTGGTATTACAATAGCTTGATTTTTAATTATCAGACCTTGATAAATTGTTAAGTCACTTTTAAAGTTATAATATGTTTTGAGTGCATCAGGTACATCTCTAATATACTTTGGCCAGCCATGCTCAATAAAGTTTTTTAGAGTTAGAAAATTATGATTTTTTGAAGTTGCATTTTCTATTTCTTTAATACATTCATCAGATATTGGTAAATTAATTAATGGATCCACCTTTTCTATAATCTTAAAAATCTTCATGTCTTTTGATTTGTCAATGTCTTTGCATTCTAAATAAAATCGGGATAGAGCGTCTGCCATAATGTTATCTCTTCCAGACACAAATTGTAATTCTAGACTGTATCTTTGTAACATTAATAGCATGGACTGAAGTCTTTTTGGAGCATGCAGAAGTGGTTTTTTAAAAATATTAAGTAAAGGTTTATGATCTGTCTTAATAATTGTTTTTGTATTACCAATAATTAATTGATCAAACCTCGTGCAAGCGAAGACTACCGCCAAAAGCTCCTTTTCTATCTGAGCATACTTCTTCTCAGTCGGGGTGAGGCACCTTGAGGCATACGCAACTGGTTGATTTTGCTGGAACAGTGCCACACCTAGAGCTCCTTCGCTGGAATCACATTCAACAACTAGTGGTTCATTTTTGTTGTAATATTTTAATGTTTTTATGTTGCAGATGATCAACTTCAGCTTATCAAATTCTTTTTGTGCCCTTCCACTCCACAACCATTCACTTTTATCATGTGTGAGGTGTCTTAGATATGTGGATTCTGCACTTAAATTAGAAATGAATCTACTAAGATATGTTACTACACCTAGAAATCTCTGTAATTCTTTTTTGTTCCTTGGGACTGGTATTTTTGAGACTGATTCTATTTTAGATGGATCTGGGTGCAGCCCTTTGTTGGTAAATATGTGGCCATAATATTTTACAGAGGTTTGTAGAAGTTTGGTTTTAGTTTTATTTAATTTACAGTTGTATTTTATTAGTCTGTCAAATAAATTTTCAAGATTTTTATTATGGTCTACAATTGCCTCTGACATTGTGTCACCAACTCCATATACCAGCAAATCATCCACTAGTGCTTCTACCCCATTTAACCCCTGAATCATTTCACTCATTTTTATTTGAAAATAATCGGGTGCTGACGAAATGCCAAAAGGTAGTACTCTCCAGCGGTATTTACCAAAAGGTGTCCAGAACGTCGTGAGTTTGCTGCTTTTATCAGTGAGATTAAGGTGCCAAAAGCCTTTTTTAACATCAAATGTAGAAAAAATTTTAGCCCTTCCTAGTTCTGGCAAAATTTCCTCAACTGTAGTAAATTGATGATTAGGTCTTTTAATAGCTTTATTTAATGGAATAGGATCTAGACATATTCTAAAATTATCTTTCTTTTTTATAATTAAGATATTGCTTACCCAGTCCGTATGGTTATCTTCTTTAATAATTATACCTTCTTTTTCTAACCTCTTTAATTCTTCTTTCAGCATGGGGCGTAGAGCTACAGGAACACGACGAGCCTTTTGGATAACTGGTGGAACTGTCTCATCGATTTCCAGAGCTATTTTACCTGAAAAGCTGCCTCGGCCTTCAAATATTGTATCATATTTATTTAATATATTTTGTGTCTCCTGTGAGTAATTACATTGTACTTCCTTGCAGAATTTCACGAGACCCATTTGTGTACAAGCTTTGCATGATAAAAGGGGAATGTGAGTGTTGTGAACTACTTGGAATGTGATAACATATTTAGATTTATGACCAGATATGTTAGTTTTTAAGATAATGTCCAATTCACCATGTACAATAATATTATGTCCACCAAAACCAAACAGAGTTTTCTTTGATGGTCGAATTTTTTCTTGTACATATTTATTACCAAACATCTTCTCAGCATTCTGAAGACCAATCAGGCACTCGTCCGCTGCTGTATCGAGTAGACATCCTGTAGGTTTCCATTCCTTATTCACTTTGTACTCTAGTGTGCACTCCGCCAAATTTTTATTTTTATCATTAATTATCTTGTTGATTACAAATTCAGAATCCATGTCTGAGTTGAGGCTGCTATTATGGTCTTCTCTCTTGTTGTCCTTTACCTCCTTCACTTGTTTTTTCTTCTTGCAAACAATTTCCAGATGGTTTTTTCCTTTACAGTAGTCACATAATTTACCCCAGGCCGGACATACTTCTTTCTTGAATATGTGGGTTTTTCCACAGAATTTGCATTTTCCCTTTTTAAGCTTTGTTTTTTCTTCTATTTTATTTATTTCAGATGTGGCTGACATGGACAAATCTTTCATATGTTTATCCGTGGCTTCTGCAGCACGGCACAGATTAACCGTTTCTTTCAAAGTCAAGCCATCCTTTTTTAGTAATTCTTTCTTTATATTCATCTCCTGAATACCTAAAACTATTTTGTCTCTTAACATTTCGTCTTTAAATGTGCTGTAGTTACATTCTTCAATGAGTCTGCATAAATCGGCATAAAAAACATCGAAAGATTCATGTTTTAACTGGTTTCGACAAAGGAACACATACCTGTTATATATTATGTTTTTCTTGGGAACCATTTTAGTGCTTATCAAAGTCAATATTTCTTTACACGTCTTAGACTCTTTATCAGTGTCTGTAAGACCAAATTGGCCATATTTTTTTAACGCTTCCTCGCCAATGGCGCTGAATAGTATACTGACTTTCCGTGTCTCTTGATCGGTTGCCCATCCATCCATTTGTGTTGCACGGCAATAGTTTTCCCATGCCGATGCAAATGATTTAAAAGCATCTTCCGGATCTATATTTGTATTTATTGCCGTGGGCCATGGGACATTAATGTTTTGTGAGGATGTAGGCTGCGTTCGTTGACTGATCTTTACGATCTGCTCCTGCATCGACCTCAAAAGCGCGGTTTGTTGCGCAACTATGGTTGCTAATGTAGCGTCCGTCATAGTGTTAAATTTCCGCTGCCACCATGTTAATATAATGAAACTCTTCTTATTTTGAGTATTTTAATATGAGATGAACATCAGTAAATCTTATAACCCAAGCTATCCTGCCTCCTCCGTGTCTGGCTGTCTCATCTGTCAGACCACTAACGTCATCGTGACGTTTATATAATGGCTATCACAATCAGCAGTAAAGCCATTCCAACACATCTTACATTAAAATTGTCATTGGCAAAAAAAAAAAGAAAAAGCACATCTGCATCAGCCACTGACGTCCATGATACAAGTACGCTAGACTAATGATATCCTTTAAAATGACAGCTATCTATTGTGCCTATTTGAAGCGCCCCCAGCGTGGGGGAAAGGAACTAAATCTGACGTAAAATGCAAATGGCCGTTGTTTTGTTTACATTGTCTCCGTGTTTATAAAGTGATTTTGAAGGTTTAACGCGATTAAACTTGTTTGTTGTGTCGTATTAATATAGTTAATACATAAATAAGTGATGTTAGTTAATAGGTAAACCATGAAAGAGTGCGTGTTATGCAAAACTCTTTACCAGAAGGGAAGTGGGGTTACATTCCACAAGTAAGTGAATTTACGGCTAATATTCAAGAAATTAAAACTTCTATTGATATTATAGGCACTTAAAAATATGTTACTAATCTTATTTATACGTGATTACAACGCATTTGTCTTTGTATTATCGGAATTTTATAAACAATACAATTCAATAGTGCTGTAAAAGTTCCTTGTCGATAAAATTTATCGACATTTTTTCTATCAATATCTTAAATAGATAGAACGTTTAAGAACGTAAAAATCGCCGAAGACAGATTTGTATTATCAAATACATATTATTTTAAAACAATGTTTACTAATTCACAGGTTTCCGACTGACAATAGAAGACTAGAATTATGGCTCAAAAACATTGAAAAGCCTAGTTGGCGTCCGAAAAAATATGATTACATCTGTTCAAAACACTTCTCTGATGACTGTTTTATAAAACATAACTCATGTACTACTTTGATGATTTTTATTTTCTTTTAATACCTTACCTACTCCATTGCTTCCCAAACATTACATTACCTCATTTCTAATTAAAAAACGATCCTTATTTAAGTAGGATCTAGCTAGTCACACACCACCCTTTAGTCCGGTTTCGGCTTATCCTAAGATTACCTACCCTACCCATGAGCGATTCGGCTAATCATTATCATTATTTGCTTCATCTTAGTATTAACCACTCGACTATTTTGGACATTAGCCATTGTTAAAGGAATGGATCATAATTATTTTCATTTTACTGCATGGGTAGGTTTAAGCATAAACATTTTTATCGATGTATCATATCACTGTCCCATCTCTATTATTAGTTCCATTCCCCCTCACTGCCGCTATCAGCGCCAAAATGGCGAAAATCAAATAGGCACACGATAACCGGGCTTATGATTAGTCCAGCGATGTATACCATAGAGGTCAGTGGCATCAGCGCTTCGGGAGTTCGGAGTCTGTGGAGAAAAAAAGGCGGGAATTTGGAAGAGGAGAAAAGGGGTTGTACTAGTGGCTTGTAAACAAAAACTGATTCAATTACTTATCTAATTACATTTTATATTCTTTGAACCTGTGGTGTACCTATTATTGGAAGTCTAACCTCAGTATATTTCTTGTATTGGTTATAACACGTTACTGACACTGTTTAGTTAAAACGTGCTATAGGCTTTATAGTGTGTGATAAGAAACGATCATTTATAGATCCACTGAAATCCAATTTCAGTTAAAACACATTACTTTCTGCCACAGATATAACAACTATTATCCTACCATATTACAATGACAGCTACGCGCATGCTTCGGATAAAAGCAACGAGCTTTTCTAATTTAGCCGAATATTATCTTCAATTGTCATGGCAACAGAGTCTAAAATAAAACGTATTTTAAGGATTTTATCACGTTTATTTTCAGATTTTAAGTTGCCTACAAACGCGACAAATACCTTAAAATAAGTTGTATTTCAATGTGTAATATTCGCGTAAATATAAGAAATCAATATTGATGGTCCGTTTCACAATAAGCTGATATCCTAAGCCGTATCTACAACTTATTTGGGAGATGGCCCATAGAAATAAGTTGTGGATTGTACATTGTGGAACAGTAGGTCCTAAAGCCATGCCTGCGGGTTTATTGAACAAAATAGGTAGATGGTGTCCTGGCAAAATAGTAAGAAAAAAAAATAGTCTTTTTAAAATTCTCTACTTCTTATTTCAAATTATTACGAGATTAAGAAAAATTATAACCATTTGTAACTTGCTGGTCTAGTCGGATTGCCGTCCTATTTGTCTATGAGAGTGAGGGAGAGAGAGTGCACCTGCGCTTTTGCACTATCATATATCCTGCGTATTTGCGTAGTCTCTAGTAAGATTGTTTCGGTCAGGAGAACTGTAATGTGCATTGTAATCAGTTTAGATAAGCTCCACTTACTATTATTAAGGAATCCTGCGCATATCTTGTCGGTAGTGATGTATTCCTTGAAGCTGGGCGGGGAGACGTCAAAGCATGTCCCGACTTCGACGAACGGGAGCTCCGCCACCATCAGCGCCGGGGCCGCCACCCCGTTCTCCGCGGTCAGCCCCCAGCCGGCCACCTGGGAATACAAACTAAATATGTGAATATTGATAGAACTCAGACGCACCAACCCCCAGGCAGCCGCACCTTGGACACACTATAGAGGGCCCCAAGTCTGCTAACACAATCGATTCATAATCGAACATCAACCGCATAGTAACTGTCACTTTTGACAGGTATCCCATACAATATCTGTCAGTCAGTTTTATTTTCCTCGCAATTGAATTGAAAATTGACAGTATAACTCGTTCATAAAATCAGCAAATTTATCCTCGATTTGAATATCTACTTACGCCTTCGGCACGGGCAGATGAACATCTCGGCTAAAATGACCTACTTTATACACTTGTTATATAATCTACTATTGCATACCTTCCCTTTCTTGCCGTTCTGTAACTGCAGTGCTTCGAACTTGGTATCGAAGTTAAGGCACACCGGTCGCACGAAGGTCTTATACTCGAAGGCCGTGGCCGCCACCACGATGGCTATGTCTGATTGGAAGTTAGTTTCTCCTCCTTGGAAATAGTCGGGCAAGTGGATGGTTTGCACCTATAAATAAGTAATTGTTTCCAAAAAAAAAAATGGAAAATTACTGCACCTTATGCGTTGGCTATTGCCCGGATAGGCCTGATTATAATCACGCATTTATTTGGAAATATTATTTAATTACAAAAAAAACAACTTTACTATAAACAAATGGGTGAAGGGGAACCCACAACTGACCCTCGGCATGTCAACTTTTCCAATTATAAACCAAATAAGTTGATCGATAAATAAAGAAGCTAGCAACACCGAACTCCTCTAAGATGTTAGTCGAGAAACTGTCTGTCCCGAGTGTCAGGACCCAGTCATGAGCCATGTCTGGCTAATTCATAGCCCAGCCGTCCTGAGGATGCCTCGTTTAGAGGCAAAACACGTGTCGAACACTTTCTTAGATTCGCTTCGTTTCGCGGATAATTGCATATTATTTGGGGCCCCGTCACTCGTGACAGACAGTTTCTCGACTAACATCTTAGAGGCGTTCGGTGTTGTTGGCTTCTTTAATTATCGATCAGCTTGTTTGGTTTATAATTGGAAACGTTGACAACCCAAGTGTCAGTGGTGGGTTCCTCTTCCCCCATTTGTTGTATCTCGTACACTTGTTCGTACGGTATTAACACATACGTCAGATTTCTGCGCGTCGACATCTTCCGGATCGTCCCAAGGTCGGTACCGCTTCCCCACCGCGACCGCGTAGTTTGAGTCCGGCAGCTTCTTGTTTTCATCACTCCAGAAGCAGTGGGCAGCTGAGGAAATATGAACCATATTATAAAGATAAGCAGTGATAGCCAAGTTGGTAGAACGCTTGCCTCGGTAACAAGGATCGCAGGTTCAAACCCCCCGACACGCACCTCTGGTATTTCTGGATTTCATGTGCGAATCTCATTTTCAACCATGATTATCACTTGCTAGTGGCGAGAGCAGCTTAGAAAAGCTCATTGTGGTGGGAAACGTGGAAGGGAAACGTTCACGAGGCCGGTCCCCGACCAGGTGGTCTGACCAACTTAAAGAAACACCAACGTCCCGCTTCTACGCCGCGGTGAAGATGGCCACAGACCGGAGCCGATGGAGACAGTTCGTCCGATCCAAAGAACTGCCGTGATGATCACGATCCTCAGTCATGAGGGAACGACCGCAGAGAGATCACTTGCTAAACGGTGCAGGAAAACATCGCGAGGAAACCTGCATGTCTGAGAGAGTTATAATTTGTAACATGGCAGCCTGTGTTGGCGACACGGTCGAGCAGTTATCGAGGCCTGTCGCTTACAGCAGGTATAAGGTGCGCTTACCAGAGATCACGACGGTGTTGCTGACCAGCGACCCCCCGCAGATCTGCGAGTACGGTTTGGTGGTCTTTGTGTAAATGCCGGCATGCCACGGCAGCTCCCCCTTCCGCGCTCGCTTCCCCCCTATCACCAGCACCTCCCCCGCGGGGGTCACTCTGCCGCACTCTGAGGATTTATCCGCAACATTGAGAAGAACTAGATCTCATTCATAATTAGTTATACAGGGTGTGTGTGGCTTCGTAACGAAAACTGATATCTTGGATTCAAGTCATGGTTCTGGAGCCCCGGACTTTTCCAGAATTTTCATGCGATCTTTTCATCTATCTCTGTGCCAAATTTCATCCAGATCCGTTCAGCCGTTCTCGCGTGAAAGAGTAACAAACATCCATCCATCCATCCAAACTTTCACATCTATACATACATATAAATAAAATTGGAGTGTCTGTTTGTAATATTAAAATAACCGCTTTTTACTAAGTGCATTTGGATGTATACACGTTACCTATACCGAAACAACATTTTTTACAAATTTTGTCTGTCTGTCTGTCTGTCTGTCCGTCTGTCTGTTTGTTCCGGCTAATCTCTGAAATGGCTGGACCGATTTTGACGGGACTTTCACTGGCAGATAGCTGATGTAACAAGGAGTAACTAAGGCTACTTTTATTTTAGAAAAAACATAGGATCTCACGAAAAAAAAATTAAAACCAATGTTGCAGTGCAGCGCCTGATTAAGTTTGATAGCAACAACCTGCAATGCGTCCCGCGGGCTCAGAATGGGCGAGCAGGCTGTTGTCAACGGTTGTCTTTGTTAAATACCACGCGGACGAAGTCGCGGGCAACAGCTAGTTTATAATATTAGTATAGAAGTATAGATTTCCAATGTTTTCTAATTATTTTTGTTAGTTCAGTAATAGCAATAGGATGGAGGTACAGGAATAAATCAAACAAGATTATTCAATGATAAATTATTTTATTTTAAACGAAAAAACATTTACAAAATCCATCCTATTAATATTACTTACTAAAACAACCAAACTACCTAGCCCCTAAACCTAGTGTTATAGGTATTAAATTACTATATTATATTAAATTATTATATGGTTTACTTAAAATAACATACATATATATATATATATATATATATACACAATAAGTATGACAGAGACGGCATGCTTTCTCGATGACGTTACGATTACATTAGAAGTTCCAGGGCCCCAAGTCTGCTAACACAATCGATTTATAATCGAACTGTCACTTTTGACAGATATTGTATGAGGTATCTGTCAAAAGTGACAGTTACTATGCGGATGCTTTTCGATTATGAATCGATTGTGTTAGCAGACTTGGGGCCCTGGAACTTCTAATGTAATCGTAACGTCATCGAGAAAGCATGCCGTCTCTGTCATACTTATTTACGAAATCTGTGTTGTGAGAGGGATGGATGGCGTTACGTCACCGTAACGGTATGTCAAAGGGATTGTGCTTGAGGTACCGTACGTCAAGTGCGAGATTATTGGTAAGCTAACTATATAGTTAATAGTTTACGTATTAAGACACATTGTACGGCAAATTGAACAGCGCCTCTAGCGGACAGTATTTAAAACATTCAATTCTCGATACAACATGTCTCAATACGTAGATCATGAAGTACACGGTTAGGTGTTAGGTCTTGTAGCGGACCTACCTCGCTACACATGTAATTTTTATCACTGAGTGTCTGTTTGTAATATTAAAATAACCGCTTTTTACTAAGTGCATTTGGATTTATACACGGTACCTATATCAAAACAACATTTTTTTACAATTTTTGTCTTTCTGTCTGTCTGTCTGTTTGGTCCGGGTAATCTCTGAAATGGCTGGACTGATTTTGACGGGACTTTCACTGGCAGATAGCTGATGGAACAAGGAGTAACTTAGGCTACTTTTATTTTAGAAAAAAACATAGGATCTCACGAAAAAAAAATTAAACCAATGTTGCAGCGTTGCGCCTGATTAAGTTTGATAGCAACAACCTGAAATGCGTCCCGCTGGCTCAGAACGCGCGAGCAGGCTGTTGCCAACGGTTGTGTCTTTGTTAAATACCACGCGGACGAAGTCGCGGGCAACAGCTAGTCCTATATATAATCCCTAAAATGGCATGGATGGTCTTTAGCATCCATTAACACACTGCTATTGACAATATTAAAAACAATATTTGTAGCGTTGGATTTTTCAGGAGCGCCAATCCTCCAATCAAGCTCACTTATATAATAGTCGGATTCTTGTACGGGCCTCTCCGTAGAAAGTTCACTAACACCATATTTATTTACATCATATTTTTCATTGGTTACTTGATTAATCCCATTATTCGGTTGTGTAGACCCAGAGCTCGCATAGTTAATGCCGGATATATAAATCTCGACCTTATCCTTAATAATAATAGTGATATTAGTCCCGTTTTTGGTCAAACCTGGTATGCAGGTGACGACTTCGGTCCAGCCGGTGTCGGTGCATGTCATGCGACGCAGCGAGTAGGTCGAGTAGTAGTTGGGGGCCTTGCACTCGGGCCTCACGACGGTGCCCACAGGCTCGTACGCGTTGCAACTCCGTTCACCCTCGATCGAGCCCGAGACGAGGCAGTGGTATTCCACGCTCGCATGATCGTTGAGCTTGCAGAATTCTGTGGACATTAAACAGATGTAATCTACCAAATCATCTTAATTTCGGTTATCATGTCACGTCGTATGCACGTTTAATATCCTCGAGAATATTCGTAAACGTCAGCAATGATTGTTTGGCTATTTCGTCAGTTCAACATTAATTTGAAACACAGGACCCACTCGAGCTCCTTGCGGTACGCCATACTTAACAATCAAATTACAACACTTAATACACTCACTTTCGCATCTAGGTAGGTCGCCAAACATTTGTCCTCTTACACAGAACACGGAGCTCTGACCAACGACGCCGTAACCAGGGCGGCAGGTTACATTGAATTGAAAGGACTCAAAGCCTTGTCCCGGGACGGCGTTGGGCACGTTGGTCACTGCATAAGTCCCGTGCTCCGGGTATGGTGGTAACACGCATGCTCCTGTCTGCGGAGGCCTGTTGAAGAGTTATAATATCCATATTTAGAAATGGTCTGAAATACATTAAAAATTAATTCTGATGTCGAGTGACCTTTCCAAACATTTTGTGGATGTCGTAAAATGACTAAAGGACCATCTAACCGGACCTCCATATTTGTAGTGATAGACCTGCCTCAAAGTGGATGGAGGGGCGGATCCAGGACTTCGTTAAGGGGTGATTCAGAAGGATCCAGGATTTCTTTAAGGTATTTCCATTACATCTGCGCCTGAGTAGAATTCAAATTCGATCAACTGTTGATTGTCTTAAGTCTCACGAATACTTCAGGGTATTGCAGTCGTGCTATAGCAGTAATGGTGGCCCCTGATTGACCCTCTAACTTTGTCAACATTTCAATCTATCTATCTATCAGCCGATAGACGTCCTCTGCTGGTCACAGGCCGTTCCCAATGATTTCCACACATCCCGGTCCTCCGCCACTCGCATCCACCGGCTTCCTGCTACGCATGTGTACGTCTTCCGATTCGTGGTCAGCATTCTAGAACCTTTCTGTCCCAACGGCCATCGGTTCTGCGAGATATGTGCCCTGCCCACTGCCACTTCAACTTTGAAATTCTTTGAGCTATGTCGGTTACTTTAGAAATGAGGAGATCCGTAGATGAACATCTCAATCAGACTGTAATATTAGGGTCAAGCACCTCCAGAGTCAGCGGGTGTGCTGTCTACATACTGCCAAACCTCTGCCTTAAGGCAACGAGATAGGCCTACATCACCAGCGCGCGCCAGTCCAAGTGAACTAAGTATCCTCATCTTAGTGTTGGCCTTCATTCAGGGCCAGGGTCTGGTTACAGCAGAGTGTGATTAAGTGCACAAACACTGGCTCAAAATACAGCCAACGCGGAAGACGAAATTAGGCCGCCACCAGTGTCAATAAGAAGGCTGTCATTTTTCAATCTGTCTTAGTCTGACTTAAATCTTAGATCTTTTTCGTCTCCCGCTTTGTAATGGATAATTTTCTTCCAACTCCTCCTATTTTTATCTTTCGATTAAATTCTTGCGGGTTCCAAGACAATTAACTCCCGGGACTCGGCGAGGGTCAAACCTCGGTGTCATCATGGGACACCACTGTAGATCCTGGCTTACAGGAGTAGCAGTGGTGGGAGTGTGTGGCGGGCCTAGTCCTATATAAAAAAAAGTCTGACTTAAAGCAATGAAGCGAGATAGACGTCGCGGCCAGCATGAGCCAACGTGGGCCAACTCGAGACGAAAAAGGTTCCATATGTGGGCTCCGTATGTATCTCCATGTGCTGCATATGCTATACCAACTTACTTGGAAGTCGTGACGGTAGCGGCAGCTCCCGGTAGGATCCTGTTGCACAACTCATCGGATTCGTCTGATCCATCTGCACACTCTTGCTTCTGTGGAGTGAAGAAATAATCATGACATGGTCTATGAGATTCGTATGTGGTATGCGGTGGTGGTGGGCATTTTTATTTGCTTTGTTTATACTATATTACTATCTATATTAGCAGTTACTGCCATGTTGGTAGAACGCCCGCTTTGGAAGCGATGGTCGCAGGTCCAAACCCTGGCTAACACCTTTGGGATTTCTGGATTTCATGTGCGAATCTCATTTTCAACCATGATTATCACACGGTCGTTCCTCGGACAATACTTAAAAGCCGTCGGTCCTGCGCCTGATCTCTCTCCGGTCGTGTCGGATTGCCGTCCCATCGGACTATGAGAGTGAGGGAGAGAGAGTGCACCATGAATAGTCTCCAATAAGATTAGTCGCTGTGTCTGAAATTCGGTCAGGAAGGTCGGTCCTATATACGAGTATAATGTTAATCCAAAATGGAGTACAATTAAATGTAGCGCCACCATTTAAGAGGGCGGCAAATAAAGCAAATATTTTTTTCTTTTTGGCGCTCCAAACTAATTGCACTCAACACATTAAAAAAAAACCTGTGAACTTGAGTATTTCGTGATATATGAACGTTGCGATGTTTGAAAAAGGAATGTAATGAACCGACGAAAAAATGGAGGATGCTATCATCAATTTGACGGGTATACATATATTTGGGTTTCATCCATTTCTCGGCTGATAGTCAAGAAAAAACTAAAAAATGACAAATATCAGCGGCCAAATATAGTGTCCTTATATAAAAAAAAACTTAAAAAAGGTCAAGCCTCAAGACCTTACCCCATTGCAATCGGCTCCTCGGTCGACGCACGCGCCGTACGCGCACTGGAACAGGTACGAGGGGCACGTCTTGGCTGCGCACGCGCGGACCGTCTCGTCCGACCCGTCCGGGCAGTCCGCTACGCCGTCGCAGTGGCTCGACAAGGGGATGGTGCTGCCATCTTGGCATTTAAACTCGCCACTGAAGAAAAAACCACGGTATGATGACGATCGAACTATGGATTTTATCGCGTTTTTTTTTAGGTTCCGGAAAAAAAAACGCGATATAATCCATAAAATTCGTTTCGGCTGCTTTACAGCAAGCATGGTCACGGGAGGACTGACGTCAGGAACATAAAATAATCGCGATAAAATCGGTTAAATTAGTTTTATATCAATTACTTTTTCTGCTTTAATAAAGAGCAGGTTCTATCCTTAGTATACGCTTTCTGAACCAGCCTGTATTACTACACTTTATAGCTCAAATTAAAGCAACTCAGCAGGTATATATTCCTTAGAAGACTACTGACCGAACTTCGTCCGTCTCGTTCCTGCACCGCGGCAGGAGTTCATCGGAGTTATCTGCGCACTCTTTCACACCGTTGCAAGGTGCGGTGCTGTCGACGCATGCGCCGTACGTACACCGAAACCAATTCTGCTGACACCTTCAAGAAAACAAAATTTTGTAGAACCAAATGGCACGGCTGGTTCAATGGTGACCCTGCTTCCTGTACCAAAGGTTCCGGTAGAGGCAAACTTTGATTGATAAGCACAAATGTTTGCTAGTGGGATCGTCCCCAGTCCATAGTACGGTACACGTCATACAAGGGTTGCTTAGTTTGGTACCGTGCAGTTGGTGTGTTCGTCTGGCGATATGATTACTATGGTTATGTCAAAAATATAGAGTAGCTCCTCCAAAGGTTGTGCCAGGAGTGGGCTCACACGGGGTCGAGCACGACAGAGGTTCGAGTCCTACGGATGAACCCTGAGAACAATGGCGGGGCTTTCCGCCGCCGTGTGGTGCGCGGGCGCAGACGGAAGATCCAACTGCTACCCGAGAGGAGCTCCAGAAAGGGAGCGGACACATGAGTGTGGGGGCAACCAATGCCGCGCTACCATAGAGCAAAGAGAGCGGCCTCTCCAGGCGCCAAGTCCCAGGGGCGCCTCAGTGAGCCAAATCAGACAGAGACTTAAAATGCTGTCGAGATCTTCCAAGTTCCATGCGTGTGGAATTGAAGTCCGGGAGTTTTAATCTGACATTCAAAATGCAGAGCTCAGTAGATTTCATGAATAAAATAACGATGCCAATTTTTGGGGTAAAAAGACTCTGTGCTACGTCACTACTTACTGATGGGTATGGGGTGGGTGTGGGCAGCAAAGTAAACGATTAAGGAAGATATTAATGGATCTATTAAGCACGATAACACGGGCATGTCACACGGAGTATGACGAGCGAGTGACAGCTTTATTTGTCTGTCTAGTGAGGAGTTTAGTATAGTATATATCCAACACTTACTGCGTCTTCCTGCAGAGGGCGTGGGTCTCGTCGCTGGCGTCGGCGCAGTCCACCAGCCCGTCGCACTGCCCGTCGATCGAGATGCACCCACCATCGCGGCACTGCCACTCGTACTTACTGCGAACATTAATAGTAGGGAATACTACGAGCTATGACATATAATTGCGAAAACGATAGGTATACTGATTAGCTTAAAGACCCTAATTTCTGTGCTGCTGCTGGGCACTGGACTCAAATCCTGGTAAGGACCAACTTAGAGAGGTGAGCACGAATGCTTGTATCCGAGTTATGGATATATAATATGTATATGAGGTGGAACAATAATAATGTAAAATATTTTAAAAGATCAATCAGTAGGCTGTGGTTTTTTCTTTCCTGAAAGTGTATGAGTATACAAAATTTGTGATGTTAACACAATTGTAGATTCCAAAAATCCTATCAAAGCTTTGAAAGGGAGAGAGCAACATTCAGAATGCGATCCTAGCTGCATACGCTACTCTATATTCCGATACATCAGTAGGCTATTATAGTCATATTCCCGTAGGAAACTATCAATTACTCACCCACATTGCGTCTGTCTTCTGCTTCTGTGCAGGGCAGTATCTCCAAATAGCAAATCGTCACTGAAAAATAAATTAATAATATCACAATATTGCGAGTGACTACACAAGGGAATATTCTCTGCTCATTTTCTCTCTCTATCAGCCGAAACAGTTCCACTACTGGACATAGCCTCCCCCAACGATTTCCACACATCCCGGTCCTCCGCCACTCGCATCCACCGGATTCCTGCTACTCGTCATATCATCGGGCCACCTTATGGGGGGCCATCCTACACTAAGTCCTCCGGTTCGTAGTCGCCATTCTAGAACCATTCTGGCCCAACGGCCATCGGTTCTGCGAGCCATGTGCCACCCACTGCCACTTCACCTTTGAAATTCTTTGAGCTATGGCGGTTACTTTAGTTCGTCTACTGGTCTCCTCATTTCTGATTTTATCGGGTAGCAGATTCTATGGGGCCGTCTCGACCAGTAGTGAACCCAGCTAAGTTGCTCGCCTTAGCTATATAAGCACCCTACTCTCCCGTAAGTGGTGTTCTCAGACCGATAACCCTGGACGTAGCTATGAAAGCGTACCGTTCTGCCTAAAACATAGCGCATTTGCCCATAAGCTGAATGCTTCATTTCGTAAATACGCAAAGATATGTCTGATGATGTCTCTACGTCTCCAAGGCAGCGGAGCCCGGATGCACCGATCACAACCCCGGGTAGACGGCCCTGATCTCTCCACTGTTACTCCTGTGAGTCAGGATCTATGAAAAGTATTGCGGACTACATACGACGAGGATCCAATGCCGCATCTCGCTTCGTCCCCCCCATCCAAGCAGTCCTTCACACCATTGCACATCGTCGCCATCTCCACGCAGGAGCCGTCGGAGCACTCGAACTCATTGACACTGCAAATTAACAGAAGATTTAACAGAAGACGGATGGTTGCCTGTTCAGATCACGTCGGGAGGCTGCGGCTCCCAGCCTTAATGGTTCTTGAGGTATTGGTGATATAACTAGGTATGGTAATAGATAAATAGTGTAGCGAGATAGGTACGCTACATAATTAATGGTTAGCTTGCGAATAATATCGCACTAGACGTAATCTCTCTCCGTTCGTGTGAAATCGTACTATAAGAGTCAGCGAAGAGAGAGAGAGAGAGAGAGAGAGAGAGTACCTGTGCTTCCGCACGTACTTGTGACCTACAAAAACTCCTACGTAGTTGCCTAATCTCCGTTGAAATTGGCCGCCGTGACCGGTCACATGTAATGATTAAATATGGCAATTACCTGCAAGAATAAACGTGATCGTCGACCGCGAAGCTCAGTGTGGTTGCCGAAACTAGAATAATTAATAATGTAATTAATTAAAGGTCCCTATATACTGTGGGGTTTTCTATAGGAGTGATAGCCAAGATGGTAGAACGCTTGCCTCGGTAACAAGGATCGCAGGTTCAAACACCCCGGCTCGCACCTCTGGGATTTCTAGATTTCATGTGCGAATCTCATTTTCAACCACGATTATCACTTGCTAAACGGTGAAGGAAAACATCGTGAGGACAGGTGCATATCTGAGAGAACCCCGCGAAAGATGTGTGAAGTCCGCCAACCCGCACTAGGCCAGCGTGGTGGACTATGGCTTATCACCCTCGCATTGATGGGAGGCTTGTGGGACATTAAAAAAAGGGCTGGTTAGTTTAGTTTTCTATAGGAACCATGCGATTTTAAACTCCCAAAAGACATCTAGAAAAAAAAATATCTAGGCATATATTTAACCGTACCGTTATAGGGTTCTTACTGGCAATATTATTAATACTAAGACATTTTGGGTAATCATGTATAATGATTACCCAAACGACGTGAAAGTTATAAGCCTATGCACTGAATATCTATACTCAAAGTAGGTAACTACGTAAGTATATAAATGACAGAGTTAACGAAAACCATTAAAGTTTCCTAAATACCTAGTTGGTATTCCAGTTATATATTCATAAAACAAAATGGCTGACCAATCACAAACAATTAAAAACCAATCAAAACATTATGACAATATGAATTAAAATACAATTCGAGTTATCGTGCGATGATATTATTGAAATGATCAAAATCATATTAAAAACTAGCTGTTGCCCGCGACTTCGTCCGCGTGGTATTTAACAAAGATAACCGTTGACAACAGCCTGCTCGCCCATTCTGAGCTCGCGGGACGCATTGCAGGTTGTTGCTATCAAACTTAATCAGGCGCTGCGCTGCAACATTGGTTTTAATTTTTTTTCGTGAGATCCTATTTTTTCTTCTAAAATAAAAGTAGCCTAAGTTACTCCTTGTTACATCAGCTATCTGCCAGTGAAAGTCCCGTCAAAATCGGTCCAGCCATTTCAGAGATTAGCCGGAACAAACAGATAGACAGACAGACAGACAGACAGACAGATAGACAGACAGACAGACAGACAGACAGACAGACGGACAGACGGACAGACCGACAAAAATTGTAAAAAATGTTGTTTCGGTATAGGTAACGTGTATACATCCAAATGCACTTAGTAAAAAGCGGTTATTTTAATATTACAAACAGACACTCCAATTTTATTTATATGTATAGATAGATTCCGGGTTCAGCTGTAGGTATATGTTTAACGGTTTTTGAAAACCAATCTTTAAGTTGATAAGTTAGGCACCTACTTTATTGAAATAAATCTAATTTTATGAATTGTATCGCGTTTATTTTATGTTCATAAAACATGCCGATAAAATAAACACGTTAAAATTCGTAAAATTCGTTTCGTTTTAATGTGTTGTATTTGCGTAAATATTAGAAATCCATACTTATTTTACAAATTCATTACATATAAGTTCCTACTGAGACGAATAAATAATAAAGACAGCGTGGGATTTTTGGCGGGAAATTAAACAGAAATATTGTAAATTTTATTTTTTCTTCCAAAAAATGTGTTTGTTTGGTAAATCATGTGTAATATTAGTGGAATATAAAAAAAATATATATAGAATATAAAAAAAAATAATTAAAATAAATATTCAGTAAAGCATCCACAGCTTTTCTGATAGAGGTCCATGGTCGATATTTTTATAAAGACGTTAATTATATATATATTTTTATTTGACGTCCTGCTGATTAGCTGAATTCTTACATATACCAATGGCCCTGGGATGAAAATTATAGACATCTTGAGATCTATATAATTATAATTTAATTAAATACGCAGAACACTTTTCTAAACAAACGATGTCGAGGAGATGCCATGGATAACAGAGTGAAAACCATAGAGAACATTATGTATAGAGATTTTCATAGATTATTGTCCATCAGTTGGTAGTTATCCTGCCTCTTACGCTACACTCGGGGTGAGTGCAAATCCTGGTAGGGACAAACTCAGTGGCGTAGCCATAGGTCATTAGAACCCGGTGCGATTTCAAATTTGCCACCCTCTTATTTTTGCTATTAATTATTAAATAAGTTTTCTAAATAATAGTTATTAAGAAACCTTGGATAACCCATGCATTGAATATTATACCTGGTTATATGAAAGAAGACTTTTTTATATATCTTATTTTTTTTTCTCTAACCGCCACCTGTGAAATGCCGCCCCCGACAAAGTGCCGCCTGGAGCGGACCGCACCCTACGCCCCCCCATGCTACGCCACTGGACAAACGTTGTGTGATGAGCACGAATGTTTATTCCCTTGCATGGATGTTTAATATCTATATAACTATTATATCATGCCTTCACTTCCATTGCAGTAACCCGATCAGAGTAACCGTTGCAAATATATGTGGGTGGAATGTTAAAAATAATACTTCAATATTTAATTCCTGTGTAGGCGTTTGTGTAAAGAACCCTATTAAATAAAGCACCCCACTAATGTTCAATGCTTTGGAATATTCTAAAATTAACTGCTGCCGCTGATTAATTATACTAACAAAAACTTACCGCACGCACAAAAAATAAACACACCCAGCAACAAATACATTATTCAGAACACAACACTGTCAGAAAACTAATTAAACTTATCGAAATTGACTAGTCGGAATAGAATTAATATGTTAAACAATCAACACGACATCTTTCCATAATTGTGTTGAATAACTGCTAATGTGTTATGTACGCAGGGCCCCAAGTCTGCTAACACAATCGATTCATAATCGAACAGCAACCGCATAGTAACTGTCACTTTTGACAGGATACTGTATGGGATATATATATACAATATTGTTAGACTAGGTCCACCAGTCAGTTCAACGAAAACTCCAATACAATCAATAACATTTATTTCTCTCGTAATTATACAATAGTTTCCAATCAAACATCGACTTCTTCCCATGAAGACAGTGTTGCCAATGCTAAAAAACTGAACCGCAGCATATTACTGATATAAAAACAGTAGAAAATAGTAAATCTTACATCTTACAGGCTATCCTAGAACATTCGTTAGTATTTAACCAAAGCGATTTTCTTTCTGGAAGGAGTTTTATCAGAAGATGAATAGTGATATTTATCTTTTGAATAAACTCCTCCCGCTAATTGTCACAATTACCTAAACTCGTTTTTTTTTCTATTTCTAACGCTGGTATTTTCTATTCGCACCTATCACACTTTACGAGTAGACAGGACTGACATTTATCGTAATATTTGAAAAATTCGACATTTATATTAGAATCTGTGTGGTCAAGAAATATTATTACTTTCAAAAGATAGATGACATTATTTCTTTTTTGTAAATAAAATGGCTTATGTAAAAATCGTGTAGGTGCTAAAAGTAAAAAAAAAACATTAGGAATATGGACTAAGAGAGAAACCAGGGGTCTTAATGATAAACAGTAGGGTTGGCAACACTGCATGAAGATGTCTCTATATAGATCTCCCAAAAACCCCCCCGAGCATAGAGTAGAAAAATAAAATACACAGCACACTCGCGCCAGTGTATGCTACAAGTAAACTTTTAGCGCGGGAAATATAAACAGTGACTATAATATTTAAATGCTACCCTTTTAAAATAGGGATGTTAACACTTGCTTGTTGATCGAACTGACTATATGTCTGTGACATTTCGTACAAAATTAAAAGAAAAAGAAAAAAAAGCTGACGAAATGTTGAATTTCCCGCCCTAACCTAGCGTGTACAATATTTGTAATTTAAGATAACTATGAAATCGATTTCTTATATTTAACGCAAATTTCGAAATTCAACTCGAAAAAGCCGGTGGTAGCACCCAGCCATCTTCCCTATAGAAATTAGGGTGTTTTTTTAATTTCAATGGCCTGGCGTATCATCCTTGGTCGGATTCGGTGTTCTTTTGCGAGGATCTGTGGCTTATCAAATCTGATATAATGGCGGGTGCGATCCTGTACATGTTCACAGGGCCCCAAGTCTGTTAACACAATCGATTTATAATCGAACAGCAACCGCATAGTAACTGTCACTTTTGACAGATATTGTATGGGATATCTGTCAAAGTGACAGTTACTATACGGTTGCTGTTCGATTATGAATCGATTGTGTTAGCAGACTTGGGGCCCAGATTGCAGACATCGTGGAGCGATTGCAGGCATCGTGGAGCGTTTTTTTTTTCAATGTGTACCTAGTATTCGCGTAAATATAAGAAATCAATATGTTAACCAACCGTACTTAGTTATTCTTTTATTAAGTTCTCTTTTGTACAATTTTAGTCCTATATAAACTTTTGTAAATCGAAGAAGAACGAGATGGAAGACATAATGTTACGGGCCACGGGGCCCAGGCGGCGCCGGCGGCGGGCATTAACGAGGTACTTGTTATATGTAATTATTGATGAAGTTCTGGTGCTTCGTGATCAGTGTGAATGTGGTGAGTGTGTTCGCATTGCACAGGTTCTCGTCTCTGTAGGCGGTGGACACGACGCCTCGCAAGTAGTACCGCTCTATGCCTTGTTCCACCTCGGGGAAGGCGAGCCCGCCTCCGCTGTCGCCTTTACAGAGCGCGGTATCTGATAAAAAAAAGTTAGGTTACGGCCCATTACAATCACAACTGCATCTCCCTCGTCGCCCTGCACCTACATATGTTTTCGTAATAATCTACACTAATCTATTATAAAGTGGTATAATTTGTAAGTAGGTGTAAATCTTAAGAACTACATCCTAGTCCTATTGTCATAGTTTGAACTGTAGTACCTAGTACTATAACACTAGGACGTCAAACACCACAGTCCTCCCGCGACCATGGTTGCTATAACGCAGCCGAAACGTCGGGAACTTAAGGAACATAAAATAAACGCAATAAAACCCGCTAAATTAGTATTATTTCAATGTGTAGTATTCACGTAAATATATGTAATCAATATACAATTACCATTATTGATGTATCCTGCGCAAATCTTGTCGCTAGTGATGTACGCCTTGAAGCTGGCGTGCGAGGATTCGTAACACTGATCGATGTCGACGTACGGGAGCTCCGTGGTCTTCAGCACCGGGGACGCAGCCGCGTTCGCCCCGGTCAGCCCCCAGCCGGCCACCTAGGGCACCGACAATAATACTTAACGACATATAGCGAAAGACTTAAGCCCTGGGGCTCAATTCTGCTAATTTATAAACGCTTCAGTGGAGTGTCGAAAGCGTGTCGATTGATTAATTTTAGACATTTGGTAGACGATGGACGAATGACGTGGACAAAAGTTAGCATCGGTTCGGAATGTTGGTTCCACTGACGAGCCGGCAAGAAACTCAATGGGTACTGTGTTAAAAAAAAGGTCATTGTAGGTATATTAATAGGGTCGGCCCTGATGCCCAGGGCCTTAAACAACGGGCTACCCTCGGAGTCGAGGACGACTGGGGTGTGGGCCCCGGAAGTCCGGTGATGATGACGACTCCTGAGGAGGACGGTGGCGGGCGTGGCTCCCTACCGCCGTGCGCAGCGAGGGCGCAGGGGGAGCCAACATTTTTTTTTTTTGTTCATTATAGGCAAGTATTTGATCTCGATCTTACCTGATGGTAAGTGACGATGAGATCTACGATGGAGCATACTTGCCTAGGTAGGAAGGCGGCAGTAGATCGAGACGCTACATTCACTAGGCACATGCAGCGCAACTGATCTGACCCGCCATCCATGAATGGCAACACCGAACATCATGCCGGAACACGGCTAGGCCGCTTGGCGACATGGCTTTGTTCAGTGGGTGGTGACTAACCACGGCCGAAGCCTACCACCAGTAGAGTTGTAACCTAGTTGGCACCACCCAGGGTCACGTGTAGGGTATCTCGAGGGTACTTAATTCTCCTACGGACGAAGGTGACTCGACCCCATCAACATCATCATCCCCATCAACATCTGCTCCCCCGAGACGGGCCCCCATAAGGGGCACAAGAGGGGCACCGGTGCGTTCCGTTTGGAGATCCCGGAGCCCCTCCAACATGTGTCGAAGACGGCCACCGGGGGGGTTTTAGTGGGTAAGAATACCACATAACCCGGCCCTCTCCCACACAGAGTCCGGGTATCTATCGAAGATTTCCCCCCCGACAACAAAAAAAAAAAGGTATATTAACAGGGAGAGGTTGTTGTTGTTGATGTTTTACCTACAGTAAAACATCAACATATAAATCACCATCATGTGCTCATCAGACGATACCTCACCAGTGGCGTAGCTACCGTGGGGCTAGACGGGGCAGTGCTCAAGGGCCCCTGAGCCTCCATGAATAACGTTCGAAAATGTTATATACCGGCTCGAACATTAATCACATAAAATCTCCCACCTCTAGAACTTAAACATAACAGGGTGCAACACGGCTATAATGGCATGCCAACTATAATGTTTGTGTCGGATATTTACCTTATGATCCTTCATCATAGATCCCGATACAGTATTGTGAGCACTCGATTTGATTTAATTTCTAATTTCTCGATTTATTTTGAAATAGGGCCCAATTTTATTCTCGCCCGGGCCCTTCATTGCATAGCTACGCCACTGCACCATCCCATACCTTGCCCAGTTTGCCCGCCTGCAGCTGCCATCTCTCGAAGTTGACGTCGAAGCTAAGGCACACCGGCCGGACGTAGGTCTTGTACTCGAAGGCGGTGGCCACCACCACGATGGCTATGTCTTCCTGGAAGTTAGTTGCAGCACCGCGAAAGTGCTTGGGCAAGTGGATGGATGCCACCTGTTTTTTTTTTGAAATCATATTATACACTTGGTATAACGACTGGTCTCCTACCTTGAACTATTAATGCGACTCAAACCAGTACGTCAAGTGCGAGATTATTCGTAAGCTAGTGTAGTTACAGTGTACAGTGTAGTTTACAGTTTACGTTTTAGCGGAAAAGGGAAGATCTTCCAGCCAGGCGGGTGGTGTGGCTGGCGGGCGGCCGCTATGCCCCGACGGTTATTGTCGGGATCTTGTATATATGTAACGTGCTCCGAAAACTCTTATAGCGCGTTTCAGGATTGTATGGAGAACCGTCATTTGTTCTACATGTCGTCTGCAGCGCCATCTGTGTAGCTTGTGGTGAGATGGAAGAGGTCGCTACAACGTATTTAGACACATAGTATGGGAAATTGAACAGCGGCTCTAGCGGACAGTATTAGGAACCTTCAATTCGCAATGCAAAGTATCTAAATACGTAGACTATGAAGTACGAGTATACGGTAAGCTTACGAATAATCTCGCATTTGACGTCCAGCACCTCCAGGAGTTGGTAACAAACATTCGTGCTCATCACACCAAGATTGCCTATCAATTCTGGGATACGTAAGCGTTGACACTTCACAGTTATTTCAACTCAATAGACAGTTGGTAAAATATGACAATGTGAACAATGCACTCGTTAAAGTTGTTGATTGGTTCAGTATAAATGATCTTCTCTTTAACGAGAAGAAAACTAATTGTGTAAAGTTCTCAACACCAAATGTGAGACAAGTTGGAAGCAATTTACAATTAAGAAAACAAAAATGTATATGACAATCTGTAAGATCCCCCGTAGGTCTATACGAAACAAATGATTTGACTTTGACTTAGACTTTAACTAGTTACATCAGACTTCTGCGCGTCGACGTCTCTCTCGTTGTTCCAAGGTCGATACTGCTTCCCGACAGCCACTGCGAAGTCGGTGGCGGGCAGCTGCTTGGCTATGTCCGTCCAGAAGCAGTGAGCAGCTGAAGATGGATATACAAACTGATTTCTTATATTTAAGCGCATACACATTGAAATAAAACTACAAGCAACAACTAAACATGAGGGTACTCCGGTCAAACTATGACACTAGGACGTCAACCACCTCAGTCCTCCCGTGAGCATGGTTGCTGTAAAGCAGCCGAAACGTCGGGAATGTAAAAATCATAATATAAACGTGACAAAATCCTTAAAATTAGTTTTATTCCAAGGATATCGGCCTCGGTTTGTTCCACTATGCTAAACTATGCCATTAATTAAAAAATAAAAATGTTATCTTCATAACCTACTGTTGGCACTGTTAAAGTATTATACAATATTATTCTTACACCTTATACGACACAACATATATTAGACAAAGGTGCGCTTACCAGAGATCACGACGGCACTGCTGACGAGCGACCCCCCGCAGATCTGCATGTACGGTGTGGTGGTCTTCTTATAAATGCCGGTATGCCACGGCAGCTCCCCCTTCATCGCTAGACTCCCCCCTGCCACCAGGATGTCCCCCATGGGGGTCACTTTGCCACAATCTGGGGAGAAGGCGGAGAGGAAATGCATCATTTATCTCATCACTACGAACGTCAACCACAACAAGTTCTCGTAGCCCAACTCGGTGTTTGAAGTCAGAGCCCAGAGCTCATAATTCCTGTACTTACAAACAAACAAATCCACTAATATTAATTTTTTTATCTCTTTAAACCTTGAAATAAAACTCTTTCTGCGTAGATCGGACCGCAAGCAACAACTAAATATGAGGGTACCCCAGTTCAAACTATGACACTAGGACGTCATCCACCTCAGTCTTCTCGTGACCATAGTTGCTGTGAAGCAGCCGAAACGTCGGGAACGTAAAAACAAAATATAAACGCGATAAAATCCATAAAATTAGTTTTATTTCAATGTGTTGTATTCGCGTTGAGATAAGAAAGCAATATCTTTAATCCTAATCACAATCTTGTATATATGTTACGTGCTCCTAAAACTCATAGCGCGATTCAGGATTGTATTGAGAATTGTCTATGGTTCTGAATGCGTCTGCAGCACTATCTGTGTCGCTTGTGGCGAGGTTGAGGAGGTCGCTACAAACTTTACCCCTCGTCCCTCAAAAATTGGCTGCAAAAGTTTAGTAAAGAAGTTGGCTGTAGGCGGCTCCATTCAGTAAATACTCGACGGAGAGAGATAGCTTCAACTACGACAAGTGCAAGAGAGATAGCGTCCAGTACGTCAAGTGCAAGATTACTAGTAAGCTAACTGTATAGTTCATAGGTAGTTTACGTATTTACACGCATTGTATGGCAAATTGACCAGCGCCTCTAGCGGACAGCGTTAAAAACATTCAGTTCTCCATACACTAAATAAAAACTAAATCTCGCACTTGACGCCCAGTTCTTAGTCGAACCTGGTATGCAGGTGACGACTTGGTTCCAGCCGCCGTCCATGCACCTCATGATGGGCAGCGAGTAGGTCGAGTAGTAGTTGGGCGCCTTGCACTCGGGCCTCACGACGGTGCCCACAGGCTCGTACGCGTTGCAACTCCGTTCACCCTCGATCGAGCCCGAGACGAGGCAGTGGTAATTTACACTATGATGGCTGTCGAGTTTGCAGAAACCTGTAAATAAACAAGTATATTCTATAACGTTGTTTAGCGGAAAAGGGAAGATCTTCCAGCCAGGCGGGTGGTATGCCTGGCGGGGCGGCCGCTATGCCCCGACGGTTATTATCGGCATCTTGTATATATGTTACTTGCTCTGAAAACTCTTATAGCGCAATTCAGGATTGTGACGTCAATTGTCTATTGTTCTGAATGCGTCTGCAGTGCCATCTGCCTAGCTTATGGTGCGGATGAAGTGGTCGTTACGGTTATCTAACGAATCAATTGTGGATAGAACACTAGAACCATTCCTGGCCTGGTTTCATTGAAAAGAAACGGGGGATTTTTATAATATGGTTACAGTGCCTTGTGTAAAATATTTTAAGGGGCTAACAAGTAGGTGTAAACAATCACGTTTATGTATAAAATATATGTGTGTACAGTGTTTGATTTTTCTGCGAGTAAAAGAGCCAGTAACAATATCACCCCGCGCTTAGTGCGGTAGTGTTCTTCTTAACATTTCAAATAAGTTGTAAAATTTTTCGAGAACGTGACTTTTATAGCCTACCAATGGACCCCTTGAAATATTTTACACTATTATTGTTAGCCTCATATAGTAGTTGTCGGATAAAAAAAAAAAAATCCAAGTAAGTAATTGCGCGTTTCGGGATGAGGCCATACGAGTATTCATATCCATTTTATTTCATCGCATTTCCTTTCGTAAAGAAAGAAGAAGAAGTGCGCGTTTTTTAATCTTTACATTCATAAAAACTTTCATTGAGAATATGGAACTTTTTTCTTCAACACTAATTTAAAACACAGGACCCAATCGTGCTCCTTGCGGTACTCCATCCTTAACAACCACAGCGCAACACTTATATGATACTCACGTTCGCATTTAGGTACGTCTGCATACCATTCTCCTTGTACACAAAACACGGAGCTCTGACCAATGACACCATAGCCATCGTCGCAGGTCACAGTGAGCTGAAGAGACCCAAAGCCATTGCCCGGGACGGCATCTGGCCTGTTGCCCACTGTATAGCGCCCGTGCTCCGGATAAGGAGGTAATACGCAGCCGTCCTTCTGCCTGTTGAATAAGTAATAAAAATATCGCCAGACGAACACACCACCTGGGCACCAAGTCTGCTAGCACAATCGAGTCATAATCAGAATCAGAATATTTCTTATTCATGTAAACCATTATTGTACAGTACTTATGAATCGTCAAGTTACATAAACATTATGCTACTGCTTTACCACCCGTTCGGAACGCCGTTCCTATGGAGAAGAACGGGCGAGAAGAATCGAACAGCAATCGCATAGTAACTGTTACTTTTGACGGATATTGAATGGGATATCTTTCTAATGTGACAGTTACTATGCCGTTGCTGTTCGATTATGAATCGATTGTGTTGGCAGACTTGGGGCCCTGTACGGACCCAAGCTAAGCACGCGTATGGGTACCGTACACTCGACTGGGGGCGATCCCAGTGCAACATAGTTAGGTACTTATATATATATATATATATATCTCTCGAAAGTCCATGACTTGGGCACAAACATTCGTGCTCAACACACAAAATTTGCCTCTACCGGGACTCGAACCCAGGATCCTCGGTACTAATAATATGAAGAAAATCTTCGCTTGTATTATGGGTACCGTACAATGGACTGAGGTCGAACTCAGTATATAATACTTATATAGATATTAAACATCCATGACTCGAGAACAACCATTCGTGCTCATCGCACAAAGTTTGTGCCAACCAGGATTGGAACACTCGTCGCAGAAAGCAGGGTCGTACCCACTATGCAAACCAGGTCGTCGGTAGTCGTGGATAGCCCGCCCTGTCCAGGATATTTGCAGGTACTTACTCCAGTCTTTCGCACATCCAGGCAAGAGTCTCCGATTGCTTTCGACACAACTTTTTAGCGTTGCACGTTGTGAAGTTCGCTGGACATTTGAGTTTCTGATGGTCTTCACTTTTATAGTATTTTTTGCTTGAGCCGTTCAAGTACTGAAATCCCACTAATATTATACATGTGAAAGTTTGGATGGATGGATGGATGTTTGTTACTCAACCACGCCAGAACGGCTTAACGGATCTGGATGAAATTTGGCACAGAGATAGATTATAGTCTGGAATAGCACATAGGCTACTTTTTATCCTGGTAAAATATATGGTTCCCGTGGGATATATTTGTTTTAATTTTTCATAGCGCAAAGGATCGACATGATTTTTTGCATAGGTAGAGGTAGTTTAGGGGTCAGAGAATGACATAGGCTAACTTTTATCCCGGAAAAATGCACTGTTCGTATAGGATAGACATACTTTCTAATCGTGGGTAACACCGCCGGGCGCAGCTAGTTACTTAATATACCGTTTCTGAATCACACTGTATAAGGCAATTAAGTACTTACACTTCTATCCAAATCTATGCAGCTGTAAAACCAGATGCAGCCTCCCCCCTCACAGGTCCATATAACCCTGCTGTGAGCAAAAAAATATAATAATCAGTCCTCCCGCGACCATGGTTGCTGTAAAGCAGCCGAAACGTCGGGAACGTAAAAATAAAAAATAAACGCGATAGAATCCTTAAAAATAGTTTTATTTCAATGTGTAGTATTTGCGTAAATATAAGAAATCAATACATATAATAATGTTACGATGCGTCAAAGAGATATCGATAACTCGTGAAATAGTCATCGAAGCATCTCGAAACAAAAACGCATAGTCGGGTCTATGGTTCCCTATCGATCTGTGAAGAAAGATCTAGAATCGTCAACAATGACACAAGCGGCTTCCGGAATGTGCCTGGTGGAAGCGCAAGGTCAGACCATAGGCAAGATATTGTATGGGATATCTGTCAAAAGTGACAGTTACTATGCAGTTGCTGTTCGATTATGAATCGATTGTGTTAGCAGACTTGGGGCCCTGGGCGCGAAATTCAAAATGTCAATGGTTTTTATTTTTTTTACGAAAAATTTGGACATCTTTACGATGTAATTTAGTTTTTTGCGATATTAGCATTCTGCATTGGATGTCTCGATGTATTAAGTTTGCTTAAAAAAATAACTAAAGCGATACAATACTCCAAAGTTAGTAAAAGTAGCGGTTTTTACAAACCTTGGAGTATTGTACCGCTTTTAGCGGTGGTGGGAGTGTATGGCGGGCCTAGTCCCAAATTAAAAAAAATACTCACTCACAATCATCCTGTCTCTTACTCCTACGCAGTGCAGTAGCATTGTGAATTAAATCTTTCCTGAAAAATAAATTTCAATGCTTTGGTAGGTACGGGACGGTGAGGAGCGGACGCCCCTCGCATTGCTCTAGCTTAAGTACATCAGATTAATTTGCAGCTGCAGAGATTATATCATCTAAAACTGACTGGGCAGAAGGCCAGGAAAAAACGTTAATAAGAAAGCTAGTAAGATGGCGCGTAAGTAGGCTTGGAAGATGTTTAGGTAGAAGGTTATAAAGATGGCCAAGGAGAATCGAGGAAGATAGCTATAAAGAAAGTCTAGGAAGGACGTTATAAAGAAGGCTAAGAAGATGCTAGGAAGATAGCTATAAAGAAAGTTGGGAACGAAGTTAGAATTAAGGCTAAGAAGAAGCTAGGAAGATAGCTATAAAGAAAGTTAGGAACGAAGATAGAATAAAGCCTAAGAAGAAGATAGGAAGATAGCTATAAATAAGTCTAGGAAGGAGGTCAGAAAGAAGGCTAAGAAGAAGCTAGAAGGAAAGCTAGAAAGAAGCCTATGAAGAAAGATAAAGAGAAGGCTACTTACGATGTTGACCCGATGCTGCATCTCGCTTCGTCGCTGCCGTCCGGACAGTCGTGCAGCCCGTCGCACCACGCCAGCGCCCCCACGCAGGAGCCATCAGAGCACTGGAACTCATCGACACTGGAAATAGATATCAACATCATCAGTCTCGTGTTGTCCACCGCTGGACATGACCACCCCCCACAAGCTCGGTCGGGCACGCATCAACCCGACATGCTGTTAATATTATAAAATATTGATTTATTATATTTACGCGAATACTACACATTGAAATAAAACGAATTTTATGGATTTTATCGCGTTTATTTTATGTTTTTACGTTCCCGACGATTCGGCTGCTTTACAGCAACCATGGTCACTGGAGGACTGAGGTGTTAGACATCCTAGTGTCATAGTTTGAACCGGGGTACCCTCATATTTAGTTGTTGCTTGCGGTCCGATCTACGCAGAAAGTCTCACAGTGTTTTGAGGCCTTGCAATGGTGCGCTTGATTTTGGATTTAATCCCAAGTCGGTGGTAGCACCCAGCCATCTTCCCTATTGAAATTAGGATGTTTTTTTAATGTCAATAGCCTCACGTGTCATCCTCGGTCGGATTCGGTGTTCTTTTGCGAGGATCTGCGGCTTCAATCAATCAGCCGATAGACGTCCACTGCTGGACATAGGCCTCCCCCAACGACTTCCACACAACACGGTCCTGCGGCTTATCAAATCTGATATAATGGCAGGTGCGATCTTGTACATGTTCACAGATCGCAGACCGAAGTCTATATATATAGTATTTTATGTTTTTTTACGAATAAAAAAACATAAAATTTAACGCGATAAAATCCGTAAATTTAGTTTTATTTCAATGTGTAGTATTCGCGTAGTTATAAGGAATCAACATGGTCACAGAGGGTCCTAATTCCAATAGGACCTCATAATTACCTGCAAGAATTATCGTGGTCTTCGATGGCAGACCTCAGGGTGGATGACGTCACTGGAATAATAAGTAGGTACCAGTTTATTAATTACTATATAGAGTTGTGCCTGAACGTAACTTTAAAAAAATCTGTATACAGTCTTTGACCCCCAAGTTGTTTTTTTTCTACAAAATCTATCAGGAAGATTGGTCGACGCAACCGGCGACCCAAGGGCCGGGCATTTCCTCGCTCAGCGAGTAGCTTTGGCTATTCAGCGAGGAACTGCGGCCAGCATCTTGGACACGCTACCGCATCGGCCAAATTTTTTACACTCTTTGTAAATATTAAATAGGTAAGCTTTTCTAGTCTTTTTTGAAATTTATATTTGTTTTGTATAATAATGTAATTTTCATTGTTACGATTTCCAATTAGATATTAGGTACTTGAATTCCTTAGGGATTTAATTTTAAAATATTCTCAAAATTTCAAATCTCTAGAGCTAATGATATAGTCTGTGGGTGGCCTGTTACACAGTTATTTTCATCATTAGTATTAAGAATTATTTTATATAGATTTTTAAAGGCTACTACTGTTATTGTTATATTTATTTCTAGTTTTTTTCGACGTCCACTGCTGGACTTTCCCCGTATCCCGGATCCTCCGCCACTCGCGTCCAGCGCGAATCGACAGCCACTGTGGTGTCATTACTAATCGCGAGGCCGTTCAACTTTATCTCTTATTGGTCTGTGGCCGTTCACGTCACGACTTCCGGCTCGTGCTCGCCATCCCACAACTATACTTAATCAGCACAAAATTCCGTATAACTATTTTATTTCTCAACTCACCGCATACACACAAAACTAATAAACTAAACACCCAATACATTGTTTCACACGCAACTTTGTAATATATATAATAATCTTAACAAAACTGCACGTTTCAAATGGTAACTATTATTATTTATTTATAATAATTTTAACTATGTATGTCCGCACGTCATGTTAGCAATAGCGTTTTAAGAACTGGTTGTGTACGAGGTCGTCGTAGGAAAACCACAGCAGTGACGAATAGATTAGGAGGTATCGTGTTAGTCCAATAATATATACAAATATCAAGGAAACTTTGATTAAAGGCTACACTTAAGGGGGAAGCTCAGGGTCAGGGCGCGAAATTCAAAATGTCAATGGTTTTTATTTTTTTACGAAAAATTTGGACATCTTTACGGTGTAATTTAGTGTTTTGCGATATTAACATTCTGCATTGGATGTCTCGATGTATTAAGTTTGCTTAAAAAAGTACCTAATCCGATACAATACCATAAGGTTTGTAAAAACCGCTACTTTTACTAACTTTATGGTGTTGTATCGCTTTAGGTATTTCTTTTATTATCGCTGGTCGATTGCTTATCGCTGGTCGTCCTAATACATATCCATTATAGTCAAAGTCAAATCGTTTATTTCGTATAGGCCTACGGGGGCACTTACAAATTGTCATTACATTTTTTTCCTTAACTCTACAACCGGATCGGAACGCGACCTCAACTGAGAAGATCCAGCAAGAAACTCAGCGAGCTTGTAATTTTTTTTAATCCATTATTTTTACAAAAAATAAAAATAAAAAAGTAAGCTCCAGTGTGTTGCCATGCGAGGCGCACACTCGCTACACTTTAACATTATAAATATTGATTGAAATAAAACTAATTTTAAGAATTTTATCGCGGTTTATTTTTGATTTTACGTTCAATGTGTAGTATTCGCGTAAATATAAGAAATCAATATAAATATTGATATTTGAAAAAGAGTTATTAAAAAGTTCATGCAAAACCATTATGAATGGAGCAACACATGCATTATTGCACACACATTCAAGCACCACGCGAAGACGTATATACTATATTATATACATATATGTACATGACAGTTGTTCTTATTATCTTTTTGTTGTGATAACCTTAAACCTAACCTGTTTCGCGGTCATTCGCGAGTGTTGCCATGCTCAAGAAACTGCTACTGTCCCAGGCGATGTGTACGACTTTTGTTATCAACGAAAACCTACCATTTGGTAGGATTTTATCTATTAGGGAGACGCAATAGGGTTGTCGAAAATTTTATTACCTACTTAATTTTTGTTTAGTTCGTATGGTAATTTTAGCCATTGTTCCTTAGGGAACTTTTTTCAGTTTTAAGCATATATATTCATCACCAAAATTGTCACTTTATAATGTTGTTACACCTGTATAGTAATTTCATGGAAACGTATCGAACTTAACGTGGAATCGAGAGTCTTTCGTTGGAGACATTATTTTTAAATTATATGCTGTTTAAGCACAATAGGTACATATTATTCCAGCTTCTGGCCTGGATGAAACATAGTCTATAGTACTCGAGGATAATATAGCTTCTTATAAGTGAAAGAATTTTCACAATCGGTTCCGTAGATCCGGAGATTACTCCATACATCCAAACTCACAAACCGCTTTATAATATTAAGTAGGTAACACCTTTAAATACTATTTAAATTCAAAAGACAATTCACAGGGTCATAGTACTAAAATATATATAGTATAAAATAAATAATATAGTATAAAATATGTCATTGTGGGTAAATTTACCCCACGGCTGGTATCACCGAGGCGACCCAACGTTCTTTGGTTGTGGTTTTTCCCAGATGACCTTTCTTGCAATCACAGACAAAACTGTTCTGCGTACAAAACTAGTCATTCAATACAACTATGGAAATATGACGTGTTTATGATTGTTTAACTTAATTCTATTCCGACTAGTCAATTTCGTTAAGTTTAATAAGTTTCCTGACAGTGTTGTGTTCTGAATAATGTATTTGTTGCTGGGTGTGTTTATTTTTTGTGCGTGCGGTGAGTTTTTGTTTATAATTAATCGGCGGCAGCAACTAATTTTAGAATAATAGTAGACTAACATTCGTGGGCTGCTTTATTTAATAGGGTTCTTTACACAAACGACTAAATAGGAATTAAATATTTAAGTGTTGTATTTTAACATGCCACCCAAACATATTTTTTTACAGTTACTCTGATCGAGTTAGCGCAATGGAAGTGAAGGCATGACATAATTCGAATCCAACGCATAGATAATGTCCTAAGTTCTTATTTATTTTTTAAATTATACTTATCTGTGGGTACATTTATACTATATACTACTATAAGTATACTTCTATACTAATATTATAAATGTGAAAGTTTGGATGGATGGATAGATGGATGGATGGATGTTTGTTACTCTTTCACGCCCGAACGGCTGAACGGATCTGGATGAAATTTGGCACAGAGATAGATTATAGTCTGGAATAGCACATAGGCTACTTTTTATCCGGTAAAATGTATGGTTCCCGTGGGGTAGATGTTTTAATTTTTCATACTTTTTATCGCGGGTAACACCGCCGGGCGCAGCTAGTATTCTATATATATAAAACAAAGTCGTGTTAGCTACACCATTTATAACTCAAGACGGGGTGGACCGATTTTTATGCAGTCAGATGTTTTGCAATTGTCTTCGACTCGAATAGCAGAATACTATTAAAACAAATTGTTATGCCATAAATGAAAAATGGAATTCAAGAATGGCGACCACGAATCGGAAGACGAAGTGTAGGACGGCCCCCCACAAGGTGGACTGATGACATCACACGCGTCGCAGGAAGCCGGTGGATGCGAGTGGCGGAGGAAAGTGATGTGTGGAACTCGTTGGGGGAGGCCTATGTCCAGCAGTGGACGTCTATCGGCTGATAGATAGATAGATAGATAAAAGAAAAAAACTATTAAAACAACAAATTTACAATAAATACTAAAGACAATTCATTTGATTCGAGGCGATACGAAGTTCGACGTGACAGCTAGTTCAAAATAAAAAACAATAGAACAACATCATAGACATTTGTTGTTTATTTTATTTTATTCTTCAACCAGATATTTAAAACTAATAGTTTTGAATAGAACTCGAACGTATTAATAACACTATTGAATCATACTTAAATGAGTTATAAGCGCAAAAAAACCGTTCCACACAACGAGATAATTACTTATGAGGAAAAATATTGAAATAATTGCAGATCGAAGCATCAAATCACGAGTACGATTAATAGATTGATGCGGGGTAGGCCAAATATAGCTAGCTAACTTCTCCGCTATACAGGAACCCATACTAGGGTTGCCACCTATTTTTGGACGAAAATAGTACTCTTTCAAATAAATGCAAACGATATAATAGTACTTTTACAAGCGATCTGTGAGAGTAAAAAGACTCGTATCGACGATCGTATCAGGGGGATGAACTTTTATAAAAAACTAGCTGTTACCCTCAACTTCGTTCGCGTGGTATTTAACAAAAAAGATTTTCTAAAATAAAAGTAGACTAAGTTACTCCTTGTTACATCATCTATCTGCCAGTGAATGTCCCGTCAAAATCCAGCCATTTCGGAGATTAGCCCATACAAACAGACAGACAGGCAGACAAAATAAAAAAAAAAATTGTTTCAGTATATGTACCGTGTATACATCCAAATATACTTAGTAATAAGCGGTTATTTTAATATTACAAACGTACATTCCAATTTTATTTATTTGTATAGATGTAGCGCAGGCGCTTCCAGGAAAAAAATACTTGACGGATTTTAATAAAGCATGGCAAGTATAGCTTAGGCCCATACTATCCCGGAAAATGGATGGGTGTCCGCGGGTTAGCCCCCAAAACTATATCTATCCACTCGGCAGACGCTTATCAACATGTTGGGTATGAAACAATGACCGACATTCCTGAATATTTCAGTAATATTTCCCCTGATCAATACCTACTTACCTATATTAGGAAGTTTTGTATCCCCATGTTCGAGTAGGAAACATCTTATAATCGAAGACAGATAACAAAGGCCATATACTACATATTTAAAACCAATTTTTTTGGTTAACGTTTTCTTTAAATATAGGTAGGTACAGTATCCGACTTCTCCGTATTTTACCGAGTCATTGGCTTAGTGCTAGTAAAGCAAATAGGAAAACCAGTTCGCTTGGTAAACCCCCGGTATACATATTGAAATAGATAAGTACTTTTGTACACTTCTTCTTCTTAGTCGGGCACTCTTGTCAGAGTGGTCGTGGTAATGGGTTGCACTGTTCGGACATGGACGCTCCTGTATCTCGATGTAGGGTTTTTTTTTTGTACACAATATGTCCGTAAAAAATAATACTATTGTCAGACGAACACACCAACTATACGGTCCCGCACTAAGCAACGCTTGTATTATGGGCACCGTACAAAGGACTGGGGTTGAACCCAGTATATATCATTTATATATTAGATATAAACATCCATGACTTGGCTACAAGTGCACATGCAGCTGTGAGGAGCACGAATGGTTGTACCCGAGTCATGGATGTTTAATGTCTATATAAATAATATATACTGGGTTCGACCCTAGTCCATTGTACGGTACCCATAATACAAGCGTTGCTTAGTGTGGGACCGTATAGTTGGTGTGTTCGTCTGGCGATATTTATTTATATTGTTATACTACATGGTTCCTATAGAAAACCCCACAGTATGTAGGGACCTTTAATTAATAACATTATCAATTCTTCCAGTTTCGTCAACCACACTGAGCTTCGCAGTCGACAATCACGTTTATTCTTGCCGGTAATATGCATATTGATTTCTTATATTTACGCGAATACTACACATTGAAATAAAACATATTTTTTTTTATTTTGGCGCGTTTATTTTATGTTTTCCCGCGACCATGGTTGCTGTTAAGCAGCCGAAACGTGTCGGGAAAGTAGCGACATAAAATTAACGCGATAAAATCCGAAAATTTGTTTTATTTCAAGTTATTATAACAATGTAATTTTCTTTTTGTCTTTAGTTTGTAAATATTTAAAGGTAATTTCCATGTTTAATAATTATATGTGACCGAATTTCGGTCACGACGGCCAAATTCAAGGAGACTAGCTAACTACGAAGGAGTTATTGTAGGTCACAAGTTCGTTTTGCCACTTGTCCGTTGAAGTTTCACTTCTACTATGTGCCCCAGCACACATTTTCGCAGGTTTACTGCAAATTATTTCAAATATCCAAAAAAAAAAAAAATTATGGAAAATATAAAAAAAAAAATCTCTCACCACGCGATATTACGTCTACCCCCTCCACGCGGCCCTAACGATTTTCGTGACAAAAAATCCTAATAGCCCACGTCTATATATAGAAGTTCAACTTCAATAAATCACAACCAGATGCTGCTAGTCCGCACAGACCTCAATCAGAGATAACGAGACGGCAGCCTACCAACTCCGTCCCTAAACTGCCCTTAATCCATTAATTATATAGCGTACCTACCTCGCTACACCATTTATCTTTTACCATACCTAGGTACACCACCAATACCTCAAGAACTATACAGCATCACCAGCAATACAATAACCATTAAGGCTGGGAGCCACAGCCTCCCGACGTGATCTGAACAGGCAACCATCCGTCTTCTGTTAAATCCTCTGTTAATTTGCAGTGTCAATGAGTTCGAGTGCTCCGACGGCTCCTGCGTGGAGATGGCGACGATGTGCGACGGTGTGAAGGACTGCTTGGATGGGGGGGACGAAGCGAGATGCGGCATTGGATCTTCGTCGTATGTAGTCCGCAATACCTCTCATAGATCCTGACTCACAGGAGTAGCAGTGGTGAGATTAGGGCCGTGGTGCAGTAGTTAGCTGTAGCGGATGCAGCTGGTTTAATGCGTTGTTGTAAGGCGAATACAAAGATCACAGTTACTTGCTTATTCTAACAGAAAAATTAGTGGTCGCTTACTATGGGCCTCATAAGAAGGCTCAACGCGCAATGGAGAAAGCTATGCTCGAGGTTTCGCTACGCGATAGAATCAGAAATGAGGAGATCCGTAGACGAGCTAAAGTAATCATAGACATAGCTCAAAGAATTTCAAAGTTGAAGTGGCAGTGGGCGGCACATAGCTTGCAGAACCGATGGCCGTTGGGGCAGAAAGGTTCTAGAATGGCGACCACGAACCGGAAGACGTAGTGTAGGACGGCCCCCGTTTAGGTGGCCCGATGACATGACGAGTAGCAGGAAGCCGGGGGACGCGAGTGGCGGAGGTCCGTGATGTGTGGAAATCAATGGGGGAGGCCTATGTCCAGCAGTGGACGAGTTTCGGCTGATAGAGAGAGAAAATGAGTGGAGAAACTTCCCTTGCGTAGTCACTCGCAATATTGTGAAATTATTAATTTATGTTTCAGTGACGATTTGCTATTTGGAGATACTGCCCTGCACAGAAGCAGAAGACAGACGCGATGTGGGTGAGTCTATATCACAAACTTTGTACACTCATACACTATTGTTCCACTTCATATACATATTAAACATCCAGGACTCGGATACAGGCATTCGTGGCCATCTCACTAAGTTGGTCTTTACCAGCATTTGAGCCCTCAGTACAGCAATCAGGGTCAGCTAAACAGTATATCTTTGGTTTTCGAAATTATATGTCCCTACTATCAATGTTCGCAGTAAGTTGCAGTGGCAGTGCCGCGATGGTGGGTGCATCTCGTTCGACGGGCAGTGCGACGGGCTGGTGGACTGCGCCGACGCCAGCGACGAGACCCACGCCCTTTGCAGGAAGACGCAGTAAGTGTTGGATACTAAACTCCTCACTAGACAGACAAATAAAGCTGTCACTCGCTCGTCATACTCCGTGTGACGTGCCCGTGTTATCTTGCTTCATACATCCATCAATATCTTCCTTAATCGTTTACTTTGCTGCCCACACCCACCCCATAGCCATCAGTAAGTAGTGACGTAGCACAGTGTTTTTTTTACCCCAAAATAGTGACATCGTTATTTTATTCATGAAATCTAGTGAGCTCTGCATTTTGAATGCCAGATAAGAACTCCCGGACTTCAATGCCACACGCATGGAACTTGGAAGATCTCGACAATATTTTTTAGTCTCTGTCTGATTTGGCTCACTGAGGCGCCCCTGGGACTTGGCGCCTGGAGCGGCCACTCCCTTTGCTCTATGGTAGCGCGGCATTGGGTGCCCCACACTCATGTGTCCGCCCCCTTTCTGGAGCTCCTCTCGGGCAGAAGTTGGATCTTCCCCCTGCGCCCGCGCACCACACTGCGGCGGGAAGCCACACCCGCTATTGTTCTCAGGGTTCATCCGTAGGACTCGAACCTCTTTCGTGCTCGACCCCGTGTGAGCCCACTCCTAGCACAAACTTTGGAAGAGCTACCATGTATTTTTCTACATAACCTAGGTAATCTAATCGCCAGACGAACACACCAACTGCACGGTACCAAACTGAGCAACCCTTGTATGACGTGTACCGTACTATGGACTGGGGACGATCCCAACTGCAAACATTCTTGCTGCTCAATCAGAGTTTGCCTCTACCGGACCTTCGGTACGGGAAGCAGGGTCACCACTGAACCAGCTGTGACATTTGGGTTTACAAAATGTTGTTTTCTTGCAAGGTGTCAGCCGAATTGGTTTCGGTGTACGTACGGCGCATGCGTCGACGGCACCGCACCTTGCAACGGTGTGAAAGAGTGCGCAGATAACTCCGATGAGCTGCTGCCGCGGTGCAGGAACGAGACGGACGAAATTCGGTCGGTATAGTCTTCTAAAGAATCCCTGAACGGTGAAATATACCTACTTAGTTGCTTTGATTTGAGCTATATAAGGTGTCGTAATACAGGCTGGTTCAGAAAGCGTATACTAAGGCTTGAAAAAATTATTGGAATAAAACTAATTTTACGGATTTTATCGCGTTTATTTTATGCGTTTATGATTTATTGTGGGCTTTTTTTGTCGACATAGTATATTAAAATATGAATAAATGGCAACCCCGATCATGACGTAATCATAGGCCGTCATCACAGAATACCTGGCGTAGCATTATTTCTTATTATTATTATTATATTATAAGCAATGCTTGTATTATGGGTACCGTACGATGGACTGGGGGCGAACCCAATATATCAATAATACAGGCTCACTAATAACTGTACGTCAAGTGCGAGAATATTTGTAAGCTAAACGTATAATTCATAGTTTAGGTATTTATACGGTATACGGTTAGCTTACGAATAATATCGTACTTGACGTACTGTACTTATTCGATCGTCATCATACTGTGTTTTTTCTTCAGTGGCAAGTTTAAATGCCAAGATGGCAACACCATCCCCTCGTCGAGCCACTGCGACGGCGTAGCGGACTGCCCGGACGGGTCGGACGAGACGGTCCGCGCGTGCGCAGCCAAGACGTGCCCCTCGTACCTGTTCCAGTGCGCGTACGGCGCGTGCGTCGACCAGGGAGCCGATTGCAATGGGGTAAGGTCTTGAGGCTTGATCTTTTTTTATTTTGTCTTTAATAGCTACCGGTGAATAAAAATAATGTCCTGTTCCTCTATGTCCTTTTATGAAAATCATGTCGATCCTTTGTTTTATGAAATATTAAATCAAATCTATCCCACGGGAAACATACATTTTACCGGGATAAAAAGTAGCCTATGTGCTATTCCAGACTATAATCTATCTCTGTGGCGAATTTCATCCAGATCCGTTCAGCCGATCTGGCGTGATTGAGTAACAAACATCCATCCATCCATCCATCCAAACTTTCACATTTATAATATTAGTGGGAATTTAGCACACTTAATAGTTTTGACCGGCGATATTTGTAATTTTTTAGTTTTTCTGGACTATCAACCGAGAAATGGATGAAACCCAAATATGTATATAACCGTCAAATTGATGATAGCATCCTCCATGTTTTCGTCGGTTCATTACATTCCTTTTTCAAACATCGCAACGTTCATATATCAGGAAATACTAAAATTAACAGTATTATTTTTAAATGTGTTGTGTCCAATAAGGTTTGAGCGCCAAAAAGAAAAAAAATATTTGCTTTATTTGCTGCCATCTTAAATGGTGGTGCAAAAATTAATTGTACTCCATGTTTATTCCTATTTTGAGATTCCTGAATTCCGAAAAGAACATGAAAATGCTGTGTATGCTACATACGAATCTCATAGATCATGTCATGTTTATTTCTTCACTCCACAGAAGCAAGACTGTGCAGATGGATCAGACGAATCCGACGAGTTGTGCAACAGGATCCTACCGGGAGCTGCCGCTACCGTCACGACTTCCAAGTAAGTTGGTATAGCATATGGATTACATGGAGATACATACGGAGCCAACATTGGGAGCCAACTTATGGAGCCAACATATGGAACCTTATTCGTCTCGCGGTTGGCCCACGTTGGCTCATGCTGGCCGCGACGGCTATGTCGCTTCTTTGCTATAAGTCAGAGTAAGACAGATTGAAAAATGACAGCCTTCTTATTGACACTGGTGGCGGCTGGCCCAATTAATTACAGTCTGATTGAAATGTTGATAAAGTTAGAGCCAGAGTGCGCATGCTTGTGAAGGAAAAGACCAATCAGGCTATAGCACGACTGCAACACCCTGAAGTATTCATGAGACTTAAGATATTCAACAGTTGATCGAATTTGAACTCCACTCAGGGGCAGATAAATGCAAAATACCTTTATGAAATCTTGGATCCTCCTAAATCCCCTTAACGAAGTATTGGATGCGCCCCGCCATCCACTTTCAGGCAGGTCTATCACTACAAACATGATGGTCTGGTTCGATGGTCGTTTTACGACGGCGGGTTTCCTCACGATGTTTTCCTTCACCGTTTAGCAAGTGATAATCATGGTTGAACATGAGATTCGCACATGAAATCCAGAAATCCCAGAGGTGCGAGCCGGGGTTTTAACCTGTGATCCTCGTTACCGAGGCAAGCGTTCCACCAACTTGGCTATCACTGCTTTTAAATATGAACCCTTCCTTCCTAAATATGAATATTATTACTCTTCAACAGGCCTCCGCAGACAGGAGCATGCGTGCTACCACCATACCCGGAGCACGGGACTTATGCTGTGAGCAACGTGCCCAACGCCGTCCCGGGACAAGGCTTTGAGTCTCTTCAACTCAATGTAACCTGCCGCCGTGGTTACGGCGTCATTGGTCAGAGCTCCGTGTTCTGTTTACAAGGAGTATGGTATGGCGACATACCTAAATGCGAACGTGAGTTTGTTAAAGTGTTGTAATTCGATTGTTAAGTATGGCGTACCGCAAGGAGCTCGATTAGGTCCTGTATTTCAAATTAATGTTGAACTGAGGAAATAGCCAAACAATCATTGCTGACGTTTATGAATATTCTCGAGGATATTAAACGTGCTTACGACGTGACATGATAACCGAAATTAAGATGATTTGATAGATTACATCTGTTTAATGTCCGTAGGATTCTGCAAGCTCAACAATCATGTGAGCGTGGAATACCACTGCCTCGTCTCGGGCTCGATCGAGGGCGAACGGAGTTGCAACGCGTACGAGCCTGTGGGCACCGTCGTGAGGCCCGAGTGCAAGGCCCCCAACTACTACTCGACCTACTCGCTGCCTTTCATGAGATGCATTAACGGCAACTGGAACGAAGTCGTCACTTGCATACCAGGTTTGACCAAAAACGGGACTAATATCACTATTATTATTAAGGATAAGGTCGAGATTTATATATCCGGCATTGAATATGCGAGCTCAGGTTCTACACAACCGAATAATGGCATCAATCCAGTAACCAATGAACATGATGTAAATAAATATGGTGTTAGTGAACTTTCTACGGAGAGGCCCGTACAAGAATCCGACTATTATATAAGTGAGCTTGATTGGAGGATTGGCGCTCCTGAAAAATCCAACGCTACAAATATTAATTTTAATATTGTCAATAGCAGTGTGTTAATGGATACTAAAGACCATAGGGTCCATTTTAGGAATTAGATCAAATACAGCATCACATATTTTAGGCGCGTTTGCACTGCATTTGCTGTCCAGCACGTTAAGTGCGAGCTAAATGTATACCTTATAGTCTACCGTATTTAGTCATTTAGTATGGAGACTTAAAAAGCGCCTCTAGCGGACGGTATTTAAAACTTTTAACTATCCATACAAAATGTTTAAATTCGGTAGACTATACCCCCACTAGACCCCACAGGATGCCGTTCCTATGGAGAAGAACGGACAAGAAACTCCATGGTTGCTCTCTTTTAAAAAGATCTTTTACATTTGTGAGCAGTACATTGTTATGGGTATGTGAGAACAATGCAGGAACGGTGAGGCAGAATTTAGCAACTGGTAAAAAAAGAGTACTAACTCTAAGTAAATAATTACAAGTTAATGGCTACATGGTACCCATATTTACAAATTACTTGTAATGTAAATGAAAGGTTGATCGATTCCAAATCGATATGGCATAACTCTTGGTGGAATAGTTAAATAAGCTCTAATTCTCGCAATTACCTAAATGAAATTTCTTGCCATTTTCGGCTGTTATTTAAAAAAAATATATGGCACATTTCTGAATTTATATTTAATTATATTAGTATTATAGTATAGTGATGTTAATTTAAGTACCTACATAACTTAATATACACATATTTATCTTTTATTAGCCATAGCGGTCTGTCAGTAAATACCAAAAGGTATTACATACTAATATTATAAATGTGAATGGTTGGATCGATGGATGGATCTTTGTAACTCAATCACGCCAGAACGGCTGAACGGATCTGGATGAAATTTGGCACAGGGATAGATTATTTTTTATCCCGGTAAAATGTATGGTTCCCGTGGGATAGATTTGTTTTAATTTTTCATAGCGCAAAGGATCGACATGATTTTTTGCGAGGGTAACACCGCAGGGCGCAGCTAATATAGATATATATATATATAATTATTTATGTAGATTTATCACCTATGTAACAGCCACCTAAACTGAGTTGTAAAGTAAGATCATAAGACCCCTGATGGTAAGTGACGATGAGATCTACGATGTAGCATACTTGCCTAGAAGGTACCTGTTCACTCTCGACTTGAAAACACCCAGATTGTAGTCAACGGAGAACAAAGACGCCGGTAGCGTGTTCCATTCCTTGGCAGTTCCCACGATGAAAGTAGAAGCAAAACGCTTAGTGCGTACCGCAGGAATGTCCACAGTGTACGGATGACACTTGTCCGTGCGTCTTGTCGACCGACGATAGAATGGAGATGATAGAATGCATTTGTAAATGCACGAAAACTTTCTATATATTTGCGGAATAAATAGTCGTTTTACAATTTGTATGACAGCGCCATCTGCTAGCGCAATGTTGTGTCTAACAGTGGCATCTGTTGGCGGTTTAAACAAACAACCAAAGAATAATTTACCTAAATGTATCGAATCTGTTTAATGGTTTGTATATGAAACCTGCAATAATAGAACACACATCGCATGTTGCAATGATGTGTTTGCTACCTTATACTAAGTAGGTACCTACCATGGAGCAAATAAGATATGACTGACAATCGCCATTTAAAACTGCGTAGCTTCGTTTTTCGTTCTCAATGCCATCATAGAGGTCTCTGTGAGTCTCAAATTCATGATTTTATGCAGGCGAAACGACAAATTGAACTTATACATGAACTTGTAATTTTTATATAGACTGTTTAAATAAATAAATATCGCCAGACGAACCCACCAACTATACGGTCCCACAGCAATGCATGTATTATGGGTACCGTACAATAGACTGAGGGCGAACTCAGTATATAATACTTATATAGATATTTAACATCCATGACTTGGGTACTGACATTCGTGCTCATCTCACAAAGTTTGTCCCTACCAGCAACCAACCCGGGACCCTTGGCACAGAAAGCAGGGTCACTACCAACTTTTTTTTTATTACATATGCAAGTATTTGATCTCGATCTCACCTGATGGTAAGTGACGATGAGATCGACGATGGAGCATACTTGCCTAGAAGGTACCTGTTCACTCTCGACTTGAAAACACCCAGATACATTATATTGCCGCAAGAAGGCGCTGTAACACAATATCCTGCAGTTTAAGTAGATATTATAAAAAAAATTGTAGATATAATTTTTCGCTTGAAATCTATTTTTACACGTGATGAGCGGAACAACAATATACACATATATCTTTCATCTACATGACGTATGGCAATGACACTTTCATCCAACCAGTACACGGGTTTTTTCTGATATTTATCGTTGTTTTGTAAAACAACGCCATCTATTGTATAATATGACAGTCAGTTACTACCAGCGCCGCGCGGAATATGTTTGCAACTTATAAAGAGCTTGCACTGTGGCGCCCAATAGATTTGGAGAGCTATTTGGTGAATTATCAAGCTACGCTGTAATGTATGGACGTTGTCAATCTTGTATTTAATTTAATCTATGGTATGGTAGAGCTATATTTATTACACTTAGGCACACAAAAAATCCTCCATAATAAGTACAATTTACTTTAAGTTAATATAATACTTTAGGGGCTATTTTGGTTACTGTAGTAAGTAATATTAATAGGATGGATTCTGTAAATGTTTTTTTTTTCGTTTCAAAATAAAATTATTTATCATTGAACAACCTTGTTTGATTTATTCCTGTACCTCCATCCTATTAATATTACTGAACTAACAAAAATAATTTGAAAACATTGGAAATGTCATATACAGCGTGGTCCAGAAGGTGTATAATTATAATGGTAATTTTGTAGTAGTTACACTCTATTACCATTTGAACTCGAGCTTGTTTAGCGCAGTTGTAATCATTGTGGTGTGAAACAAAATGTCAATACAATTTAATATAAACCTAACAAAATAACAATGTGATTATACCCTTTCTGAAACAGGCTGTATAGCACGCACATCTTGAACATGGCGATGTCCGTCAAAGATCCAGGGACGCTTCTAATTCAATTTTTTTTAATTTTCAAATGAAGAGCACTATAAAGTTTTGTTTAATTTTATTTGAATAGTATTAAATATACTAATAATATTTTTTTATTTGAACGAGCTATCAGGGCCCCAAGTCTGCTAACACAATCGAACAGCAACCGCATAGTAACTGTCACTTTTGACAGATCACCATACAAATATTCAAAAGTGACAGTTACTATGCGGTTGCTGTTCGATTGTGTTAGCAGACTTGGGGCCCTGCATTCTTAGTTTTGGAGATATTAAAGTTTATTTGATGACCCGGATCCACAGCATCCGAGTGTATACAGGTTGTGAGGGCTTGGTAACGAAAACTTTGGATAATGGTAACATTTATGCCTGTAATAAAACGATACAAATAATGTATGTCTAAAGTCATGGGTTACAAATGTTGAAATTTTTGAGCAATGCGCAATGTATCGTAAAGAACGCGATTACAACGCAACGCTCCGCGCGACATCCGACTCGTGTGAGTTACGAGCGTGCTGCGTACATTGCAGTTTTAGGTTTAATTAAATATGTAATTATAGTTTTTTTTTATTAAAAATCGCGTTGAACTAGATTTATATTATGAATTCCTGCTAAAATTTAACATAGTATTAACTACACGTATTCTTAATTAATGAAAAGATCGCAAGAAAATTCTGGAAAAGTCCGGGGCTCCAGAACCATGACTTGAATCCAAGGCATCAGTTTTCGTTACGAAGCCACACACACCCTGTATAACTAATTATGAATGAGATCTAGTTCTTCTCAATGTTGCGGATAAATCCTCAGAGTGCGGCAGAGTGACCCCCGCGGGGGAGGTGCTGGTGATAGGGGGGAAGCGAGCGCGGAAGGGGGAGCTGCCGTGGCATGCCGGCATTTACACAAAGACCACCAAACCGTACATGCAGATCTGCGGGGGGTCGCTGGTCAGCAACACCGTCGTGATTTCTGGTAAGCGCACCTTATATCTACTGTAAGCGACAGGAGGATCAGAAATGAAGAGATCCGTAGACGAACTGGAGTAACCGACATAGCTCAAAGAATCTCCAAGCTGAAGTGGCCATGGGCAGGGCACATAGCTCGCAGAACCGATGGCCGTTGGGGCAGAAAGGTTCTAGAATGGCGACCACGAATCGGAAGACGAAGTGTAGGACGGCCCCCCACAAGGTGGACTGATGACATCACACGCGTCGCAGGAAGCCGGTGGATGCGAGTGGCGGAGGACCGTGATGTGTGGAAGTCGTTGGGGGAGGCCTATGTCCAGCAGTGGACGTCTATCGGCTGATAGATAGAAGCGACAGGCCTCGATAACTGCCCGATCGTGTCATGTTACAAATTATAATCAAAATTTTTTTTGGTTATTGTTATAATGCCAACAATACGTTAGGTTATATGGAAAATTGTCAATTGTTCCGAATGTCCGTATGCAGCGCCATCTGTGTATCTCGTGGCGAGACTGAAGAGGTCGCTACAGCAGTTTGTCTTTATAATATGGTTCATATTTCCTCAGCTGCCCACTGCTTCTGGAATGACGTAGCCAAGAAACTGCCGGACTCCAACTACGCGGTCGCGGTGGGGAAGCTGTACCGACCTTGGAACAATGAGAGAGATGAAGACGCGCAGAAATCTGACGTATGTGATAATACCGTACGAACAAGTGTACGGGATACAACAAATGGAGGAAGAGGAACCCACCACTGACACTTGGGTTGTTAACTTTTTCAATTATAAACAAAACAAGTTGATCGATAATTAAAGAAGCCAGCAACACCGAATTCCTCTAAGATGTTAGTCGAGAAACTATCTGTCATGAGTGCCGGGACCCCAAATAATATGCAATTATCCGCGAAACGAAGCGAATCTAAAATAGTATTCGACACGTGTTTCGCCTCTAAACGAGGCATCCTCAGGACGGCCGGGCTATGAATGAGCCATTCATGGCTTATGAATGGGTCCTGACATTCGTGACAGACAGTTTCTCGACTCACATCTTAGAGGAGTTCGGTGTTGCTGGCTTCTTTAATTATAGATCAACTTGTTTGGTTTATAATTGGAATGTGGACAAGCGGAGGTTCAGTGGTGGGTTCCTCTTCCCCCATTTGTTTATAGTTAAGATTTAATGTTGTAATTACATAATATTTTCAAATAAAAGCTTATTTATATAGGCATATCCGGACACAATAGCCGACGCGGCAGGTGCAGTGATTTTCTGAAGGTTTTGTTTTTAGATTCAAGTCAAGTAAACAATGACTTAATTATAGGTGCAAACTATCCACCTACCCAAGCGGTTCCAAGGAGGAGAAACAAACTTCCAAGAAGATATAGCCATCGTGGTGGTGGCCACCGCCTTCCAGTATAAGACCTTCGTGCGACCGGTGTGCCTTAACTTCGAAATCAACTTCGAGGCACGGCAGTTACAGAACGGCAAGCACGGGAAGGTATGCAATAGTAGTTATACAACAAGTGTATAAAATAGTTCATGATATCCGAGATGTTTATCTGCCCCATCCGAGGGTGAAGGTAGATATTCAAGATTTCCCCCCCGTCAACAAAAAAAAAAAAAAAGATATTCAAGTCGAGGATAAAATTGGTGATTTTATAAACGAGGTTATACACTCTGCTTTTCATTTCAATTGCGAGAAAAATAAAACTGATAAAAATTTAACGTTTCATTAGAAAAATTTTCAATATTTGCCACACACATAATATTATAAAACTGAAAAAAAACTTCTATGACGTCTATGCTTAGCCACTGTATATTTTGTTTAAACTTTGTACACGAAACATTAGGCTCAGGGCGGAGACCTTTTACTACCTAATCGTAAGTGCGTTTTATAATGTTTTATTAGTAACTAGCTGTTGCCCGCGACTTCGTCCGCATGGTATTTAACAAAGAGAACCGTTGACAACAGCCTGCTCGCCCATTCTGAGCCCGCGGGATGCATTGCAGGTTGTTGCTATCAAACTTAATCAGGCGCTGCACTGCAACATTGGTTTGAATTTTTTTTCTAAAATAAAAGTAGCCTAAGTTACTCCTTGTTACATCAGCTATCTGCCAGTGAAATTCCCGTCAAAATCGGTCCAGCCATTTCAGAGATTACCAGGAACAAACAGACAGACAGACACACAGACAAACATTGTAAAAAATGTTGTTTTGGTATAGGTACCGTGTATACATCCAAATGCACTTAGTAAAAAGCGGTTATTTTAATATTACAAACAGACACTCCAATTTTATTTAGATGTATAGATATTGACCCCTGGCCTGTCAGCTTTTCCAATTATAAACTAAACAAGTTGATAGATAATTAAAGAAGCCAACAACACTGAACTCTAAGATGTCAGTCGAGAAACTGACTGTCACGAGTGTCGGGACCCCAATTAATATGCAACTCTCCGCGAAACGAAGCGAATCTAAAAAAGTATTCGACACGCGTTACGCCTCTAAACAAGGAATGCTCAGGACTGCTGGACTACGAATGAAACTTAGCACATACAGATTCTCGACTAACATCTTAGAGGAGTTCAGTGTTGCTGGCTTCTTTAATTATCGACCAAATTATTTGGTTTATAATTGGAAAAGCCGACAGGCCGAGAGCGAGGGTGTATCGCGCGGAGCGATGTGTCGTGATCGCGTCGTTTACGATACATTGCGCACAAATAATACAATATTTGTAACCAATGACATTCTATAATTTTATTATAAGCATTAAGTGTAACCTTTTCCCAAAGTTTTCGTTACCGTGCCACTTAAGCTCTGTATAGTTTATGTCCAAGGTGCGTCTGGGTTCTGTCGATGTTCACATAATGAGTTTGTATTTCCAGGTGGCCGGCTGGGGGCTGACCGCGGAGAACGGGGTGGCATCCCCGGTGCTGATGGTGACTGAGCTCCCGTTCGTCGACATCGATACATGCTACGACGTCTCCCCGCCCAGCTTTAAGGAATACATCACTAGCGACAAGATATGCGCGGGATTCCTTCATAATAGTATGTGGAGCTTACCTAAACTGATTACAATACACATTACTGTCGTCCTGACCGAAACAATCAGCAACAGAGACTAGGCAAATATACAGAATATAATATAAGACAGTGCACTAGCCTGTGCGCAAGCGCAGGTGCACTCCCCCCCCCCCCCCTCCCTTCACTGTCATAGACAAATAGGACGGCAATCCGACAAGACCAGCAAGTCACAAAATGGTAATTTTTTGAAATTTAATATGTTAATAATGTGTCTCGTAATAATTTGAATTAAGAAGTAGAGAATTAAAAAATAAAACTCGCTATTTTTTTTCTTATGATTTTGTATGCACGGTATCAATCTATTTTGTTAAAAAAAACCCGCAGGCATGGCTTTAGAACCTACTGTTCCACAAGGTACAATCCACAACTTATTTCTATGGGCCATCTCCCAAATAAGTTGTAGATAGGGCTTAGGATATCAGCTTATTATGCAAGGGACCATCAATCAAATTGATTTCTTATATTTACGCGAATACATACTACACATTGAAATAACAAGTATTTTAAGGATTTTGTCGCGTTTATCGGCAACGTAAAATCAGAAAATAAACGCGATAAAATCCTTAAAATAAGTTTTATTTCAGACTAAATTAGAAAAGTTCGTTGCCTTTATCCGAAACATGCGCGTAGCTGTCATTGTAACATGGAAGGATAATAGTTTTTTTATCTGTGGCAGAAAGTAATGTGTTTTAACAAAAACTGGATTTCATTGGATCTATAAATTATCGTTTCTTATAACACACTATAAAGCCTATAGCACGTTTTAACTAAACAGTGTTAGTAACGTATTATAACTCATGTCTATAAATTCGACCGTTAATGTATATATTTGTATTTCATAGGTACTGCCCTGTGCAAAGGCGACAGCGGAGGCGGGCTCGCCTTCCCCGAGTCGGACCAAGGCATAGAGCGGTACTACCTGCGAGGCGTCGTGTCCACCGCGCCCAACAACGAGAATCTTTGCAATGCACATGTGCTCACCACATTCACACAAGTCATTAAGCACGAACATTTCATCAAAATATACCTGTAACCTGTTCAGGCCATCACTCAAATGTTTTGACGTATTAACAGGTCACAATACATCAAAATATACCTGTAACCTGTTGAGGTCAATACTCAGTATGTTCACCTATTAACAGGTCTCAATTCATCGAAATACACCTGCTACCTGTTCAGGCCATCACTCAAATGTGTTAATCTATTAACAGGTCACAATTCATCAAAATATACCTGTAACCTGTTCAGGCCATCACTCAAATGTGTTGACCTATTAACAGGTCACAATTCATCAAAATATACCTGTAACCTGTTCAGGCCATCACTCAAATGTGTCGACCTATGAACAGGTGACAATTCATCAAAATATACCTGTAACCAGTTGAGGTCATAACTCAAATTGGTTGACCTATTTACAGGTCGCAGCTAAAATTTTGTGATGTAGCTAAGTCTGACGATACGATACGGGGACAAATACGTGCAAGGTTGCAAGGAATAAACTCACACTTGCCTGACGTATAATATATTTATAATATATCGGAATTTTGCTAGTTTTTGAATAAAAATGTTACGTTTACCTAATAGAATTTTGTTTTTTTACGATCCTGACGTTTCGGCTGCTTTACAGCAACCGTGGTCACGGGAGGACTGAGGTGTTTGACGTCCTAGTGTCATAGTTTGAACTGGGTTACCCTCATATTTAGTTGTCGTTTGCTGCAAACCGTGGCCATGGTTGCAGTAAAGCAGCCGAAACGTCGGGAACGTAAAAAACATACAATAAACGCGATAAAATCCGTAAAATCAGTTTTATTTCAGTTTCCATTCCAATTTTAAAAAGTCTGCTGATTGTGATACTCGTACGGTGTACACCGTGCGTATAGAGGGTGGAGTGTACCAAATTATGAAATAATGTATCTTTTTTGGGTTAAAATACGCTGTTAACACTATTAGGTTTATCGAAATGTTGTATAATATAATACATTATTCAGAACACACAACACTGTCAGAAAACTAATTAAACTTATCGAAATTCACTAGTCGGAATTTAATTAGTATGTTATAAAATCATCAACACGACATCTTTCCATAATTGTTTTGAATAATATTAATTCATAATCGAACAGTAACCGCATAGTAATTGTCACTTTTGACAGATATATCCCATACAGTATCCGTCAAAAGTGACATACGCCGAACTGGGCCACAAGTCTGCTAACACAATCGATTCATAATCGAACAGCAACCGCATTGTAATTGTCACTTTTGACAGATATTGTACGGGATATCTGTCAAAAGTGACAGTTACTGTGCGGTTGCTGTTCGATTATGTATCGATTGTGTTAGCAGACTTGGGGCCCAGTTTTGTTTGTGATTGCAAGATGGATCATCTTGGGAAAACTTGTGTATGTTGCTACAAGATTGTGTGTGTTTGGTATGGCCATGTCTATACCCGCGTCGTCTAGCCATCCTTGGCATCATAAATTAGCTGCATTCCACATAGATTATTAAATTTTTCGGGTCGAGTCACCTTCGTCCGTAGGAGAATTAAATACCCTCGAGATACCCTACACGTGACCCTGGGTGGTGCCAACTAGGTGACAACTCTACTGGTGGTAGGCTTCGGCCGTGGTTAGTCACCACCCACCGAACAAAGCCATGTCGCCAAGCTGCCTAGCCGTGTTCCGGCATGATGTTCGGTGCTGCCATTCATGGATGGCGGGTCAGATCAGTTGCGCTGCATGTGCCTAGTGCATGTAGCGTCTCGATCTACTGCCGCCTTCCTACCTAGGCAAGTATGCTCCATCGTAGATCTCATCATCACTTACCATCAGGTGAGATCGAGATCAAATACTTGCCTATAATGTAATAAAAAAAAAAAAATCCATTCAGGAAAGATAATTAAAGATAATTTTAATGGAATGATTCCATTAGAAAATAATTAGATATTATTTATTTCATAGCTCAGTCTTAATGGGTATAGCAGGTCCATAATTAATAAAATCATGAAAGTCAAATGACATAACATTATAAACAGTTTACTGTATCCATCCATTAAAGAATCGTTAAATTTCACTTATGCTCTGACGTATTTTGGACGTATCACGGACAGACTAGCGAGGGTTCTGAGGGGGAACGGTATTCGTTCAGCCTTTAAGCCATGTAAATATCCCACTGTTGGGCATGGGCCTCCCCTTAATGCGAGGGGGATTAGGCCATAGTCCACCACGCTGGCCCAGTGAGAGTTGGCTTAAGCCATGTGCCTCCTTTAAATCATTGTGTAATGGCAAATAGGGTAGTTCATGAATTGATTTGCGATCAATGTAAAAACTACTTATTTTTCGTCCTGGCAACTTTTCCATATTTTCTCACTGTGTAAACCTTCCCTGGACTACGGCAAACATTTCAAGACAAAAATCAGCTAAATCGGCCCAGCCGTTCTCGAGTTTTAGCGAGACAAACGAACAGCAATTGATTTTTATTATATAGATTATATTTATGTTTTGACTTCAATCTGGGTGTTTTCAAGTCGAGATTGAAACTACTAACGAGAGGTACCTTCTAGGCAAGTATGCTCCATCGTAGATCTCATCGTCACTTACCATCAGGTGAGATCGAGATCAAATACTTGCCTATAATGTAATAAAAAAAAATCGGTCAGACAGGTCGCAATTTGCTATTAGATATAGGCAACATATAGCCGACATAAGACACAATCGCCTAGATAGGTCTCATTTTGCTAAACATTTATTAGATACTACCTAGCTGTTGCCCGTGACTTCGTCCGCGTGGTATTTAATAAAAAGATTTTCTAAAATAAAAATAGCCTAAGTTACTCCTTATTACATCAGCTATCTGTCAGTGAAGTCCCGTCAAAATCGGTTCAGCTATTTCGGAGAGTAGCGGATACAAACAGACAGACAAAAAGTTTAAAAATGTTGTTTTGGTATATGTACCGTGTATACATCCAAATGCACTTAATAAAAAGCATGTATTTTAATATTACAAACAGACACTCCAATTTTATTTATTTGTAGAGATAGGTCAAAGTTTGAACAGTGGTCACACTTTTAATGTTGTTCACATATGTGGCAAGGGTCTTGGGTTGTCTGTTTTGGAGAGATTAGAAATTGATACACGAAATAGGAACGAGTTGCTGAAAGAACAGATTAGTTTTGACACTTCCCCTTTGCTTAATTTATTTTCACATTATATAATGAGTCGCTCAATTGATTCGCGTAGAAGCAAGAGTAGTGGGGGTAGTGGGGGAGTGCGGATGGCGGTTGGATGCATTTATAAGCCGGGTGTGCGGTGCTTCGTTGCGTCACTCGTGATAGATAGTTTCCCGACTAACATCCTAGAGGCGTTCGGTGTTGCTGGCTTCTTTAATTATCGATCAACTTGTTAATAGTTACCATTTCAGCCTTGCAGTTTTAAAATTATTATATATTTTAGATTTTAGAAAGTTGTGTGTGAAAAATGTATCGGGTGTTTACTTTATCACTTTTGTGTGTATGCGGTGAGTTGAAAAATAAAATAGTGCTAGCGCAAGGTCAGGGCGCGAAATTCAAAATGTCAATGGTTTTTATTGTCTTACGAAAAATTTAGACTTTAAGCAAACTTAATACATCGAGACATCCAACGCAGAATGTTAATATCGCAAAAAATAAATTACATCGTAAATATGTCCAGATTTTTAAAAAAATAAAAACCATTGACATTTTGAATTTCGCGCCCTGACCTTGCGCGTGGGATGGCGAGCCCGAGCCGGAAGTCGTGACGTGAACGGCCACAGACCAATAAGAGATCGAGTTGAACGGCCTCGCGATGGCTGTCGATTCGGGCTGGACGCGAGTGGCGGTGAACCGGGATATGGGGAAGTCCAGCAGTGGACGTCGAAGAAACTAGAAATAAATATAACAATAACAGTATTAGCCTTTAAAAATCTATATAAAAGAATTCTCAATACTAATGATGAAAATAACTGTCTGACAGACAACCCACAGACTATATCATTAGCTGTAGAGATTTGAAATTTTGAGAATATTTTAAAATTCAACGCCTTAAGGAATTCAAGTGGTATTTATTTGGAAATCGTAACAATGAAAATTACATGTAAATTTAAAAAAATAATAGAAAAGCTTACCTATTTAATATTTACAAAGAGTGTAAAAAATTTGGCCGATGCGGTAGCGTGCCCAAGATGCTGGCCGCATTTCCTCGATGAATAGCCAAAGCTACTCGCTGAGCGAGGAAACGCCCAGCCCTTGGGTCGCCGGTTGCGTCGACCAATGTTCTTGATTGATTTTGTATAAACAAATCAACTTGGGGGTCAAAGACTGTATACAGATCTTTTAAAGTTACGTTCAGGTACAACTCTATATAGTAATTAATAAACTGGTACCTACTTATTATTCCAGTGACGTCATCCACCCTGAAGCCCACCACTGCCATCGAAGATCACGATAATTCGAGCAGGTAATTATAAGGACTTCTTCTTCTTTCCATTGGAGTTAGGACCGTCTATGGCCATTTTGTTTTTTTTTTATATTTACGCGAATACTGCACATTGTTAGAAAACTAATTTTACGGATTGTATCGCGATTGATTTTATGTTTTTGTTACGAATTCTGCAATCTGTGAACACGTACAGGGTCTCCCCAGACTGTGGCAGGGTGACCCCCGTAGGAGAAGACCTGGGGATAGGGGGGAAGCTAGCGCGGAAGGGGGAGCTGCCGTGGCAAGCCGGCATTTACACAAAGAACACCGATCCGTACATGCAGATCTGCGGGGGGTCGCTCGTCAGCAACACCGTCGTGGTCTCTGGTAAGCACACATTTGTCTAATACATATATGTTGTCTCATGTAGGTAAGGTGTAACAATAATATTGTATAATATTTTAACAGTGCCAACAGTAGTTTATAAAGATAACATTCCCAAAGAAATAAATCAAATTATTACACACTAGCTGTTGCCCGCGACTTCGTCCGCGTGGTATTTACCAAAGACAACCGTTGACAACAGCCTGCTCGCCAATTCTGAGCCCGCGGGACGCATTGCAGGTTATTGCTATCAAACTTAATCAGGATTCGTGAGATCCTATTTTTTTTTTCTAAATATAAGTAGCCTAAGTTACTCCTTGTTACATCAGCTATCTGCCAGTGAAAGTCCCGTCAAAATCGGTCCGGCCATTTCAGAGATTAGCCGGAACAAACAGACAGACAGACAGACAGACAAAAATTTTAAAAAATGTTGTTTCGGTATAGGTAACGTGTATACATCCAAATGCACTTAGTAAAAAGCGGTTATTTTAATATTACAAACAGACACTCCAATTTTATTTATATGTATAGATGTATAGATGTGAAAGTTAGGATGGATGGATGTTTGTTACTCAATCACGCCAGAACGGCTGAACGGATCTGGATGAAAATTGGCACAGGTATAGATTATAGTCTGGAATAGCATATAGGCTACTTTTTGTCCCGGTAAAAAGGCCATACTTTTTAATCGCGGGTAACCGCGGGGCGCAGCTAGTGATTTTATATAACTTACTGATTCGTCTGTTAAAATATTTTACACTATTTTTATTTTGTTGTTATTTGTATAAGTATATATTGACTTTAGTTTGTATATCCATCTTCAGCTGCCCACTGCTTCTGGACGGACATCCCCGTAGGCAAGCAGCTGCCCGCCTCCAACTACGCAGTGGCTGTCGGGAAGCTGTACCGACCTTGGAACAACGAGATAGACGTGGACGCGCAGAAGTCTGATGTAACTAGTCAAAATCAAAGTCCAAAGTCGAAAGTTCAAAGTGACAGTCAAAGTCAAATCATTTGTTTCGTATAGACCTACGGGGGCTCTAAAAGATTTTCATTCACATTTTTGTTTTCTTAATTGTAAATTGGTTCCGACTTGTCTCACGTTTGGTGTTGAGAACTTTACACATTTAGTTTTCTTCTCGTTAAGGAGAAGATTATTTATAGTGAACCAATCATTAGCGAGTGCATTGTTCACATCGTCATAATTTACCAACTGTCCCTTGAGTTGAAATAACTGTGAAGTGTCATATCAACGCTTACGTATCCCAGAAGGGTTAGCCAATCTTGGTGTGATGAGCACGAATGTTTGTTACCAAGTCCTGGAGGTGCTGGACGTCAAGTGCAAGATTAGTCGTAAACTAACCGTATACTGCATAGTCTACGTATTTAGATACTCTGCATTGCGAATCGAAGGTTCTTAATACTGTCCGCTAGAGCCGCTGTTTAATTTCCCATACTATGTGTCCAAATACGTTGTAGCGACGTCTTCCATCTCACGAGCTACACAGATGGCGCTGCAGACGACATGCAGAACAAATGACGGTTCTCCATACAGTCCTGAAACGCGCTATAAGAGTTTTCGGAGCACGTAACATATATAAAAAATCCCGACAATAACCGTCGGAGCATAGCGGCCGCCTAGCTGGAAGATCATCCCTTTTCCGCTAAATCGTAAACTATAAACTACACAGTTCGCTTACGAATAATCTCGCACTTGACGTACTGGTTTGAGACTGAGTCGCAGCAATAGTTCAAGGTAGGAGGCTGGTCGTCATACAAAGTGTATAATATGATTTAACAAAAAACAGGTGCAATCCATCCACTTGCCCGAGTCCTATCGGGGTCCGGAAACTAATTACCAGAGCGACATCGCCATCGTGGTGGTGGCCACCGCCTTCAAGTACAAGACCTACGTGCGGCCGGTGTGCCTCAGCTTCGACTACGACTTCCAGAGAGGGCAGCTGCAGGCGGGCAAACTGGGCAAGGTATGGGAAGGTGCAGTGGCGGAGCTATGCAACGAAGGGCCCCGGGGCGAGATAAAATGGGACCATATTTCAAAATAAATCGAGAAATGAAATCAAATCGAGTGCTCACAATACATGGGAATTCCCTACACACTGATTATAATTTCCATACTAAAAGCACTGTGCCGTCAAAGAGTGTTGCCATGCGAGGCGCACGCACGCTACACTTTGACATCATAAATCTTTTTTTTTTTTATTACGATATAGGCAAGTATTTGATCTCGATCTCACCTGATGGTAAGTGACGATGAGATCTACGATGTAGCATACTTGCCTAGAATGTACCTGTTCACTCTCGACTTGAAAACACCCAGATTATAGTCAACGGGGAACAAAGACGCCGGTAGCGTGTTCCATTCCTTGGCAGTTCGCACGATGAAAGTAGAAGCACAACGCTTAGTACGTACTGAAGGAATGTCCACAGTGTACGGATGACACTTGTCCGTGCGTCTTTTCGACCGACGATAGAATGGAGAATTGACACTAGATATTTGAGCGATTAGTCCCAGGCTGCTGTATCATCCAAATAATCCAAGATTCTGTAATAACCCTTACGACATAGTTAAGTTTTCACGATCGTGTTGAACTTACTAATGGGCCCATGGGTAGGGTAGATAATACAAACTATGTACTTTTTTGTTGTATCCGAATAAGTACTTATGTATTGTTGATTTAAAATATAAATTTGCCCAGCAGTTCAGTCTACCGCTTGGAAATAACAGTCGATAGCACGCCCTCTGTTTCTTAGTACGGGTAGTTGTTTTGTAAAAGCGTGGATTTTACAATTTGGATGCGACATATATATTTATAACTAGCTGTTGCCCGCGACTTCGTCCGCGTGGTATTTAACAAAGACAACCGTTGACAACAGCCTGCTCGCCCATTCTGAGCCCGCGGGACGCATTGCAGGTTGTTGCTATCAAACTTAATCAGGCGCTGCGCTGCAACATTGGTTTTCATTTTTTTTCGTGAGATCCTATTTTTTTTTTCTAAAATAAAAGTAGCCTAAGTTACTCCTTGTTACATCAGCTATCTGCCAGGGAAAGTCCCGTCAAAATCGGTCCAGCCATTTCAGAGATTAGCCGGAACAAACAGACAGACAGACAAAAATTGTAAAAAATGTTGTTTCGGTATAGGTAACGTGTATACATCCAAATGCACTTAGTAAAAAGCTGTTATTTTAATATTACAAACAGACACTCCAATTTTATTTATATGTATAGATTTTGACGGCCTGATTAGCGCAGTGGTAGTGACTCTGCTTTCTGCGCCGAGGGTCCCGGGTTCGAATCCTGGTAGGGACAAGCTTTGCGTGATGAGCACGAATGTTTGTACCCGAGTCATGGATGTTTAATATCTATTATTATTATTGGAGCGACACACTAGCAGCTTTAGGAAGCTGATGCGTGTGCATCGTTGCGAGTCTTGGAGATGTTGAATTTGTCTAATCTGTTCTTAAATGCGTTTACTGTTGGTGCTTCTATTACAACCTCAGGTAGCTTGTTCCAGTCAGAAACAACACGGTTTGGCAGAAAATACTTCATGGGGTTCCCATTTGATCTTGTTGAACATAGTTTTAATTTATGTCCTCTTAGATGTTTATTGTGTTTGCTCTCGTCCATGGTGTAGAGTTCGTGGAGATCGGGGATATCATAGTAACCTGTAAGTATTTTGTATGTTTCAATCAAACTGCCCCTCTGTCTACGGTATTCCAGAGTGGTGAGCCCAAGATCTTGAAGTCGTTGTTCATAAGATCTATTTCGTAATCTAGTAACCATTTTAGTGGCTCTGCGTTGTACATTTTCTAAAAGGGTAATGTCTTTTTTAAAGTATGGGTTCCATATCACGTAAGCATACTCCAGCAGCGGTCTTATATATGTTTTGTAGAGTGTCACAAATGTCTTTGGTGTAAGGCACATGAATGCTTTACGTATCATGTACAACATGGCATTGGCTCTCTTGACAACACAAGTTATATGTGCTTCCCATTTTAGGTCACTTGTTATTAAAACTCCCAGGTCTTTTTGTGTTTCTACTGGTATTATCTGCTGGTTACCAAGGAAATAGACCTTACGCGGATTTTTTTTGCCTATATGCAGTACAGTGCACTTATCTGCATTCAGAGAGAGTAACCAATCTTTGGTCCAGTCGTGTATAGCGCTGAGGTCGGATTGGATGCTTTGGGACTGCGTAATTGGGTTTCCATATAGTTTTGTGTCGTCGGCAAACAAGGAGAAAGGCAGTTGAAGTGTGTTCTTCAGATCAGTCAGGTACAAAATGAAAGCCAGTGGTCCAAGTACCGATCCCTGGGGGACACCGCTGAGAACCGAGCGAGACTCAGAAAGATAGTCTCCAATGCGGACATTAAGGGTTCTGTTTGATAAAAAGTCACTGATCCAGGCCAGAAGCTTGCCACGTATGCCAAAATGCTCTAATTTACATATGAGCCGTCTTATGGGTACACGGTCGAATGCCTTTTCATAGTCCAGATATATCACATCTGTAGGTAGTCCTTTATCTAGTTTTCCGATCCAGTCTTTGGTACACTTGAGTAGGTTTGTTGCGACCGAGCGTCTTGGCACAAATCCATGCTGCTCATCTATAATTATGCGTTCTTGTGACAGGAATGTTCGAAGTTCTGTGGCTATAATTTTTTCCATGGTCTTACAAAGTATACTCGTCAAGCTGATAGGTCTGTAGTTGGCGGCTAAGAGTTTATTCCCTTTTTTATATATGGGCACTACAGTTGCTATTTTCCAGTCAGTTGGGACGCATCCTGTCTCTATGGACTGGCTCATAATTTTAGCTATATCTTTGGATAATGCTTTGGAACATTTTTTTAATACACACAATCTATATAAGTATTATATACTGAGTTCGCCCTCAGTCCATTGTACGGTACCCATAACACAAGCGTTAAGCTTAAAGTGGGACCGTATAGTTGGTGTGTTCGTATGGCGATATTTATATTTATTTATTATTTTAATCGACACAGATTGTTTTTTCTATATGCAACTCGGCCATTCTCATTACTAATGAGACGGTCAGAGTGAGTAGTGAAGGATAGTGTTACGGGGCCAGTGATCTGGGCCCCAAGTCTGCTGCCACAATCGAACAGCAACCGCATAACTGTCACTTTTGACAGATATCCCATACAATATCTGTCAAAAGTGACAGTCACTATGCGGTTGCTGTTCGATTATGAATAGAATAGAATAGAATAGAATAGTTTATTTCAATTAACATTAACAAGAACAAAGTATTGGTGAGCTCCAAACTAGACAAAGTCTGTATCTTGGAGCTCGGTACACTATTGAACGTACAATTAAAATGTTAAATGGTATATAATTTCAATTTCTTAAAACTAGAACTTAAAATAAAATGAAATGTGAAAGTGAAACACTATGAAATAATAGTGTTCACTATTTATAAAGGCTGGGTCGTATGTGTGTATAGACGTGTATGTTTGAGTGTGTGTGTGTGTGTGTGTGTGTTTGTGTGTGCGTGAGAGGGTTGTGAGAGTTATATGGTTTTCTTCACTTTTAGATAAATTTTTCTGTCTCGTCGTAATTAGTATTAATAAGCAATTTTTTGATGATAGATTTGCAGACAAATAAGGACCAGTTATGAATACCAGATATTTTGTTAACTATATTGTACGTGTTGATGAGTGAGTAGGCTGGAGAGCGTCGGGCTAAGAGTGAGTTGGCTGCTGGTAAAGGGATCCTAAAAACACGTTTTGAGGCAATGAAATCGTAATCTGGTCTATTTTTTAACTCTTTGTGTGTTTTTAAGGTTGCAGATAAGATGAAGAGTTGTCTAACACGTAATACTTGAAATTCTCTATAAAGTAGGTCTGTTGAGTATCTGTAGGGTTTTTTTAACGTTACTTTGATAAGTGCTCTTTGGGCCCTTTCGAGTTCGATTAAGTAAGTCTTACCAGCGCATCCCCATATGCTGATGCAATATTGAATGAGAGATTGACCGAATGCCACATAAACCAGACGAAGAATGTCTGGTGGTAAGCAATCTCGTAGCTTACGTAGGGTGTGGATAACTTTTCTTACTCTGGCGGATAAAGTGGCAATTTGCTTTTTGTATGTCAGGTGTTCATCAATGATAACTCCCAGGTATTTTATATTAGAAACGCGTTCAATAAACGGACAATCACATGGGTTTGAGAGTGTGGCATTATTACAACAATGATGTAGTGTGAGTTTGAGGTTCTGTAAGGGGGCTGAAGCAGCTGTTTTTGAAAAAGCAATGTATTTTGTTTTGGATAAATTTAAAGTGAGTAAATTAAGATCTAACATAGTGGCGATCTGGGCCATGCCTTTTTCAGCAAGGTGGTGTACTTGGTCCCAGCTCTTACCATGAAATAGAATAACTGTGTCGTCTGCGTAAGTGATTGTCTCAGCACTATCAAGGTAGAGGTTTAAGACGTCATTCATATAAATAATGAATAAAGTGGGGCCGAGTAAACTACCCTGTGGGACACCAAATTCAGTAGGAAGCTCGCCGCTGAAGTAGTTACCGAGTTTAACGAATTGCCTACAGTTTGATAAGTAGCTTTTGAACCAGTTGAAGCACGTACCCCTCACCCCTATAGCTTCAAGTTTCTTTAAGAGTAGACTAACTGAGACGGTGTCGAATGCTTTGGCTAGGTCGAGGAAAACAGCTAAGCAGTTTTCACTGTTCTCGATGTAAGAGGCGACGTGGTTTACCAGCAAGGATGCAGCATCTTCAGTCGACCTAACCTTACGAAAACCAAATTGTCTATCAGAAATAATGTTATTTTGGTCCAAATAAGAGTTAAGCCGTTTGTTCACAATCTTTTCTAACATTTTAGACACAACATTAAGTAGAGCTATGGGTCTGTAGTTATCGGGTACATGTTTGGGACCATATTTGTGAATTGGGCATATTGCTGCAATTTTCCAAGAATCGGGATATATGCCATTCACTAGGCTCAGGTTGAAAATATGAGTAAGGGGAGGTAGTAGAGATTTTATGGCCAGTTTGTATAGAGAAACCGATATACAGTCAGGCCCCGACGCACTATCAAGTCTAAGATCGGAGGTGATTTTTGTAATCTCGTCAGAATCGGTGGGGCGAAAAAATAAAGAGTGGGAGTGCGTGAGATTGAGCGTGGGTTTATATGATGCACTTAGAATGTTTTCTGTTATTGCGAGTTTATTTAAAATATTATCAGCGAGACGTCTACCAACTGAGACAAAGTGTTTATTACAGGAATCAAGGGATTCCTTTGCATCCTTCTTAGAATTTAGTAAATCCAAGGCATCGCTACTTTTAGTGGATATCCCAGTTATTGATTTTATTGCTTTCCACAGGTTTCTAGAATTATCCTTGTTTTCTGTTATCAGTCTACTGTTGTATTCAATTTTGAGTTTATGGAGGAGTTTATTGCAAAAGTTTCTATATCTAGTAAATATGTAGCGGCGGCTAGCATCGTGTGGGTGGATTTTGGAATCTTTGTGTAATTTGTCTCTATGACGCATGCATCTTATGAGACCTGGTGTGATCCAAGGCTTAATACATCTCTTGTTGCGACCGATTTTGATTACTTGCGTGAACTTGTTTATCGTGGTAGAGATGATATCATTAAGTTTGAGTGCTGCTAAGTTTACATCAGATTCATTTGTGACTGGTAGCCAATCTACATAACTCAGTTCATCAGCGACTGCTTCGATGTTAGTTTTGCGTCTATATTTTATTGGATTGCAAGAATACGTTTTGTTCAAACTAGTTCCAGCTATGACCAAGTCATGATCTGTAATAGATGTGTTACATACAGCCCCAAGGCTTTTATTAGGACTCTTTATGAAAATGTGGTCAAGGCATGAGCGAACTCTAGTAGGCTTGGTTATAGCAGGAAGAAGGCCATGGGATGCCATGAGACTCAAATATTCAGCTGAATGATTATTGACAGAGTTGCAAATATCTATATTCATATCACCAGCCACAAATATAACTGAATTTGTTGATATACTACTTAGCAGTAAGTCTAGTGAATTGATAAATGGGTCAAGATTTATGGTTGATGGAGATAGGTATATTCCTAAGATGACAATTTTTTTATCAATAGTGATAAGTAGACGATCAGCCTCGATTATGCTTATCGATTGTGTTAGCAGACTTGTAGCCCGGGGCTTGTGTGTTTCGCGATTTGTCGTTAAGTAGTATTGTCGGTGTCGCAGGTGGGCGGCTGGGGGCTGGTCGGGCCGAACGGGGGTCCGTCCCGTGTGCTGAAGATGGCGGAGTTCCCGTACGTCGACATTCAACAGTGCTTCGAATCCTCGCCCCCCAGCTTCCGGGAGTACATCACTAGCGACAAGATTTGCGCAGGATACATCAATAATGGTAATTGTATATTGATTTCTTATATTTCCGCGAATACGACACATTGAAATAAAACTCATTTTAAGGATTTTATCGCGTTTATATTGTTTTTTAAGTTCCCGACATTTCGGCTGCGCTACAGCGACCATGGTCGCGGGAGGACTGTGGTGTTTGACGTCCTAGTGTCATAGTACTAGTGACTACAGTTCAAACTATGACAATAGGACTAGGATGTCGTTCCTAAGATTTACAACAAACTTTTCCACTTTATAATAGATTAGTATAGATCAGCCTTTCCCAAAGTGGGCGATAACGTCCCCATGTGGGTGCTGCAGGCCTTGAGGGGGCGGTAAGAGACCCAGAAAAAAAAATGGAGGCGTTGTGTAAAGGCTTACAATAATTAATTAAATTTGAAGTTAGTAGTGTTTGAAAAAATTGAGGCGCTAAAAATTATTCATTCTCAAAATGGGCAGTAGACAAAATAAGTGTGGGAACCCCTGGTATAGATTCATACGAAAACATATGTAGGTAGTACAGGGCGACGAGAGACATGCAGTTGTGATTGTAATGGGCCGTAACCTAATTTTTTTTTTTCATCAGGTACCGCGCTCTGTAAAGGCGACGGTGGAGGCGGGCTCGCCTTCCCCGAGGTGGAACAAGGCATAGAGCGGTACTACCTGCGAGGCGTCGTGTCCACCGCGCCCAACGACGAGAACCTGTGCAGTGTGAACACACTCAACACATTCACACTGATCACGACGCACCAGGACTTGATCAAAAAATACATATAACAAGTACCTCGCTTATGCCCGCCGCCGGCGCCGCCTGGGGCCCGTGGCCCGTAACAATGTCTTTCATCTCGTTCTTCTTCGATTTACAAAAGTTTTACAAAATATTTTACAAAAGAGAAGTTAATAAAATAATACCTAAGTACGGTTTTTTTTTTAATTACATTATAGGCAAGTATTTGATCTCGATCTCACCTGATGGTAAGTGACGATGAGATCTACGATGGAGCATACTTGCCTAGGTAGGAAGGCGGCAGTAGATAGAGACGCTACATTCACTAGGCACATGCAGCGCAACTGATCTGATCCGCCATCCATGAATGGCAACACCGAACATCATGCCGGAACACGGCTAGGCCGCTTGGCGACATGGCTTTGTTCAGTGGGTGGTGACTAGCCACGGCCGAAGCCTACCACCAGTAGAGTTGTCACCTGGTTGGCACCACCCAGGGTCACGTGTAGGGTATCTCGAGGGTACTTAATTCTCCTACGGACGAAGGTGACTCGACCCCAAAAGAAAGGTTGGTTAATATAGGCCAGGGATTCCCAAATTATTTTGGGCACGAGACCCCTTTTCCAAAATTAACTGATACCTCGGACGCCATAGCCAAATTGCTTTTAAAAATCCTATCTCTAGTTATTTTTTCCTATTGATACAAATATCTTATCAATTAAACAACTTTGCGGTTGGATAAGTGAGTAAACTTGGCATTATTTTCTCATTAAAGTTTAACAAAATAAATGAAGATAACATTCAGTAAATATCACGTGTAATTAATAATTATTAAGGGGGAAGCTCAGGGTCAGGGCGCGAAATTCAAAATGTCAATGGTTTTTATTTTTTTTACGAAAAATTTGGACATCTTTACGATGTAATTTAGTATTTTGCGATATTAGCATTCTGCATTGGATATCTCAATGTATTAAGTTTGCTTAAAGAATTACCTAATCCGATACAATACCATGAGGTTTGTAAAAACCGCTACTTTTAATAACTTTATGGTGTTGTATCGCTTTAGGTATTTTTTTAAAGCAAACTTAATACTTCGTGTGAATTATCGAGTGAATTATCGATATATCAAAGTTCAGTCAAGTTCAAAGTCTAGTTACGAAATTTACTTATGTTTTTGGGTGTATTACGTCACGCAAGCATAATCTGATGGCCGAGATTACTTTTTATCAGTGGCATAGGTACCTACCTATATTAATTTAAAAACACATGTATGACGGTCTTTAGTTTATCTTTTTAATTTAACCGGACCTAACGTATACATAATTATATTGTTTTATGCAGTATGATGTCTACTGTGTCTGAGATTAGTGGACGGCACCTATAGGGTACCTAATTAGTAAACAAATCGTACCTATACCTAGTAATTGTATATTATTATTCGCATAGCTATCTCTGTCCTTCTCACTCAAGTCTCGTTTGGATGGAAGGGCGTGAGTGGAGTGGTACTACATACGTTGGCGTAGGTATAATAAAATACTTTCAACATACAACGAACGTAGTTATTCGTACGAAATAATTTTACTTGGTTGGTACCTACCTACTTACCATACTTTGATTAACTTTACATTTCGTGAGAAGTGAAACAAAATGAAGGAATGGTTTATCGACGTGTTGTGGGGAAAAGTGGCAAGTAAGTGTAACTTTTTAAAGTTCTTTTTACATCAAATATTACCTAGATACGGCACAACATGAAATTAATGTATTCGAGGCTATAAATAGTGATGTACCACACAGTATTACAAGTAACGAATAATCGATGACATACTTATAGCACAGTAACTTATACTCGTATAATCATTTATTAAATAAGTATGATCACAAGATCAATGCAATATTTTATATGTAAGTAGATATACTTACCAAACATGTAAATAATATGAAGTTTTCGTCTGTACTTATCTTAAGAATTTATTGAGGCTAACCTTTACAGAGTTTATTCACTACTGATGAAAAATAATAAACAGATTTGTATAAAGCTGTAACGGAGACAAGCATCTAAATAGCTTTTTAATTTCAGTGGTGTCATGGGGCGATGAGTCCAAGCCGCCAGTGCTTCTAGTGCACGGATACATGGACTCCGCGGCCACGTTTATTCCACTCTTGGACCACTTGCCGGACACTTATTACTATGTTGGATTTGATATGCCTGGTGAGGTTTTGTGTTGTTTGAAAACATACAGCTTCTTCTAATGTGTTCGCCTGACATTATTTATTTATTTTAGTAGGATATACTGTAATTAAAAGTGATGTGTGTTACAGGTCACGGCAAGTCGGATCCATTCCCATCCGGCACCGTGATCACCCAGATGCACATGGTGGAGGTGGTACGCAATATAGTAGAACACATGAGATGGAAGTCTTTTATTTATATAGCACATTCTATGGGATTTATCATAGGTAAGATCACCACAAATATTTTTGCTGAAGTAACTGAAAGTGAAGGGCCTATAAATTCCGGGTCTTTTGGCCTGCTGGAATTATTTTGTCACCATAAATAAAGCAAAGAATTTTAATTTTTGTTTTCAGTAGTTAAGTGAAATAAACAATTGTTCTTCTGTGTATAGGTGTATTTTACCAGCATCTGTATCCTGGCAAAATAAAAAAGATGGTGCATTTAGACCCGGCGCCGCCTATCGCAATGTATTACTTCCCTCAACACAAACCGACATATTGGTACCAATTCATTGATGATTATTACACGAATTATGACAGGTAAAAAAGCTCAGGTACCGTTTTAACCTTTTAAATTGAATAATATAATAAGACTTCTCTTGAATTAGTATCACAAGTTAAAGTAATTTCAAATAAGCCACTTAAGAGAAGGCGATGAAAAAGTATTTTTACTTCCAGATGGAATTCAAACAGATTAAAAACTTACACGTACGACGAAGCGATCAATCTATTAGTAAGGAATCGAAGTCTGTCGGAGGAGCAGGCTGAAGCTGTGTTATCTAGATCACTAGTATCACTTGGAGAGGGGAAATATAAGTAAGTCCGAGCGTTATGGTGCATAATATGGTTTAGTCATCTTAAATTGCTATGTATCCTACCCCCTACCAAAGTATTTATCATAGCCAATGCCAATATGTTTTAATGTAACTCTTTTTTTATTATTTCATAGGTAAGGCATAAAACTATTGGCATGGAGTAAATCGTTAACATTATATTTTGAATTCAACTTTTAGTACATTTTTTATTTTATTTTAGATTGTCATGGGAACCCCGAATGAAGAAAATCGCCACTCTCTCTCTATCAGAAGAAACGCTGTATACGATGATAACACAAAATATTCCACCCACGTTAGTCATAGAGTCTTCGGAAAACAGGAGTGTTCCTCCCAGCCGACAGTTTGCTGTCGATATATTAGAAAAATGCAAGCTAATTATACCTAATTACTGGTCTGTAACTGTATCTGGTGGACACGATGTACATATCACAAATGCTGAAGTTGTGGCACCTTATATAGAAGACTTTTTAAAAACCAATCCAAAGAAATATGTTTCGAAGTCAAAGTTATGAAAAAAGTATTCTATACCTACCTAATAAAAGTATTTTTTCGATTTGGTTAGTTATCTCTCTGATGGAAGAAATGTAAAATAAATAGGTAATTATTGTGACATTCATGAGTATATCGTGACGCATTAATCTTATATTGCATGTCTACGAACACAATGGACAAAAATACAAAACCTTTTTTTATTGTAAAAACTTACTAGGACTTATTGGCGGGAAGTTGAACCGTGAAATTGTCAATATTATTGTTATTTTCTGAACATGTTATTTCTTTGATATATGTCATATTAGTGGAATATTAACCATTGTGTGTTTATAAACGTATACGAGTAAAGGAAATTGAAATAAAACAGTATAGCTTTACTTTCAGAGTTCTCCTAAGATGTCCTTTAAATTTTCGCTAAAGTAGGTATACATAGCTTTACTTATAGGGGTAGGACATTCTTTTCATCATCATCATCATCATCATCGTTAACGACACCATTAAAATAGCGAAGAAATATATTACTTGACACTGGAAAATATGGCACTATTTTGTTGCCGATTGCCAACTTTAAAAAAAAGAAGTAAGGAATCTTACTTGTATATTTTTCGACTATCACGCATAAATAACCGAGTACTTCAGTCACATCACTAAAATAACATGTTATGACAGCTAAGTTCCAGTCGTAGTGACGTAGTGATTGCATGAATTATTATATTTCTGTCTCGCCTATTCTACATTAATAATAGCTATAAAAACCATTATCATGCTAAAGATAGCAGCCAATTTCCTATGTATAAAACGTCAACATTTTTTTTAATTTCTCTGCTCTGTTTTCAGAGAAAAAGGCGGGAAACCTTTAAACCAAGAGGGCGCGTTTTTTGAACAAAAAATTTGTTTTGTATTATAAATATAAAGTGAGCGAATTTAAAGGGGCCTTGCTGTGGCCGGAATGACGGCGAAGCGGAAAAAAAGAAAGGCGGATGGGGATCTTCCCCCGTCATCGCAGTCTTCGGAATCTGATGATGACTCGGGAGTAGATAAATTTAAACCTTTTAAAGTTGACAATTATTCTCGACAATACCCTGAGGACGGCGGAAATTTTGAATATATTGTCATTTATGAAAGTACCGAGATGTCGAAACCCATTGGGGACCGAGATTTGATGGCGTTAGGCGCGGTCCTGAAGCGCCATCATAAAGGAATTAAGCGCTTCAAACGAATTAATAGGTTCAAGGTTGGGGCAATCTTTGAGCGGCCTGGTCTTGCAAACATGGCTTTAAATAATGTTAAGGTGCAAAAAGACTTAGAGTTAAAAGCGACAATACCTGCTACACTCACGGAAATTACAGGGGTCATACGCGGTGTTCCCACATATATGTCAAATTCTAATATATATACCGGCATTTCCAGCTCCAAAGATGTAGTGTCCGTGCGTCGCCTGATGCGCCGTGGACGCGATGACGATGGCAATCCAATTTTATTACCCACGCAGACGGTGGCGATTACCTTTTCCTGTCCTACACTTCCTGATAGCGTCGATATAAATAGCTGGTATTTCGAGGTAAGCGTATATATTCCACCTGTTAGTCAGTGCCTGCGATGCCTGCGCTATGGACATATTGGCAAGTACTGTAAAAACAAACAAAAGTGTTCGATCTGTGGAGAGGATCATCATTACAAAGAATGTCAAAAAGCAGCCAAAGATGCCGTATGTGTGCATTGCAATGGCAATCACATATCCATTTCAGCAGAGTGCCCTAAACGAAAGGAAGAAATAGAAAAAAATAATAACAAATACAAACAAAAGAAGTATGTTGATCTATTCAATAACACAAATTTCCCTGACCTTACCAAAACTAAATCTGACCATCACATAACACAGTTTTTACAATCAGATCGTATTCTTAATTTAATAATATCCACCATTGTTAAAATTAGCTCACAAAAATCTAAAACAGACAGTCCCATTACATCTGAGACTATTAAATCAATATTGCTGGATAATTTTAATACTAGTAAAAAGAGTACAACTAATAAAAATGGATAAGCTCAATATAGTTCAATGGAATGCTCAGAGTTTGCTTAGTCATAAACATGTCTTTTCACATTATTTATACGAAAATGATATACATATAGCTATAATCTCCGAAACTTGGTTACAATCATCAAAAACTATAAATATCAAAGGATATAAAATAGAAAGATTAGATATTGGATCTAAACATAATGGTGTTGCTATACTAATTAGAAATTATATTAATTATAAAAAGATACAAACTTATTCAGATAGTTCTCTACAAAATATAGCCATTCAAATATTTATAAATAATGAAACTTTGTCTATAGTTAGTTTTTACAGTCCTACATCTGCTTCTCCTTCTAATTTCAATTATACACAGCTTGACAATTTAATAAAGTCTGTTCCACAGCCATTGATACTAGCTGGTGATTTTAATGCACATCACACTATGTGGGGCTGCACATCCACGGATTTGCGTGGCACTACTCTCTTAGATGTAATAAATGATAATCATCTGTGCTTGCTGAATGATGATTCTGCAACAACTGTTGGTTCCCATACATGGCAGCCAAATGCATTAGACCTTACTATTGTTTCACCCTTGTTAGCCTTAAGATGTAATTGGCATGTGCATGATGACTCATTTTGTAGTTATCATCTTCCTGCAGTCACTACTCTTTTATGCAATCCTGTAAATATAAATAACAACAGCTATGTTAATGCTAATTATTTCCGTCCAAATTATAAGTGTGTTGATTGGCAGAAATATCAACATGTGGTAAGTTTAAAACTACATAGCAGCAATTTTGATTTATCTAATCCAGAAATGTGTTATGACATATTATATAAAATTTTGTTAGAAAGTGTATCTGAAGCAAATACTGCTAATAAAATCTTTAATCCAGTGTCTCAGATTCACAATAGACCCAAAAGGAAGTTATGTTTACCTTGGTGGAATCAAGCCTGTACACAGGCAGTTAGTAAATGTAAGTCTGTTTATTTGAACTTCAAAGCTAATCCTACAATAGAAAATTATTTATCATTTAAAAAACAACAAGCTTTGAAGAAATTAATCATTAACAGAGAAAGACAGACTGCTTGGACAGAACTATGTAACTCATTCAATCGGCAAACTTCAATATCAACTATCTGGTCCAATATTAGAAAATTTAACAAAACTTATAGTCATTCACATAATTATGCTAATGATGATAGATGGATACAACCATTTCTGGACAAATACACTTCCAATCCTCCTAATATGCCAACATTAGATCTTTATGCCAATAATATTGATTTCCATGTTGATAATTTCTTCATGAAGCCATTTACATTTTCTGAGTTTACAGGTGCTATATACTCTCGTAGGGATACTGCATTTGGTTTAGATCATGTATCTTACAAAATGTTCAAATATCTTGACTCATTTAGCCAGCAAATGGTTTTAAATATTTTTAATTCATTGTGGAATAACATGGTTATTCCTAAATCATGGAAGATTGATTGTCTTGTTCCTATACTTAAGCCTGGTAAAGATTCAAAACATCATGACTCATACAGACCTATAGCTCTCACTTCCTGTACAGCCAAAATATTTGAACAGTTAATAAAGCAGCGTCTTGAATATTTCATAGAATCCAAGAAGTTATTACCTTGTAATCAGTTTGGTTTTAGGAGAGGACGCTCTGCTTCAGAAAGTTTAAATCATTTAAACTTGGATGTACATGATGCATTTGCTAGTAACAAGTTTTTAATTAGCATTTTCTTTGATATCACTGGTGCTTTCAATAATGTAGATCATAATGTCCTTGCTAATGAATTGCATCTACTTGGGTTGCCTGTAAAATTAGTAAAGTGGATTTTCAATTTTCTAAATGGTAGATCTGTATATGTAAGAAGGAGAAACAATTTGTATGGGCCTCAGTCATCCCATAAGGGTGTCTGTCAAGGGGGGATATTAAGTCCTTTATTGTTTATTTTGTATATACATAGGTTAAATAATATATTAGGCACTGATGTTAATAGTCTGCAATATGCAGATGACTTAACAGTGTATTGCACAGGTACTAACATAAGACTAGTAGAGAATAAGTTAAACACTGCTTTAAAAGGTTTAAAAACCTATTTTAATTACTTGAAACTAGATGTTAATTCAAATAAAACTAGAGTCATAATATTCAGCAGATCCAGAGCTTTACTCACCAACATCATTTATGATGGTAATTTACTTCCTGTAAGTGATGAGGTCAAGTTTTTGGGAGTTACATTTGTCAAGAATTTATCATGGCAAAGACATGTTAATGGTTTGGCAGACAAAGCCTTGCGAGCTTTTAATATATTAAAATCACTTGCCAGAACTTATTGGGGAGCTGATCCAAAAATTTTACTTATGTTGTACAAATCCATAGTCCGCTCTCATTTTGAATATAGCTTTTGTTGCTATGCTTCCAATTCTGTTCTAGTAAATAAACTGGAAAAAATTCAGAATAGAAATCTTCGTTTAATTACAGGGGCTATGAAGACTACCCCTATCATTTCAATGCAAGTTGAATGTAACATTCCTTCATTGTCTTTTAGATTTAAGTATTTAAAGTTCAATTTCATTTTAAAGCTTCACTCTTTTGACAATCATCCTCTTCTAATTAAATTAAATGACTCCCGATATTTAGCTTCAACTCCTCTATCTTCCAAATATCCATATATTCTTCGTGATTATACTGAAATATCAACATACATTAAAAACAACAATGTTTATCATGCTGAAAATTGGGCTTGCTATCATGGAACCTTTGAAGGTAAATTTCCTCCATCAGACATTATAGAAATAGACCATAATCTGAGAACCAAGCAGGATGTTTATGAGAAGCTTTCATGCTGGACAGACTACCAGATTATCTACACAGACGGGTCGAAGAATGAAACAAGTGTATCTGCTGCATTCTATGATACGGATAAAAAGTATGGTCGAGGATTTCGATTACCTACCATTTACACAGTTTTCTCGGCAGAGGCCACAGCGATTTTGGAAGCATTAAAATATGTACAAAACGACGTTTTGTGCTCCAGTGCATCACATTTTATTATTGCGTCTGACAGCATGTCTGTTCTGAAATCTTTGAGACATCCAGGTTATAAGAATGAACACCATATTATATATGATATAAAAGAAATCCTGGTAAATTTGACGATATCTCGTAAACAAATTATACTTATTTGGATACCAGCGCACGTGGGCGTGATTGGTAATGAAAGTGCAGATTACCTTGCCAGATTAACAAACACTTTGGGTGGCAATATTACAAATATACCAAGTCCGTGGAAAGATTTGATACCTGTTTATCGTGCAGAAATCAATAAAAAATGGTTAGAAGAAAGAAATGAGATAATTCGAACCAAAGGAGCATGGTATGCTGGTATTAATAAAGATGTGGGCAAAAAACCTTGGTTTGCAGTTGACAATGAAAATTATTTAAAGCGAAAATTTTACACACAGATTATGAGACTGAGATTTGGACATTGTCGTTTTAATGCTCATTTACACCGCATGAACATGATCGCTTCCCCTAAATGTAGTGAATGCAACTTGCAGGAAGATCAAACATTGGATCATATATTCTTTAAATGTCCGGCCTTTAACATACAACGCCTATTGCTCATAGATCAATTACTGGAAAAATATCAAAACATCCCGCCTTCCCTACAGAACCTTTTAGCTTGCCCTGATAATTTTACGCCTATCTATGACTTTATCAACTCCTCGCTTGGAGATATTTGAAGAGACAAAACAAAAATACAAGACAATCCATCAAGGACTAGACTAGTTTTTACTTTAACAAGTAATCAACATGGACATATAATTACTGAACTATTTAAAGAAAATAATTATTCAAGATTTGGCACTTGTGCCTTTATATTTAAATTGTATACCTGCAAGTAAATTTGATCAAGAAAATACCCATGACATTGACAACATCAGAATTGGCAGTATGGATTGATTCCTTCGCCTGTCCTACTGGACGAATTAAACTACTACTACTACTCTGTTTTCAGATTCAGCTGATTGATAACGATTTATTTATTACGATCTACAAAATAATGAATGAAAACTTTGAATAAATTAGATTTTGAATAAAATGTGCTATCTATACAATTCTCTTTATCTATTCATGACAGTAAATGCCTAAATTTTCAATTATACATATAAACGCAAATTTAACTCCAAATGAACTTTGGTCTCTGAATTCCAAATTCCTATTGTATTTTAAGTATATATTACAATTTATCGACGGGAAATATGAAAGTTATAAAAGAATGGACGATTCTTGTACCATGGGGGAAAATAGCATGTAAGTAAAATTGCTTTTTAACTTACAATTATTTCAATAAGTCTTACCTTTAAAATTTAACACGATATGTTTTCTTTCTGCTGTAGGTAGGTATAATGAATAACTTGACAAGGTTTAGGTCAATATCCTTATGAGTAGGAAACTTACACTATGTAGGGTAAGTAATTACAGTAAAAACTTGATTAATTAATTCAATAATGAGGTCCATAATACTCTATAAACAGATTTCCTTCTATATTCTCTCTCCTAAGACAGCAAAATAAAAATATTTTTTTTAGTTCTGAAGTGACTGCCAAAGAATAATAAAAAAAACATGTTTTTTTTAATCATCAGTAATATCATTTGGCAACCCGGACGGTGATAAGGTCCTCGTAGTCCACGGCAGACAGGACAGTGCTGCCACCTTCTTGCCGCTGCTGGAGTTGCTGCCGGAGAAATACCACTATGTGGCCTTCGATATGCCAGGGAACGGGATGTCAGATCCATTCCCTATAGGTAATACTCATGATGTTTTTACTTATTATTTTTGTTAGATCATCTAAGTATCCGCTACTCCGTACTATCTGGATTATCAGATACACACAAAACACTAACCCGATATATCAAATACTGCTGTAAAGAAAGTAAACCAAACTACTGAACCGTAAATCAAAATTTTCTCTTAAAAAACCGTACAACAATAGAGTAATTGAATCATAAATTAAACTAATGAAAACAATCATTCATTTTATTCACTAAGTATGCAATGCGTCCATTCCGTGTTGCTATACTTCAAAACATGCTACATTGTATTTTTTTTATTATCTGTTCTGAAGGATAGCAACATAGAATAAAAATAACCAGAATATGTTTTGGGCACATTTGGATTCATTGTGTGTGAAATATTAAACAAATAATGATAATACAATGTCACATCTGTTAGATGCTTCAATTTATTTGGTGTTTGAATTGTGTTGCAGGAGTAAAAATACAGAGGTTCCACTTCCTGGGTGCCCTGGAGCTCGTGGTAGAGAGCCTTGGCTGGAGGGATTTCACATATATGGCGCATTCTATGGGCTGTGAGCAAGGTATACACAATAGTATATTTAATAATGGCATTTCAATAATAAATCATGATGAAACATGGCATTTCATGGATGGCGGATCAGATCAGTCTCGATCTACTGCCGCCGTCCTACCTGTTCACACTCACACAATGTCAATTCGAGAGTGAACAGGTACCTTCTAGGCGAGTATGCTCCATCGTAGATCTCATCGTCACTTACCATCAGGTGAGATCGAGATCAAATACTTGACTATAATGTAATAAAAATAAATAAATGCATGTCTTACGAAAGTCGTGTGAGTTCATGGCCTAAATCCTCCTCATATTGATAATATTGATGAGGAATATGCCCAGTGTAGTGGCAATAGGGTCGCCCCCTATTACGACGACGGTGACGAAATGTAGGTGCCATGCACCTCAACCATAATACCTACTGGTGATGCTGAAGCTTGAAACGTCTCCGCTGTGCCAAGATTATGTTCCTCCAAGGATAATCAGACAATCTAATAATAATCCAAAGAACAGGCCTCCCCCCAATGCGGGGGGAACTCACGCCGGCCAGTTGTTTCCAGGTTTATTCTACCACGCAGTTTACCCGGGCAGGATTAGCAGGTTCGTACTCCTGGACGTGATCCCGACGCTCCAGCGGCTGCAGGTGCACGACCACGCGGAGTACCAGGCCGTGTACTACAACGATTATTATACCAACTACCACAAGGACAACTTCCAAGTGAAGGTATTCATGACAAAAAAAAAAACATAGTATTTCGCACTTTTTCTTTAAAAAAATAACAAAAATATGGCGTCAACGTTTTCGGCATTTTGCCAGTGTCGATCACAGCTAATTTAATACCGCCCGCCATTGAGGTATTAATTACTCTATGACCGCCCCTATATTATAATACCAGCCCTTATTAATGTCCCACTGCTGGGCAAGGGCCTCCCCTCAATGCGAGAGGGATTAGGCCATAGTACACCACGCTGGCCCATGTGGGCTGGCTATATTGCCATATGGCCCCTATATTGCGGCAATTATATGAGGGGCTTGGGTCCCGCGCTGGAGAGTGATGGAATATGACCCGAATCCCCCTCGAATTAAGGTTGGGTTTTGCCCAGCAGTGGGACATTGCAGGGGATTTTTATAACTCGTGCTATTACAGTTGTACAGCAAGAAAGCTGCCGTACAAGCGGTGATGAGGGCCCGCGGACTGACCCAGCTGCAGGCGGAGCTGATTCTGTCTAGAAACTTGATACCAGCTGGAGGCGACAACTTCAGGTAACAATCTATACATATAAATAAAATTGGAGTGTCTGTTTGTAATATTAAAATAACCGCTTTTTACTAAGTGCATTTGGATGTATACACCGTACATATCCCAAAACAATTTTTTTTACAATTTTCGTCTGTCTGTTTGTTCCGGCTAATGTCTGAAATGGCTGGACCGATTTTGACGGGACTCCCACTGGCAGATAGCTGACGTAACAAGGAGTAACTTAGGCTACTTTTATTTTAGACTAGCTGTTACCCGCGACTTCAACCGCTTTTTGTTAAATACCACGCGGACGAAGTCGCGGGTAACAGCTAGTATACACTATATCCCTGGTACAGGGCAAATTATGGTCAGAAAAAAAAACATATTTTTTTTCAAATATAGAGCCTTTAGTGGACAATAAAACAATAAATCGTAAATGCGCGGCAATCAATCAGGTTCTTTTGTTCTGTGTGTGTTGCCATGGTGACTATTTATCATATCGTTTTTCTTTTTCTAAAAAAACGCGATTTAGTTGGTTGGTTGGTTTAGTTGTTTTATATTATATATATTATAAGCCAGTTAGGCGCGGGCCTCACCTCAATGCGAGGGGGATTACGCCATAGTCCACCACGCTGGCCTAGTGCGGGTTGGCGGACTTCACACATCTTTCGAAGGGTTCTCTCAGACATGCAGGTTTCCTTGCGATGTTTTCCTTCACCGTTTAGCACGTGACGAATCATGGCTGAAAATTAGAGTCGGACATGAAATCCAGAAATCCCAGAGATACCGAGGCAAGCATTCTACCAACTTGGCTGTCACTGCTTCTTATAATATTTAATTAGAAATTGGATAAAAGCTGATTATGGCAGGTGTCCGCTACTCTTCCAATAGCCCTATCTCATGTCCATCCTTAATCCATAGTCCCAATTATCTTTCCATATTCCTGCTTTTCAGGCGGAGGAACTATCCTCCGCCTGCTGAGGACAATTCGCTGTTTATGCTATCGTTTCCAGCAGTCGACGCCAGTAGGTGGCTAACATAACATTAAAACTCTCAAAAAGGGCCTCTACGTGTTGGACCCATGTCCCAAGCCTTCCAAAGATCCGGGTATAGCCCGTGTGGTGAAAGACTGATTATAAGTAAATAATTATTTAATCAATGAACTGAATTCTTTTCATTTTCTCCTCGTGCTCTTTCCGCAGATAGAATAGTTGTGTGTGATGTAGTTTGACGATCATATTGTGCTCCTTCTGTCTCAGTCTGATGTCCTGACCCAGCTTTTTCCGTTCCAATATGGCGTTCTGACATTTCCTTTTGAAGTACAAATCCTTGTAGTTTATTTTCTTTTTGGGACACGGTGTATCTGTAAAATTAATTGAGATTTACACTCAAGTCAAGCAACGGAAAAAATATGATTTTAAAATAGTGTCAAATAATATATAACCTTCGTTAATTAAGCGCAGTTGTAATCATTATGTAAAATCAGATGTTCGATAGCTCGATTTAAAAAAAAAACAAATTTAGTTCTCTATGAAAATTGTGACAATTTGTAAAGATTTTTTTTTAAATTGGCGTACCAAAATCCTGACTACATAATGATTGAAAAAGCGCAGGTAACCTAACCAGGCTTAGAATATCCTTCTTGGATCAGCCTGTATATTCATTTTTTTTCCGTATCCAGGTCCTTAAAATCACTAGGTCAGGGCGCCAAGTACAAATTTGGGACTGCTTCTCATATTGTCGAGAAGCTGCCCGGTATAATCGCAATAGCCTCGGCCCCTATTCCATTGGGACCAAAAACAATCGGCGAATTGTGGGTACCACGCAGTAGTGCACCTTTGTCTACCCCTTAGGGGATTACATGGCCCCAAGTCTGCTAACACAATCGATTCATAATCGAACAGCAACCGCATAGTAACTGTCACTTTTGACAGCTATCCTATACAATATCTGTTAAAAGTGACAGTTACTATGCTATACTAAAATGACGCCATTTTCATATCATCATGTCACATCCATTATTTTATTTTTAATGTGTATTTATTGAATGTGTTATTGCTATTAATTACTTGACATTGGCAAAATACCCGCTAAGTTGTGGGTGAGGTCATATTCATATCCATTTTATTTCATCGCATCTCATTTCGTAAAGAAAGAAGAAGATTATGAATCGATTGTGTTAGCAGACTTGGGGCCAGTGTTGCCAGATTGGGTATTTTTTCGCAATTCTGGGTAAAAATTTTGGCTCTGGACAAATTTTGGAGAAATTAAATTCTTGGAGAAAAATTTGGAGAAAAAAATACCCATGCAGTGGAGATGCGTAACATAAAAAAAAGGTCATTCTGCTGCTTCAGTTTGGAAATTAGAACAGTATTTCAAGGAAAAAAATAAGAAAAAGGCAAAAAGCTAAGCCGATATTATTAACTTTTTGCCTTTGGGTAAAACTCAAGCAAATTGTATCATTTTGGAGAAAAATAATTTCAAATTTGGGTACAAATAGAAAATCACATCTGGCAACACTGCTTGGGGCCCAGGCGTGATGGTGTACATTAAAAAAAAAATGTAATACACACCACCGAAGTATCTGGCCGCGCTACCGCTGCTGCCGCACGTGCTGTGATTCTCGCTGTCATGCAGCGGGGTGACCTCGACAATTTCCATACCACTGTCCGACACCTTCGGACCCCAGTCGTCGGCCCCACTCTCATTGTACCCGACCTGCAATATATAATAATGAGTACCACCAGAGAGTTGGTCAGGGCCCCCTCCTTGGGGTGTCTTCATCGGCCGAGTGGAAATAGACAGGGGCCCGGGGGACTCTCAGCTCTGTCTTGCCTTAGTTCGCTGTCCAGAGGGGTCGTTAGAGCTATATGCTGCAGGGGTGGAAGTATTATACGGCATAAAGCCTCAAATAACCACGTGAGAAAGCGCAGCACACCTCTCTGCACCCCTGAGCCGGTCGCGCCAGTGTTGCCATCGTCTTATATGCCAGCCTTTTTAGGGGGCCCACCTAAAGAGCGGCGAGTCGCCACCTGCCAATAGTCATTAGATAAAAGCTGATCATGGCAGGTGTCCGCAACCCTTCCAATACTCCCATCCCATATCCATCCAATCCTCAATCCATATTCCCAATTATCTTTCCATATTCCTGCAATAGTTCCTCCGTCCGCTGAGGTCAATTCGCTGTTTATGCTATCAATTCCAGCGGCTGACCCCAGCAAGTAGCTAAAATAACGTTGAAATTTCGCAAAAAGGGCATATACATGCGCCTGTGCACTCTTTCCATCGCGAAAGCCATCGCGTACAAGTTAAGGCGGCTTAATAAACCGCGGGTAAAGCCCATTAATTAATCTGCTATTTTAAATATATTATCTACCTTATCAATCTTTCGATGCTGCATAGCAACATTCATCTCATGGTTTATAACTTTCATGTATTCATTTTTCTGTAAATAAAAATAAAAATTAAACTAATATTTAAAAAATCCATATTGATTTCTTATATTTACGTGAATACTACACATTGAGATATAACTAATTCAACGGATTTTATAGTCCTATTGCGGTCTGTTCTATGCAGAAAGTGCTCACAGTGTCTTGCAATAGTGCGCTTAGTTTTGGATTTAATTAAATTAATTTAAAAAAAAAAACTCAAAATCTATACCAAAGCAAAAATTCCATGTATAAAGGGAACTTATTATATAATTACTTATATATATAGATAATAAAGATGTATGACTCTGACACAAACATTTGTGCTCATCACACAATGTCTGCCCCTACCGAGATTCAAGCCCAGGACACACAGGTATCACCATGAAGAGCTTGACTCTATATTTTCTATACCAAAGAACATGTTCCCAACTAAATGACAATTGGGAACTTTTTCTTCACATAGTGATATATAATGGTATACTAGCTGCGCCCCGCGGTGTTACCCGCGATTAAAAAGTATGTCCTTTTTACCGGGATAAATAGTAGCCTATATACTATTCCAGACTATAATCTATGTCTGTGCCAAATTTCATCCAGATCCGTTCAGCCGTTCTGGCGTGATTGAGTAACAAACATCCATCCATTCAAACTTTCACATTTATAATATTAGTGTGATAGTGTGATTGATACTGCATTAACTCACAATGAGTGGAGTGGGGTGCCCACCCTCCAACGACTCCGCAGTACACCGTCCCAGGAAATCATAGAGACGCTCCTGCAGTGGGGTCAGGTGGGTCACTAACCCTCTCGATCTGCGGTCTCCTAAAATACAAAAATATATTACAATAATAATACCGCCCTACGACAACACTGCCTATATGGTCTCTTTTTTTTTTTTTTTTTTTTTTATTACATTATAGGCAAGTATTTGATCTCGATCTCACCTGATGGTAAGTGACGATGAGATCTACGATGGAGCATACTTGCCTAGGTAGGAAGGCGGCAGTAGATAGAGGCACATGCAGCGCAACTGATCTGACCCGCCATCCATGAATGGCAGCACCGAACATCATGCCGGAACACGGCTAGGCCGCTTGGCGACATGGCTTTGTTCAGTGGGTGGTGACTAGCCACGGCCGAAGCCTACCACCAGTAGAGTTGTCACCTGGTTGGCACCACCCAGGGTCACGTGTAGGGTATCTCGAGGGTACTTAATTCTCCTACGGACGAAGGTGACTCGACCCCACACACTCACCCCACACCTCACACTTAGCAACGCTTGTATTATGGGTACCATACAATAAGGGTGAACCCAGTTTACATATAATATACTAGCTGTTGACTCCATACCACTGTCCATAGGAACGGCATTCCGAATGGGTGGTAAAGTAATAGTAGCTTATTATTTTGTAACTTTTTGACGATTAATAAGTACTGTACTTAATGGTCTACATAAATAAAAAAGATTCTGATTCTGATTCAACCTTGTCCGCATAGAAAAGTACAACATTAAAATTATCCTCAGAATTACATTTTCCATACAAAACTTGACCCCCACTTTTAGCCCCATAGGGGTTGAACTTCCAAAAATCCTATCTTAGCAAGCACGTAGGGGCCCATGGGTACCCACATGCCAAATTTCAAGTCCCTAGGACTTCTGGTTTAAGTGTTACCCATTACTCTGCTGGACACTGGCCTCTCCATTCCTCGCAGCAAGTTCCCCAGATTATTAACATGTCTTGAGAAGCTCCCAAAGAGCCCAGGTAGTTGGCTTCCCCTTAAGGTAAGGGGGTTTCAGACTATAGTCCACCACATTAATCAGATGATGCATTATTCAAGAACTGGTTTGCTTAATTTACAATGTTTGCCTTGATTGTTTTACAAGTTATAATCATTATTGAAAAATAAGATTAAATCTGAAAGTAATCAGGCAATGTACCTGCTGCTCTCATTACCTAAGTTAGCATACTACCAACATGATTATTCCTATTTAAATTATTACAAATAACTTACCAATGCACCTTTCCGCTTTTTTAGCTTTTTTGAGTACTCTGCTTTTATATTCATTGTAAAACTGAAAACACAAATTGATTTGTTTAAATCAGTGCCAGATTAGCTATGTAGCAAGAGGCCTCATGCCTACACACAAAACATCTATCCAATGCAAAGATGTAATAGTTTTACAGGCCCCGGGAAATTTGCTACAGGCCCCACGCTGGGGTAATCCAGCTCTGGTTGAAATTGTTACCTATATTGTACTTTAAAACTGCCTGCTATTTGCATGGATGCTATAAAACCCATATGTCGCAAACCAATGCTGAATGCTATGTTTGAGTTATATGACATGACAAGATATTCTATATTCAAATACAGTTATGTTATTATCTTTGTAAGAACCCTTCTGTTGGGGAGCAGTCTCAGATAATACATTTTTATACAAATAATAACATGGGGACATATAATATTATCCTATATTCACGACACAGACGCGGGCTATGCCATTATACTTACTTATATGACAATTTAATATATGTGATTCTATGATCCATATCAACTACATACACAACCCTCCATATTTATAGACGTTTTATACCTTTATGAAAGGTCATATAGTATTGTGCAAAGCAAAACTCTTCTGCTCAGTACTATATGTTTTTTGATAAAGTTATAAAACGTTTATACCTACTAATATGCCTAAAGAAATAAATTGTAAGACACACCACTCGCCAACCGTCGGCTGTTTTTTGTGGGCAACCTGCCGAGACTCCGTTCAAAATTGTAGCGCATTCGGCCCAAAGACGCTTAGCGACGCCTCGCCCCTCAGCGGTCCGGGTCGTATGACTCTGAGCCAATTCGGGGCGCATCTCCAAGTAGTTGAGAAGTGCTGCTATTTGGGCGGGCTGTACCATTTTCTTTGATAACAAAAGAACGTCGAATTATATGTTTGCAAGTACCAGAAAATAGTCAATTCAACCGACAAAATGGATAGGTACTTACATAATTACTAACATCAAACCACAAACTTTTAAGCACACAATATCAATAACGTATTTTATAATAATATTGATAAATCAAGAAAACATTATAGTAGTAGTAGTAGTAGTTTAATTCGTCCAGTAGGACAGGCGAAGGAATCAATCCATACTGCCAATTCTGATGTTGTCAATGTCATGGGTATTTTCTTGATCAAATTTACTTGCAGGTATACAATTTAAATATAAAGGCACAAGTGCCAAATCTTGAATAATTATTTTCTTTAAATAGTTCAGTAATTATATATCCATGTTGATTACTTGTTAAAGTAAAAACTAGTCTAGTCCTTGATGGATTGTCTTGTATTTTTGTTTTGTCTCTTCAAATATCTCCAAGCGAGGAGTTGATAAAGTCATAGATAGGCGTAAAATTATCAGGGCAAGCTAAAAGGTTCTGTAGGGAAGGCGGGATGTTTTGATATTTTTCCAGCAATTGATCTATGAGCAATAGGCGTTGTATGTTAAAGGCCGGACATTTAAAGAATATATGATCTAATGTTTGATCTTCCTGCGAGTTGCATTCGCTACATTTAGGGGAAGCGATCATGTTCATGCGGTGTAAATGAGCATTAAAACGACAATGTCCAAATCTCAGTCTCATAATCTGTGTGTAAAATTTTCGCTTTAAATAATTTTCATTGTCAACTGCAAACCAAGGTTTTTTGCCCACATCTTTATTAATACCGGCATACCATGCTCCTTTGGTTCGAATTATCTCATTTCTTTCTTCTAACCATTTTTTATTGATTTCTGCACGATAAACAGGTATCAAATCTTTCCACGGACTTGGTATATTTGTAATATTGCCACCCAAAGTGTTTGTTAATCTGGCAAGGTAATCTGCACTTTCATTACCAATCACGCCCACGTGCGCTGGTATCCAAATAAGTATAATTTGCTTACAAGATATCGCCAAATTTACCAGGATTTCTTTTATATCATATATAATATGGTGTTCATTCTTATAACCTGGATGTCTCAAAGATTTCAGAACAGACATGCTGTCAGACGCAATAATAAAATGTGATGCACTGGAGCACAAAACGTCGTTTTGTACATATTTTAATGCTTCCAAAATCGCTGTGGCCTCTGCCGAGAAAACTGTGTAAATGGTAGGTAATCGAAATCCTCGACCATACTTTTTATCCGTATCATAGAATGCAGCAGATACACTTGTTTCATTCTTCGACCCGTCTGTGTAGATAATCTGGTAGTCTGTCCAGCATGAAAGCTTCTCATAAACATCCTGCTTGGTTCTCAGATTATGGTCTATTTCTATGTCCGATGGAGGAAATTTACCTTCAAAGGTTCCATGATAGCAAGCCCAATTTTCAGCATGATAAACATTGTTGTTTTTAATGTATGTTGATATTTCAGTATAATCACGAAGAATATATGGATATTTGGAAGATAGAGGAGTTGAAGCTAAATATCGAGAGTCATTTAATTTAATTAAAAGAGGATGATTGTCAAAAGAGTGAAGCTTTAAAATGAAATTGAACTTTAAATACTTAAATCTAAAAGACAATGAAGGAATGTTACATTCAACTTGCATTGAAATGATAGGGGTAGTCTTCATAGCCCCTGTAATTAAACGAAGATTTCTATTCTGAACTTTTTCCAGTTTATTTACTAGAACAGAATTGGAAGCATAGCAACAAAAGCTATATTCAAAATGAGAGCGGACTATGGATTTGTACAACATAAGTAAAATTTTTGGATCAGCTCCCCAATAAGTTCTGGCAAGTGATTTTAATATATTAAAAGCTCGCAAGGCTTTGTCTGCCAAACCATTAACATGTCTTTGCCATGATAAATTCTTGACAAAAGTAACTCCCAAAAACTTGACCTCATCACTAACAGGAAGTAAATTACCATCGTAAATGATGTTGGTGAGTAAAGATCGGGATCTGCTGAATATTATAACTCTAGTTTTATTTGAATTAACATCTAGTTTCAAATAATTAAAATAGGTTTTTAAACCTTTTAAAGCAGTGTTTAACTTATTCTCTACTAGTCTTATGTTAGTACCTGTGCAATACACTGTTAAGTCATCTGCATATTGCAGACTATTAACATCAGTGCCTAATATATTATTTAACCTATGTATATACAAAATAAACAATAAAGGACTTAATATCCCCCCTTGACAGACACCCTTATGGGATGACTGAGGCCCATACAAATTGTTTCTCCTTCTTACATATACAGATCTACCATTTAGAAAATTGAAAATCCACTTTACTAATTTTACAGGCAACCCAAGTAGATGCAATTCACGAGCAAGGACATTATGATCTACATTATTGAAAGCACCAGTGATATCAAAGAAAATGCTAATTAAAAACTTGTTACTAGCAAATGCATCATGTACATCCAAGTTTAAATGATTTAAACTTTCTGAAGCAGAGCGTCCTCTCCTAAAACCAAACTGATTACAAGGTAATAACTTCTTGGATTCTATGAAATATTCAAGACGCTGTTTTATTAACTGTTCAAATATTTTGGCTGTACAGGAAGTGAGAGCTATAGGTCTGTATGAGTCATGATGATTTGAATCTTTACCAGGCTTAAGTATAGGAACAAGACAATCAATCTTCCATGATTTAGGAATAACCATGTTATTCCACAATGAATTAAAAATATTTAAAACTATTTGCTGGCTAAATGAGTCAAGATATTTGAACATTTTGTAAGATACATGATCTAAACCAAATGCAGTATCCCTACGAGAGTATATAGCACCTGTAAACTCAGAAAATGTAAATGGCTTCATGAAGAAATTATCAAGATGGAAATCAATATTATTGGCATAAAGATCTAATGTTGGCATATTAGGAGGATTAGAAGTGTATTTGTCCAGAAATGGTTGTATCCATCTATCATCATTAGAATAATTATGTGAATTACTATAAGTTTTGTTAAATTTTCGAATATTGGACCAGATAGTAGATAATGAAGTTTGCCGATTGAATGAGTTACATAGTTCTGTCCAAGCAGTCTGTCTTTCTCTGTTAATGATTAATTTCTTCAAAGCTTGTTGTTTTTTAAATGATAAATAATTTTCTATTGTAGGATTAGCTTTGAAGTTCAAATAAACAGACTTACATTTACCAACTGCCTGTGTACAGGCTTGATTCCACCAAGGTAAACATAACTTCCTTTTGGGTCTATTGTGAATCTGAGACACTGGATTATAGATTTTATTAGCAGTATTTGCTTCAGATACACTTTCTAACAAAATTTTATATAATATGTCATAACACATTTCTGGATTAGATAAATCAAAATTGCTACTATGTAATTTTAAACTTACCACATGTTGATATTTCTGCCAATCAACACACTTATAATTTGGACGGAAATAATTAGCATTAACATAGCTGTTGTTATTTATATTTACAGGATTGCATAAAAGAGTAGTGACTGCGGGAAGATGATAACTACAAAATGAGTCATCATGCACATGCCAATTACATCTTAAGGCTAACAAGGGTGAAACAATCGTAAGGTCTAATGCATTTGGCTGCCATGTATGGGAACCAACAGTTGTTGCAGAACCATCATTCAGCAAGCACAGATGATTATCATTTATTACATCTAAGAGAGTAGTGCCACGCAAATCCGTGGATGTGCAGCCCCACATAGTGTGATGTGCATTAAAATCACCAGCTAGTATCAATGGCTGTGGAACAGACTTTATTAAATTGTCAAGCTGTGTATAATTGAAATTAGAAGGAGAAGCAGATGTAGGACTGTAAAAACTAACTATAGACAAAGTTTCATTATTTATAAATATTTGAATGGCTATATTTTGTAGAGAACTATCTGAATAAGTTTGTATCTTTTTATAATTAATATAATTTCTAATTAGTATAGCAACACCATTATGTTTAGATCCAATATCTAATCTTTCTATTTTATATCCTTTGATATTTATAGTTTTTGATGATTGTAACCAAGTTTCGGAGATTATAGCTATATGTATATCATTTTCGTATAAATAATGTGAAAAGACATGTTTATGACTAAGCAAACTCTGAGCATTCCATTGAACTATATTGAGCTTATCCATTTTTATTAGTTGTACTCTTTTTACTAGTATTAAAATTATCCAGCAATATTGATTTAATAGTCTCAGATGTAATGGGACTGTCTGTTTTAGATTTTTGTGAGCTAATTTTAACAATGGTGGATATTATTAAATTAAGAATACGATCTGATTGTAAAAACTGTGTTATGTGATGGTCAGATTTAGTTTTGGTAAGGTCAGGGAAATTTGTGTTATTGAATAGATCAACATACTTCTTCTGTTTGTATTTGCTATTGTTTTTTTCAATTTCTTCCTTTCGTTTAGGGCACTCTGCTGAAATGGATATGTGATTGCCATTGCAATGCACACATATTGCATCTTTGGCTGCTTTTTGACATTCTTTGTAATGATGATCCTCTCCACAGATCGAACACTTTTGTTTGTTTTTACAGTACTTGCCAATATGTCCATAGCGCAGGCATCGCAGGCACTGACTAACAGGTGGAATATATATGCTTACCTGGAAATACCAGCTATTTATGTCAACGCTATCAGGAAGTGTAGGACAGGAAAAGGTAATCGCCACCGTCTGCGTGGGCAATAAAATGGGATTGCCATCATCATCGCGTCCACGGCGCATCAGGCGACGCACGGACACTACATCTTTGGAGCTGGAAATGCCGGTATATATATTAGAATTTGACATATATGTGGGAACACCGCGTATGACCCCTGTAATTTCCGTGAGTGTAGCAGGTATTGTCGCTTTCAACTCCAGGTCTTTTTGCACCTTAACATTATTTAAAGCCATGTTTGCAAGACCAGGCCGCTCAAAGATTGCCCCAACCTTGAACCTATTAATACGTTTGAACCGTTTGATTCCTTTATGATGACGCTTCAGGACCGCGCCTAGCGCCATCAAATCTCGGTCTCCAATGGGTTTCGACACCTCAGTACTTTCGTAAATTACAATATACTCAAAATTCCCGCCATCCTCAGGGTATTGGCGAGAGTAATTGTCTACTTTAAAAGGTTTAAATTTATCTACTCCTGAGTCATCGTCAGATTCCGACGACTGCGATGACGGGGGAAGATCCCCATCCGCCTTTCGTTTCTTCCGCTTCGCCGTCATTCCGGCCACGGCCAGGCCCCTTTAAATTCGTTCACTATCTAATTAATAATACAAAACAATTTTTTGTTCAAAAAACGCGCCCTCCTGGTTTAAAGGTTTCCCGCCTTTTCAGAAAACATTATTTTCGGCAATTCAATTATTAATTGTGTCAAGTGTCAATTCGCGCACACGATTAGTGTTGTGGCTCTTCAGTGATGTGCTTGTGTGAATCGATTACAATTTCTATCAATGTTTTTTTCGATAATCGGTCGGTACATTTCATTAGGATAAAATTCAATGTCTTCATTTTGAATGGTATTTGTTTGTAGTTAGAAACGTTTCTTTCGGTTCATAATACGATCCGTTTATTCCCTTATGTTATGATGCTTATGATAAAACATATAATTTATTAGATAAAATTTAATGCCAACATTTTTAAATGGCAAACATAAACCGCACAATTAATATCATTGTAGTTGAATACGTTTAATTTAGTTCAGTTGTATCGTAACATAAGATAATAAGTTTTTGCTAGCCAAATTATACCTTTGATAATATTAAAATATCGATCATAATGTTTGTCGCTAGAATACATCAAAATAATCTCTGCGGTGAATCACTACAGAAAATTCAGATTTTAAAAAGTTTTGAACTGTCAACAACAAATCGGAACCATAAACTCGTTTGTAGACGTTGACTGGAAAAAAAAACAAAATACAATCAAATTTATTTCCTCCTCTTTACTTGAAGTACGTTTGTTTGAGAAGTAAAAGAAAGGGAAATGATTGATTTTTTTACATTATGGCAAAATATTTAAGAATAAAGTTATTAAACTATTTTTATTTATATAATAAGAACTTATTACATTGTTATTGTTGGTGGGATTGAACCATTATGTTCATACCAGGATCCGGACAGCTCGTTCAAGAGGATTCCTATTCATCGGGATTCCATAGAATTTTACTTACCCATGGAATAACTGTTCTAATAACGTAACTTGCCCTTAGGGGGCAGGGGGTTTCCTAAGGGTTTCTTGGGAAAGACACGTGTGTGTTATATAGGAAACCCTTTCAAACGGGTTTTATGGGATTTTGCGTTTTGCTTAGCTTAATAAATATTTCCACCGGCCGCAGTATATCAGAATCAGAATATTTTTTATTTATGTAAACGATTAAGTACAGGACTTATGAATCCTCAAATAGTTACAAAATTTTAACCCACAGCTTTACCACCCGTTCGGAATGCCGTTCCTATGTAGAAAAACGGGCAAGAAACTCCATGATTGCGCTTTTTAAAAGATCCGTGACATTTTTGAGCAGTACATTGCTATGGGTATGTGAGAACAATGTAGGAACGGCTAGGCAGACTTTAGCAGCTGGTCAAAAAATGTTCTAACTCTAAGTATATCATTACAAGTTAATAGCTATATATATACGATATCCTCCTCGCGATAACTATATCTTAAAGACATTTTTCAGGTTATCCTGGGACCGCCGTCTCAAGCTCCCGGCTCCCCAAAACTACCCAAATGGGTATTACTACGAACTCTTCAAATACTGCCCACCCACCCTTGTGGTGTCAGCTTCAGAAGGCTCCGGGACACACAAGAACGGGTTGTCCGGGGCACAGTGGCTGGTGTCAGAGTTGGAGCGTACCCTGGCACACTTCAAAGTGGTGACGGTCGTGGGGAACCACGATGTGCACTTCATACACCCTGAGAAGGTGGCTGCGTACGTTTCACCGTTTCTAGAGAGGAAAGTTTTCGACAAATCAAAGTTGTAATATTGTATAAAAAAAATATATAAACCATAATTGCTAGTATTTACAAGAAATCGTAACAATAAAAATTACATTATTATACAATACAAATATTAATTAAAGAGATAATAAAAAGCTTACCTGTTTAATATTACCAAAAAGTGTAAAAAAATTGTTACTACACATTGAAATAAAACTAATTTTAATTGGTTAGCAGTTGATCCGGGTTCGATTCTCGGCCGACGCACAGGTTTTTACCTTCAGCTATAAGATTCGGGTTGAAATAAAACGATTTTTTCGGATTTTATCGCGTTTATTTTATGTTTTTACGTTCCCGCCGTTTTATTTCAATGTGTAGTATTCGCGTAAGTATACGAAATCAATATCTTTTATGGGTTTTAATATAAAATAAACGAGATAATATCTGTAAAATTAATTAAATTTCAAGTGTTATATTATAATCATTGTTAAGATTGTTGATTATGTTCCATGAAATACATGTTTCACAGACAAATAGCAACCCTGTGCGCATTTTGCCGGAGTAATTTCTTTTTTTTTCTATACACCTCAATGTACTCGTACTGTGATACCTAATTGTTTTTTTATATATAAATATACAACCGTTAGTCAATTCAAGCTTGTTCTTATTTTTTGACATCATAATATCTAATGTATAACTAACATCTTTGTTATAAAAAAAAGATAAGATTAAAAAAAAAATCATATTGTAGGTGTAACGCTATGCTTTTGATATTCACAACGTGTGATGTAGGCATCCCAATTGTGTGAATGATGTGTTCAATAATTCAGCGGTTCTTATATAAATAATCCTATTTCCCAACACTAGCGCCATCTATCCCCAACCATACACCCTCGCTCCCCTACTACCGCTATCCAGTGGCGTAGCATAGGTCATTAGCACCCGGTGCGGATTTAAAATTTGCCGCCCTCTTATTTTTGCTATTCATTATAAAAAAAATGGGGCATGGTGACGACAAAAAAATCTGTATTTTTTTTCATATCTTTATTTTTTTTTCTCAAACCGTCATCCCCCTGTAAAATGCCGCCCCTGGCAAAGTGCCGCCCGGTGCGGACGGCACCCTCCGCCCCGCCCCCCCATGCTACGCCACTGCCGCCATCTACCCCCAACCGCCCTTCCTCGCTCCCCCACTAGCGCCATCTATTGCCGCATCACAGTTTCGCTCTTACATCCTCGAGCAAAAACTTGGAAACGTCCTCCGCCATACAACCAGGGTCATCTATATGCACGTCATGACCGCCTGGTACTATTTTAACTTTGTAATTCTTATTAGGCCAAGCTTTTTCGTCCATTAAGAATGATTCTACTCCACTGTACGCTCCCATGCCGATCGTGTCTTGGGCCAATACGCAAAACGTAGGTGTAGTTGTCGTTGTGTATATCTGCCTTAAGGCTTCCCCTGAGAATGGCAACACTGTTACCTCTTTCATTCTTTGGTCGAATGTGAATCTGAAATTTAGAGTGAAAAGATTCATTTATCATTTTGTACCATTTGGCTGCTTGACTGTGTTTGAAAAACTTTAAATTGTTCATCAGTTCAATATGATGCTAACAAAATAGTTATATATAATAATTCCAGCCCTTTTTTTAATGTCCCACTGCTGGGCACGGGCCCCCCCTCAATGCGAAGAGGATTAGGCCATAGTCCACCACGCTGGCCCAGTGCGGGTTGGCGGACTTCACGCGTTTTTCGAGGGGTTCTCTCAGACATACAGGTTTCCTCCCGATGTTTTCCTTCACCGTTTAGCAAGTGATAATCATGGTTGAAAATGATATTCGCACATGAAATCCAGAAATCCCAGAGGTGCGAGCATGTGTTTGAACCTGCGATCCTCGTTACCGAGGCAAACGTTCTACCTCGTTAACTTTAATTTAATGATAAGTAATTTATCCATTAGTTTCATGAAATTTGAAAATGCCAGTAGACGATCCAGAAGTAAGCAAATGTTGCATGCGTCACTTTGTTTTCAAGTCAAGCGTACGGCCAACCACTGGCTGTCTGGATTTGAACGTATGACTATAAAATACTGTACCTGTATAGCCCATCTCCCGCTGGGGCTAAGCATCTCTCTAGCACGTGTTCTGAAGCCTCTTTTGATATTCTCCTAACGTCCATTGTCATCTGTTGAGCCTGGAAAATATTTGTACAAGTTTTGTCATTCAATGTTCGGTGGATGAAGTGAAGCGAGCTCTTCAACCTCGCCACAAGATACACAGATGGCGCTGCTGACAACATTCGGAACAAATGACGATTCTCCATACGAACCTGCATCGCGCTATAAGTGTTTTCAGATGATATAAATATATATACAAGATCCCGACAATAACCGTCGCGGCATAGCGGCCGCCCCGCCGAGGCATACCACCCGCCTGGCTGGAAGATCACGTCGGGATCACCAATTTTGCTGGAAAGGGAAGATCTTCCAGCCAGGCGGCAGGCAGGCAGGCTTATGACAGATATCCCATATGGGATATCTGTCATAAGTGACAGTTACCATGCGGTTGCTGTTCGATTATGAATCGATTGTGTTAGCAGACTTGGGGCCCAGCTATTAATCGATACAAACCTTATCATAAGTATATTTCGGCGCTGTCTCTACACTGCCATTTATCTTAGGGTACTTGTCTTCATCGTAGTAGGCATAGTATTTTTCGAACCAGTGTTTCATGGCGGCGCGAGTGGTTGGCCAGTTATGGTGCGCAGGAATGGGATCTAGCTCAACTGTCCGCGTTATGTGACCGGGGTACGCTATATTGAAGTATTTACCTGGAAAAAAATTAATGGAGTTCCTACTTGCGTTGCAACTGAGAGTTTGGACATCTTTACGATGTAATTTAGTGTTTTGCGGTATTAGCATTCTGCATTGGATATCGCGATGTATTAAGTTTGCTTAAAAAATACCTAAAGCGATACAACACCACAAAGTTAGTAAAAGTAGCGGTTTTTACTAACTTTATGGTGTTGTATCGCTTAAGGTAATTTAAAAAAATAAAAACCATTGACATTTTGAATTTCGCGCTCTGACCTGAGCTTCCACCTTAAATTGATTTAAAGCCGAACTTAATACATCGACACACTGACTGACTGCCGCCGTTGCAAGAGCAAAACTACATCGCCGAGTTGTCCCAATATTTCGTAAAAAAAAAGGAACCCTCCATTTTTTTTTCACGCCCTGTCGTTGCACTCACACTTTATTCAATTCACATTGCCACTAGATGGCGCTATCATCAACTCACCTATAGGAACGCCCAAGGAGTGTCCGATGTAAATAAACTTATCCCATTTGTAATGTTCCTTAACTCTCACTATCGTGGGCACTAGATCCAAAATGCTATATCTAACTCCTCTAGGTAGATGGTCAGATCGACCATTGCCGGGGAGGTCAACGCTTAGATAGAAGAAGCATTCTGGTAGGCGTGACACCAAAGGTCTGAAACCTGAGCAGGCGTCGAGTTTCCCGTGACAGAGCAGCACGGGAGGGTTGGACGGGTCGCCCCACGAGAGTGCTGCAAAAAACATCAATATTTTATGCATATTTTACAATAATCCGGTGTGACAGACGGACACGGTCGGTTCCGTGTTTACCTTTTTTTGGTATGGAACCCTAAAAATAAGATCACCATCTTAGGTTTCTAGTATATACAAGGTAATTAAGAAGACACTCGTGCGTGATAGTGTGTGTAAGCGTGTGCATATACGTGGGATGAGACAAATTTAAAAAATGAGCGATTATGCTCGATCTATATAAGAACAGTACGCAAAAAACTAGTAACGTAGATTGTAAAAATAATAAATTTTGCTATACTACGTAGACAGAGAATGTGTTGACAATAACGTAATTGCACTTGCCGAGCGGCTAACACGACGACACGCTTGTTACTTACATACCATCCTCGTGTAAGCCGAGCATTAATTAGAGTAGAAGAAGAACCAGACACTCAAGGAACTATTTAGGATATTACGTTTACTTACCTGCTATATTACCCCATGGCGCTTTTATAGTAACTTCCCTTTCCACTAATCGAATTTTCTTCATTGTGCTGCAACGATAAAACTAGCTACTTTAGTTTGTTCTCATAATTACTGTTCAAAGCAATTTTTATTCTTCTTTTTTTATGTTAGCATTGGCCACAAACTAGTGCCATTTTTGCCAGTATCAAGTAAAATGTTTCATTGTTATTTTAAATATAATTATCTCGATGATGATAATAATAATGATAACGATAATGATGATATAATGAAGGTGGAAGCGCAAGGTCAGGGCGCGAAATTCAAAATGTCAATGGTTTTTATTTTTTTACGAAAAATGTGGACATCTTTACGACCATAAAATACCTAAAGCGATACAACACTCCAAAGTTAGTAAAAGTAGCGGTTTTTACAAACCTTTGAGTGTTGTATCACTGAAGATATTTTTTAAGCATACTTAATACATCGAGACATCCAATGCAGAATGCTAATATCGCAAAAAAAACTAAATTACAACGTAAAGATGTCCAAATTTTTCGTAAAAAATAAAAACCATTGACATTTTGAATTTCGCGCCCTGACCTTGTGCTTCCACCTTAATCCCCTATCGGTAAAGCTGTGGATACATTGCAGAAAATTTACCAGACACTTAGGAGAACTCGAAAAGTCAAGCTACACACTCGTTCACGTTTATGAACAGAATGGTTAATATCCCAATAATATTACTTATTATATATCAAAATAACAACATTTTCAGAAAATAAAACAAGATTGTTAACTACAACTTCCCGCCAAAAAGTCAAGCTCAAACGAATAAACAGATAAGCAGCAATAAATAACCCAAAGACTTACAAGTAGGTACTCTTTTCACTATAGCAAGCCGTCGTTAAATAATTACCTAGGCAGAAGTACTACAGGGTGCAAACAGTAAGGGTAGCTACTTTAAGGGTTAAGGTGGAAGCTCAGGTCAGGGCGCGAAATTCAAAATTTCAATGGTTTTATTTTTTTACGAAAAATTTGGACATCTTTACGATGTAATTTAGTTTTTGCGATATTAGCATTCTGCATTGGATGTCTCGATGTATTAAGTTTGCTTAAAAAAATACCTAAAGCGATACAACACCATAAAGAGTGGTTTTTACAAACCTTATGGTATTGTATCGCTTTAGGTATTTTTTCGCAAAAAACTAAATTACATCGTAAAGATGTCCAAATTTTTCGTAAAAAAATAAAAACCATTGAAATTTTGAATTTCGCGCCCTGACCTGAGCTTCCCCCTTAAAGCCACGCTATTATCGCCTTGAGGGACTAAGGCATTTATAGATTTGGGAAAAAAGTACAGTCAGCAAAAAAAAACGGCAATAAAAATCAATCGATCCTGTCCTCAATAAGGATCGAAGGCTGTGGGGCCAAGCCAAGGTAGGTTGTTTTCTTCTTTTTTTAGGCTGGCAATCAGCTACAAAATAGTAACATTTTTGCTAGTGTCGAGTCATTCTTGATAACTGTTATTGAATTTTATGAACCCCTGATGATAATGTTGATGAAGATGATGATGATGAAATGAATCCCCTACCCCTATCAGTAAAGCTGTGGATAGTTTACAGAAAATTTACCGGACATCTTGGAAGAACTTGAAAAGTCAAGTTATAGTATTTTATTTTAATTTCCTTCTCTCGTGCATGTTTATGATCTCACAATGCTTAATATCCCACTAATATTACACATTTTTTTTGGAAAATAAATCAAAATTTACAACTTCACGGTTCAACTTCCCGCCAAAAAGTCCCAAGGCAGGGTAGGGTACTACAAATTTCACAAATCGAATTATGATATACACTACCTACTTTGTACTTTCTTACTTAATTAAACTCACAAAAAAGCTTATTTTAAACATCATACGCATTTTTTTAAATTAAATTTTATTTACATTTTTAATAATCGTATTATTATATAAGTAATAACATTGCAAAGGCCAACTCACAGTGCGAATCGATACACCCGCGGCGTCCACTTCATGTCGTCGTATTATCTTATCTGATGCGGACTTTGAATTTCGACGTTACGCTATTATACATGATGACGGAATTAAATTAACAGAAGTGGTTGCCGATGCCAAGTTTTCGGCCAGTTATATAAGTTGTTTTTTTTATTTTATTTTTTTATCACAGGCACCACACATCTATTATCCACAAAAAAAAAAACAAAAGCAAAGACTATATTGGATTATTCAAACATGTAGTACTTCACGTCAAATATCATAGCCAGTATGCAAATATTCCCTATTAATTAGTAAGTATGACTTATAAGACGACTACGTGGCGGACAATCCAAGTGGAGTTACATAATGTAATGCGCAAGCGCAGCGACCGTGACCATAACTCCAAGATCTTACCTATTGATTCACAAAATGTTCTGGGCTATGGCTCACAAGTTTTCAGTCTTGTTTTATTACATTTTTAAGGAACGTTTTAACCTAGTATGGGCATACTAGGCTTTCCAGATAGATCTATTATGGACGCTAAAGAGAGTCATCACGAGTCGTCATAATATCAGTTAAATCAAATTAAATATCGTCAGACGAACACACTAACTATACGATCCCACACTAAGCAACGCTTGTATTGTGGGTACCGTACAATGGACTGGGGTGAACCCAGTATATATTGCTTATATAGATATCAAACATCAATGACTTAGGTACAACCATTTGTGCTCATCACACAAACTTTGTCCCAACCAGGATACGAACCAGGGTTCACTCGGTACAGAAAGCAGGGTCACTACCAACTGCGCTAATCAGGCCGTCAAATCCTTAATTATTGTTTGTATTTTTTTTTATCGTCAGTCGCCATTTCTGTCTACCCCAAATTGTAACCGCCTGTATAATATAATGTGTTATAATCATGAGTTGACTGAATTTTGTATAACTGCAAAAAATCTCTAACACTCTGTAATCTGTATAACAACATTAAACGAATTTGAATCTTCATGATGATAAAAACTTCTATCTAATCATTTTAGCGGTAAGCTTTTCTTTCTGTGTAACAGTCTTTGAGAAGGCTTATTTATGTAAAGTCTATTCTGAAGAGCAAGAAAGAATGTCTATCTCTTTGGTTTATCCAAAGCTTGAGGACCCTCCATGAACTTTTAATTTGCCCACGGGGGAGGATATGTGGCACTGGCAACACTAAAGACAGCTTAGTTATTAAGCCTGTTATACACGTGCGTGTTACTTTCACCCAATTACAGGCGTGCTACTTGCATGATTGTGTGTTTTACATTGAAAGATAAAACCTCGTCAAGTGGACAGTATGAGAACAGGTCGTAAGAAACTTTATTTAAAGCATGTCAGTAATTGCACCCAATGTAAATGTAATATGCGAGGAAACCGTACTGCGTGCAAATAGCATGTATATATCTCGTTGATACGAAATGCCTAATCAAGAAGCTCCCAACTCATAGTTACGTACTTACTACGGGCCTGTGTTGTTCGCTTAATCATGTAATGTTAGTACTTCTGGGTGAAGCCCATCTTCATGTTAAGGCCTCCAATACGTACACCATACCATTAAAAAGCATGCGAGTTTAGCTCACTTGGTGTGCTACTCGCATTCGTTAACACTGGCACACTTGTGTCATGTGTCTGGAATGCGGCACCACCTGTGCTTTTTTCTGTCAAATTAAAATAGGTAAACATGCGAGTAGCACGCATGAATGATCAAGTTTGCTTTTGTGCAAGTAATACCCATGTGTATTGCGGGCTTTACTTTTTTTGTCACTGAGTTTGTTGTGATTGATTTCTATAAAGTATTTCTGTCATTTTTATTATCTAGGTGATTTTGTAATATTTTAATTTAAAAGTGAAGCAGCCAAACAAGTTTAATTATTTTGTGATTAAGTATGTGCACATTTGAATTAAGCACTTTAGTGCTAATAAACTTATAACCTTACAAAGATTAGTCGAACGAAACATAGTGACCTTGTGTTTATTATTTACACTTTACAGTAATATTCAATAATTATAAATGAAACTATGTCGTTATTAGAAAATGAATGGTACATACAGGCTCCGTGGGGCAGAATATGCAGTAAGTAAACAACTTGGTCTACTTTATAACAGTTGAAAATTATAAATGAACTTTGCCCTTTGAACATAAGTATCCTGTCATTATGAATATCGTCTCGAATTCAATAAAGTAAAAAATGAGCATGTTTTGGCGGGAAATTTAACAGTGAAGTTGTAATTTTTTTTGATAGTGTAAGTGTATTAGTAGTGTAATATTAACCATTGTGTGTTCATATCCATGTACAAGTGAAATAAACTGAAATAAAACTTCAAGTTCTCTCAAGAAGTTTGTTAAACTTATAGTATGGTATCCACATCTTTACTGATATGTGTAGGGGATCCATTTCATCATCAACATCATCATTATCATCAGGGGTACTTTAACAGCAATGTGACAATTTACTTGACACTGGAAAAAAAAATCATTTTATAGCCAAATGCCAATTTAAAAATAAAAAAGAAAGAAAGGTGATAATAAAGTAGTAATTAACAAAATGTAAGCTCTTACTATGCTCCATATGTTAGTCCAGCGAGTATTTACAGATATAATATTTACTTAAATAAGTATTTGTAATGTGTACGGCTATAACGCAGTAGAAAGGTGACCTTCCTAATTTATTATGTAATGTTTTCATGCTACGGACCGGTTATATGTTACTTAGTTTGAGACCTACTTTGTTCTGTCTAGTCCAGGGGTTCCCAAACTTATTTTGTCTACTGCCCACTTTGAGAATGAATTATTTTTTGCGCTCCCATTTTTCACCTACTTAAAAACCACTATAACGTCAAATTAATTATTGTAAGCCTCTACACAACATCCCCATTTTTTTTCTGGGTATCTTACCGCCCCAGCGCCCACAAGGGGTCGTTATCGCCCACTTTGGGAAAGGCTGGTCTAGTTAGTCGTCTGGCGATATTGTTTGTCCCCATCAGTCCTGTATGGTGTTAAATATATACATGGTATTTAAGCAATGAGTTTTTTGTCTCAGTAATAGCATGGGGCGACTGCTTTGACCCCCCAGTGCTTCTATGTCACGGGATCATAGACACAGCAGTCAGTTTCCGGCCGCTCATCAGCTTGCTGCCGAAGAAATTTTACTACATAGGTATGTCAATTAAAATACTAAATAAACATCATTGACAGAACTAGGCGATACTTGGCGAAAATCCATTGTTAAACAAATGGGGGAAGAGGAACCCACCACTGACTCTCGGCTTGTCAACTTTTCCAATTATAAACCAAACAAGCTTGATCGATAATTAAAGAACCTAGCAACACCGAACTCCTCTAAGATGTTAGTCGAGAAACTATCTATCACAAGTGACGGGACCTCAAATAATATGTAATTCTCCGCGAAACGAAGCGAATCTAAAAAAGTATTCGACACGTGTTTCGCCTCTAAACGATGCATCCTCAGGACGGCTGGGCTACGAATAAACACTCAAACATTGAAACAAAACGAATTTTAAGGATTATATCCTGTTTATTTTATGTTTTACGTTCCCGACGTTTTGGCTGCTATACAGCAACCATGGTCACGGGAGGTCTGAGGTGGTTGCCGTCTGATTGTCACATTTAGCATTGCAATACCCTCAATTTAGTACTAATATCCCTCATATTAGTACTAAATTGAGGGTACTACCTCAGTACTTCAACTGCCTCATATATAGTAACTATGACAGTAGGAAGTCTAAAGCAGCCGAAGTGCCGGGGACATGAAGAACATAAAATAAACGCGATAAAATTAGTTTTGCATCAATGTCTAATTACGTAGACTATAAAGTATACGGTTATCTTGCCAATAATCTCGCACTTGACGTGCTATAGTTTATCTGTAACGCATCGTAACGGTTCAGAAGACCCCTCCCTTCCCCAAAATTCGTTACGTAATACTTGAACGCTCCCTAACGTACTGCTATTATAGTAATCATGCAGTATGATAAGGCTCATTGTCTGGCTGATCGTCCCAGGCATGGAGCTCCCGGGGCATGGCAAGTCGGACCGGCTGCCCCCAGGCCTCATGCTGTCCACACACGACATCTTGTACTCCGTGGAGACGGTGGTCAAGCACTTCAGATGGGAGACATTCACTTTTATCGGTCACTCCTTCGGTGCTATGCTGGGTAAGACATCTATATATATACATATACTAGCTGACCCGGCCACGCGTTGCTGTGGCTAAAGTTTTTGTTATATTACATTATAGTAAACAATCTAAGAGGAACAATAAGAGAACATCAGTCACGGAGTCCACTATGCTTTTTCACACAGATGGTATTTGTAAAAAAATATGGTGATCTCCTTATTTGACTTTCTACTACTATAACCCTTTAGTACAATGAAATTATTTACGAACAAAGACGAAAATGTTGATGTTGGTATACAAATTCACTGGATTGAGATTTGAAGGGGAAGTACGTTGAACACAATTAATTAAAATGTTCTTACACTTGATATTAAGCAGAAATCAATAGGTACAAAATAAAAATTTATCAGATTTATTATTTCCATTTAATTTTATAACAAATATAAGTATATTACAGTATAATACAGTAAATAACACATGTATAAATTGAAATTATTGTTCCTGTGCTCCTACTGTGGCTATGTCTCGTTCTCCTGCTGCTCTTGTTCTTATGATATTCTCTTGAAGACGTTCGTTACACTGTTCTTGAGATTCTTGTGCATGACCTTTTGCTGTCCTGATTCTTTGAGCTGGATTTCTTGATTCAATTTGTTCTGCCAACTGATGGGCTCTTTTAATACGTTTGCGTCGTGCCTCTCTGGTGCTCGCGTTGTTGAGGTTAGATTTTTTCCGTGGCATTTGACTGAAAATAATAAATTAATCGTTTAAATATGAGAAAAAAAAAATTGAAAATCATTCTAATTAACTTTTATAATTATGTGATAATACTGACATGTACATATTTAAATTATAGAGTTTAAATAATAATTTCAATAAGAATTGAAATACTAATTTAATCGTTTAAATATAAGAAAAAAAATCTGAAAAACTTGTTATCATAGCACATTGAAATAATAAGTGCTAAATATTTTTTAATAGAGGTTAAATAAAAACAATAAAAAAAATTATTTGTACAACTATTGAAAAAGTGTAGGAAATTGTGTATCATTTTTGCATTGACATTTTAATTAAATTTTATAATTATGTGATAATACTTACATACATATATTCAAATTAAATTATAAAGTTTTGATCAATGAAGCACAAATAAGTAAAAAACAGGATTAATTTCACTGTATTATCTTCATTATAATATGAATTCAATTTACACTTCAGTCTAAGTAGTAACACGTGGCCGGCTATGCTAACACCAAAAATTTAAAAAGTGGAAATAATTGAATTATACGGTATTTCGTTCACTACAAAATAAATTTAATTAATTTTATAGCGTCAACAACACGTGGTAATTATGCTGTTAAAATGTAGCTTATATGACACGTTCGTAGATTTACCATAGCAGCGCCATCTATTGATTACTTACTCAACCCAGTCGAAAGGTATCGACATCTGTTAGAATCATTTGGAGTTAACAGATAATTGTGACTGTCAAATAATAACAGACAAATAATTAGCAATAAATTAAAATTGCGACTATAATTTGAGATTTAAACTATCCTATCTCTCAAGTTGGATCGAACTGCACATGGTGTGCAAATTTTATTATAATCGGTTAAGTGGTTTAGGAGTCCATTGAGGACAAACATTGTGACACGAGATTTATATATATTATAGCTGACTCGGCAAACGTTGTTTTGCCATATAAAATAAATTGAGATTTAAACTATCCTATCTCTCAAGTTGGATCGAACTGCACATGGTGTGCGAATTTTATTATAATCGGTTAAGTGGTTTAGGAGTCCATTGAGGACAAACATTGTGACACGAGATTTATATATATTAAGATTAAGAAGAAGATAAGATAATTCCAGCCCTTTTTTATGTCCCACTGCTGGGCACGGGCCTCCCCTCAATGCGAGGGGGGATGCTATATATACATACAAACAAATGAAATTGGAGTGTCTGTTTGTAATATTAAAATAACCGCTTTTTACTAAGTGCATTTCGATGTATACAAGGTACATATACCGAAACAATTTTTTTTACAATTTTTGTCTGTCTGTCTGTCTGTTTGTTCCGGCTAATCTCTGAAATAACTGGAGCGATTTTGACGGGACTTTCATTGACAGATAGCTGATGTAACAAGGAGTAACGTAGGCAACTTTTATTTTAGACTAGGTGTTACCCGCGACTTTGTCCGCTTTTTATTAAATACCTCGCGGACGAAGTCGCGGGTAACAGCTAGTAAAAAATAAAAATATACAGACAAAAAACTTACTGTACGGCCCCAAACTCAGCAGCACTTGTATTATTCAAAGTCAAAGTCAAATCGTTTATTTTGTATAGGCCTACGGGGGCACTTACAAATTGTCTTTGACAAAAAAAAATCTTAACTCTACAACCGGATCGTAACGCGACCTCAACTGAGAAGATCCGGCGAGAAACTCAGCGAGCCTTGTTTTTTTTAAATATTTTTACAAAAAAAATAAAGAAGTGTGTTTTTTTTTTATTTTATTTATTTGTTTCTCTGTATGAATATTTTAATCGCAGGTGTGTGTCTTTAATCAATAGGTTTATAGAAAAATGATTATATTGAGGCCTGGGTTGGCGTGGCCCGCGATTTGATACGGGTTTTTTTTTTTGCCATGTCCAGCTCCAGTGTGTTGGAATGCGAGGCGCACACACGTTACACTTTAACATTATAAATATTGATATTTGAGCGATCAGTCCCAGGCTGCTTTGTCATCCAAATAATCCAAGATCCTGTAATAACCCTTACGACATAGAATACTTTTCACGGTTGTTTTGAACCTACTAATGGGCAAATCTCGGAATCCTTTGGGAAGCTTATTATAGAAGCGTTTATATACAAGCGTTGCATAGTATGGGACCATATAGTTGGTGTGTTCGTCTATTACTATAACTAGCTGTTACCCGCGACTTCGTCCGCGTGGTATTTAACAAAGACACAACCGTTGGCAACAGCCTGCTCGCGCGTTCTGAGCCCGCGGGACGCGTTGCAGGTTGTTGCTATCAAACTTAATCGGGCGCAACGCTGCAAAATAGGTTTTAATTTTTTTCGTGAGATCCTTTGTTTTTTTTCTAAAATAAAAGCAGCCTAAGTTACTCCTTGTTACATCAGCTATCGGCCAGTGAAAGTCCCGTCAAAATCGGTCCAGCCATTCCAGACATTACCCGGAACAAACAGACAGACAGACAGACAAAAATTGTAAAACTATTGATTTGGTATATGTACCGTGTATACATCCAAATGCACTTAGTAAAAAGCGGTTATTTTAATATTACAAACAGACACTCCAAATTTATTTATTTGTATAGATAATAGATCATAATCATTATACTTTATACTGTTTAGGTAAGATCTACAACATCGCATACCCCGGCAAGATGTCGAAGATCATTGAACTGGACCCAGTCGGCTTCACTGGCGTTCCACCAGAAGCTTTCTCTCAATGGTATGTAGCTAATACTAAACAAATCTGCTCCGAATAACGTCCAGACGAAACCATTAATTGTAGGCCTGCATAGTGGAACAAAGGTCCTCGCTTCGGAGGTCACGTTGAGCTGGTGGTGCGCCCCCCGTTTCAGAAAATAACACATGTTTTATGGACTGTCGTGAGGAAACCTGCTCGTCTGTCATCAAGTCGTGTGAAGTTCACCAAACCGCACCGGGCCAGTGTGGTGAAGTATGGCCCAAATCCTCCTCATATTGAGGAGTGTGCTTGCTATGATGGCAATAGGATCGACCTCCAATAATACTATCGGTGAAATGTGGGTGCACTACAGCGTACCTCCTCCCCCCCCCCCCCCCCCCTTCGGGATATTTAAAGTGTGATGGTGTGCATTTTTTTTTCTTCTATTTCAGGTACAAGAAGTACTTCAAAGATTACTATGACAATTATGATAAATATAATACTCCGATAGACAAAGGTCCGGCGCTCAAGTGGAACGAGGTAAGTTACATTATTCATCTATACATCTATACATATAAATAAAATTGGAGTGTCTGTTTGTAATATTAAAATAACCGCTTTTTACTAAATGCATTTGGATGTGTACACGTTACCTATACCGAAACAACATTTTTTACAATTTTTGTCTGTCTGTCTGTTTGTTCCGGCTAATCTCTGAAATGGCTGGACCGATTTTGACGGGACTTTCACTGGCAGATAGCTGATGTAACAAGGAGTAACTTAGGCTACTTTTATTTTAGAAAAAAAAATAGGATCTCACGGAAAAAAAAATTAAAACCAATGTTGCAGCGCAGCGCCTGATTAAGTTTGATAGCAACAACCTGCAATGCGTCCCGCGGGCTCAGAATGGGCGAGCAGGCTGTTGTCAACGGTTGTCTTTGTTAAATACCACGCGGACGAAGTCGCGGGCAACAGCTAGTTTATAATAATAATACAGTTATCTTTCCATATTCCTGCAATTAGTTCCTCCGCCTGCTGAGGTCAATTCGCTGTTTGCGCTATCGTTTTCAGCAGTCGACCCCAGCAGGTGGGTAAAACATTAAAATTCTCAAAAAAGGCCTCTACGTGTTGGACCCACCTAATCTATATTTGTACGTTGTAAAGGCTAAGCATGTAGGCACGTTATTACAACTGTCCATCTTGAATACTAACCCCCGATTTTTTTTTTATTAATTTGGCATCACCGTAGGTATTTTGCCTGTGTCAAGTAATATAAATTATTTCTATTTTTGAGCATATGCACAAGCCCAAAGGCTCGGCCCAAGTAAAATACCCCCCATCCCTAAATCAGTAAAGTCATGGATACTTTACTGAAAGATTTTTCATGGATTTTTTGTGAGAAACTGAAAAGCCATGTTTCGTCACTCTGTTTCAATTACCTACACTTGTGCACTTTACCGAACCCATAATGGTTAATATTCCACTTATGTCACTCACTATAACTCGCAGGAACACTAGTTTTAGAAATTAAAACACAACTGACGCCATGACTTTTCAGTTTCCCGCCAAATAACCCCTCCCCCGAATTTATAGACGTTGTACTACTTTATCAAACGTCATATAGTACTGCGCACGAGAGTTTTGCTTTGCGCAGTACTAGATGACGATCGATAAAGTTATACAACGTCTATAAATTCGGGGGGTATATGTAGGTTTAAAAAAATAGATATATATTGAAATAAAACTTATTTTAAGGATTTTACCGCGTTTATTTTCTGATGATGTTCAGAAAATGAACGCGATAAAATCCTTTAAAAAAAAGAGTTTTTTTTTCAATGTGTAGTATTCGCGTAAATATGTGAAATCAGTAAATAAATAATAATATATATATATAATATAATATATATATATATATATATATATATAAGAAGATATATATATATATAAATATATATATATATATATATATATATATATATTTATATATATATATATCTTTATCTTCATGGTAATTCAGCGTGATTGACCTTAGTCTACATTATGTTTAGGTGTTATCGTCGCTTATGAAGGTTCGCGGCATCAGCGCCGAGCACGCCGCCGCCACCTTGCGGCGCCTCTCCGCACCCGCGGGGGACGGACTCATCAGGTACACACAAACCCCCCAAATTTATACACGTTTTATAACCTTTTAGCGGTAAAGGGAAGATCTTCCAGCCAGGGCCCCAAGTCTGCTAACACTTTTAAGTTTGCTTAAAAAAATACCTAAAGCGATACAACACCATAAAGTTAGTAAAAGTAGCGGTTTTTACAAACCTTATGGTATTGTATCGGATTAGGTTCTTTTTTAAGCAAACTTAATACATCGAGACATCCAATGCAGAATGGTAATTATCGCAAAACACTAAATTAAATCGTAAAGATGTCCAAATTTTTCGTAAAAAAATAAAAACCATTGACATTTTGAATTTCGCGCCCTGACCCTGACCTTCCCCCTTAAGTGGAGGTCCGTGCCCAACAGTTGTAAATAGGCCTAACTAGGACATCTATACAAATAAATAAAATTGGAGTGTCTGTTTGTAATATTAAAATAACCGCATTTTACTAAGTGCATTTGGATGTATACACGGTACATATACCAAAACAATTTTTGTCTGTCTGTTTGTTTCGGCTAATCTCCGAAATGGCTGGACCGATTTGACGGGACTTTCATTGGCAGCTGATGTAACAAGGAGTAACTTAGGCTACTTTTATTTTAGAAAAACATTTTTTATTAAATACCTCGCGGAGAAAGTCGCGGGTAACAGCTAGTTATTCATATTAATATATTTATTTTAATCACAGATACACCTACGACATGCGAAACAAAATCATCAACGGGCCACCATACTCACCGGAGCACATAAAAAAAGTATTCACTTCCGTCAAAACGCCCATACTAGCGATAGCCGCAACGAACTCCATAAAAAAGAAATACTTCAACAATACAGCGTTCCTATTGGACGAGGGGGTGTATCCGGCTGGTAATTACCGGATGAGGGAGGTGGAAGGGGGGCACGACGTTCATGTGTCACATCCGGGTCGATTATCCACCTATGTCAGTCAATTTCTGTTGTATGGCCTAGAAGGATTGGATGGTAGAGCAAAATTATAATACTACTAGCTGCGCCCCACGGTGTTACCCGCGATTAAAAAGTATGTCCTTTTTACCGGGATAAAAAGTAGCCTATGTGCCATTCCAAACTATAATCTAAATCTGTGCCAAATTTCATCCAGATCCGTTCAGCCGCACTGGCGTGATTGAGTAACAAACATCCATCCATCCAAACTTTCACATTTATGATATTAGTGGGATTATTTATTTCTATGCTGACTCAGCCGGCAGGGGGATAATTTTTATATTGAAATTGGTCAAAATAAAGTACTTCAGACTTGAGCCACCCCCCCCCCCCCCCCCCCCCCTCGCCCCCTGTATCCGCGCCTGGAAGTTATTCTATTCGTAAGATAACCGTGATCTAATTCTACGTTATTAGTCACATAGTATACAGTTAGCTTACGAATAATCTCGAACTTGACGTACAGTACTAGCCCTAAAGTTATAAGAGTACCAAACGGAGTATTTGTGATGTCGAATTCCTTAAGTCGCCTTTTATGATATTCATGTAAAGACTGTTGAGGCATAAACAGTTTATTTACAATAAGTTTAATTATAATGGTTGGTGGATTTATTTTATGCATTTTGTATGAAACGATAGTATTTTATTGTTGTAATTTTTTTTTATACTATGTTGTTATACTGTTATATTGTGATGACGAAATAAAATGGATTTTGGAAAGATTGTTTAATTATTCATTAAATTAGTACCTTAGGTCTAAATTATAATGCTATTACTAGAGAGTGCATACTATAAGGTTGGCTGGTTGGTTGTCATCTATCTAGACTGGACAACCAAGAAGTCGGAAGCTTACTTAAAAAAATATTCGCCTTAGTTACACTGGCTGAATGCACTATGTGCAAAGCCATTGAAAAAAAAAATTTTTTTGACAAAAGCAGGTGTTTGCGAAGAAAGATAAAAATATTCACTTAAAATTTTAATATGGCATGCAAAAAGCAGGGTGGGGTGTGGCAAGAATTTAAAATATACGCATGTAACAAAAATTTGTAAATAAAATTAAAAACGTGATCATCAAAATTGACAAATTCTTTGTATATCATCAATATTATTTGTTGTAATTGATATACTATTTGACATAACATTACAATACTTAATCTATCTAGCCTTGTAAACACACCAGTGTTACCAACCCTACTGTTTTAACAGTAGATTTGCTGTTTTCACATTTATTCCCCTGTTTTCTGTTTCATTCCTAAGTTTTACTGTTTTTCAATTAGCGTTATATTATACCTACACTATGAAAATATTTTTTGATAACCACTATGTAATAAAACTGGACTGAACTGAACACTAGACGACAGTATCTACTCTTGTCGAGATTCAAGGGATTTCCCACATTCTATAAATTGGTGAAGAAACTTTTGTGGCTACCACATAGCAGCGCCACCGTGGAAAGATTATTTTCAGCTATAAATAATATGAAAACTAAATTACGCAACAGAATATCGACTTATTGCACACTAAATCCGAAATAACCTAGTGCTACTCATTTTAAGCCACAGAAAGGCAAATGAAGAAATTTAACAAAAATATGTATGACTAGCTGTTACCCGCGACTTCGTCCGCGTGGTATTTAACAAAAAAAATATTTCTAAAATAAAAGTAACCTAAGTTACTCCTTGTTACATCAGCTATCTGCCAGTGAAAGTCCCGTCACAATCGGTCCAGCCATTTCAGAGATTAGTCTGGACAAACAGACAAACAAAAATTGTAAAAAATGTTGTTTCGGTATAGGTACCGTGTATACATCCAAATGCACTTAGTAAAAAGCGGTTATTTTAATATTACAAACAGACACTCCAATTTCATTTACTCGTATAGATTCGTTCGCTCATAAACGTGCACGAGTGAAGGGAATTTAAAAAAAAATAGTATAACTTGATATTTCAGGTGATCCCAAGATTTCAGGTAAATTTTCAGTAAAGTATCCACAGCGCTACTGATAGGAGTAGGGGATTCATTACATCATCATCATCGACCATCATCATCACCAGAGAAACTTATAATTTTATAACAATTATTATCAAGAAACACTCGACACTGGCAAAATATACACTATTTTGTAGCCGATTGCCAACGTAATAAAAAAAACAACTACACATTTGATATGGCTTCCTTGCATTGAGTTTAAAATATGCAAAACACTAGCTGCGCCCGGCGGTGTTACCCGCGATAAAAAGTATGAAAAATTAAAACACCTATCCCACGGGAACCATACATTTTACCGGGATAAAAAGTAGCCTATGTGTTATTCCAGACTATAATCTATCTCTGTGCCAAATTTCATCCAGATCCGTTCAGCCGTTCAGGCGTGAAAGAGTAACAAACATCCATCCATCCATCCATCCAAACTTTCACATTTATAATATTAGTATAGATTTTAATAAGGAAAATGAGTCTGAAAATACTGTAGATGAGGCAATAGAGGATGAAATTGGACAATAATTTTACTTTGATTTTGTTTTTTTTTTAATATGTTGTGATCAATATTATAATATAACAATGTATGTGAGTCCTGGTAACTAATAAAAGTAGGTGATTGTTTTAATTATATCAGGAAATTATGAAATCTGCCCTTTTTTACTTTACCTACTGTTTTCTCCTGTTTTTTTAATGGTGAGCTGCTGTTTTTTAGTTTCTTGGGGTTGGCAACACTGAAACACACTGAAAATGAGAAAGACAAACTTGATTATGATCACGAACTAGACATGATTATGATGTAAAAAATAATAAACTCCAAGGTATGTAAGAAAGACATCTTTTTGTGAGTTCTATGTTGCCTATAATAAACGTGTTGGTTGTCTACCCGACCGCTATTCCAATATTTTGTAAAAACATAACCTATCGCCGGTTCTTTGAAATATAATTTAGTTCGATTTTGTAGATATTATGCCCACAACCAATGTAACATAACAACCGGCAACTTGGAGGAGGTCTATGTCGTAGCCTGTTCGATTCTCGTTAAGCCATATTTTAGAAATACTTACCCTTGTTTGGATGTTTCCTGAATTAGTAATAGCCCATTTTATGGTACGGTATCTGCGATACAATAGACCCAAAAGGAGTATCACTGCAATAAAAGTTCACACAGTACCAGTGGTAGTCCAGATAGAATGCCCACCTTGGAAATGAGGGTTTTGCAGGTTCAGAGCCGCCTCACACCTCTTATCCTTTTGGATTTCATGTGTGAATCTCAGTTTTAACCACGGTTATCATGCTTTGGAGAGCACTTAAAGCCATTGACCCTGTGTCTGATTCCTCTCTGGTAGTGTTGGATTGCCGTCCCATCAGATACACACGCACTTGTGCGGTATAAATTATACGTATATATTATAACTATGCAGTAGATATTGTACCGTATAATATCTACTGCATAGTTTGCTAGTCTCCAATGAGATTGGCAGCTATGACTGAAATTCGAGCAGGAGGTTATACACTCATTTTGTTATTTATATTTTTTTGCAACGGATTGTTTATTTCTCATAGAAAAAACATTATAATTCCAGATGGCATTATTCATGAAGCAGGATTTCTCCCCGCCCATGCTCTCAAGGAGATGGATTGCTTTTAAATTCAGACCCAATATGGTAAGGAATATGCTTTTTGTAATCTACATCTCTTCTAAGTCGTGACACTCTTGTCAGAGCGGTCGTGGTCGTCATGTTTTGGTTTTGGGACTGGTGTTGCTTGTCTCACGAAGTCTCGCCGTCTCTCCCTATTGGATGCCATCCTGGTGTATTTATGCAGGGGCCACCAATGGCAGACTTAATCTGGTCGGTCCATCGCATGGGCGACCTTCCACGTGGTCTGGTGCCTTCCACTCTGCCTTGTATAACTAACCGCTTTATGGAGTCATGTTTTCGCCTTGAGACGTGTCCAAAGAAATTAAGGATGCGAGTAATCTACATAAATAAATAAAATTGGAGTGTCTGTTTGTAATATTAAAATAACCGCTTTTTACTAAGTGCAATTGGATGTATACACGGTACATATACCAAAACAACATTTTTTACAATTTTTGTTTCGTCTAATCTCTGAAATGGCTGGTCCGATTTCGACAGGACTGGCAGATAGCTGATGTAACAAGAAGTAACTTAGGCTATTTTTGTATTAGAAAAACTTTTTTTGTTAAATACCATGCAGACGAAGTTGCGGGTAACAGCTAGTGGTAGATATAAAAGCTATTTGTAATCAGTTTTAACCCTATTCACATCAAACAACAAATGGTGGAAGAGGAACCCACCACTGACCCTCAGCTCCTTAAATTTCTAGAGTATCTAGAGTACTACTTATAAGTATACCTCACTTATGAGTATGGGATTGATGTTAGTATATTTCATTCATTATGGTTCCACACCCAAATAGGTAAACACGGAACCCCCATATCCTACAACGGTTCTGATTGTTGTCAGTCAAGACTTTTTCTCTTCCCAGATACTATACAGCCGGGAGTACATCATCTCGATCCTGGAGAGTGGTCTGCTGTTCCGCGAGGACAGCGTGGAGGTGGAGCAGGACGCGCCGGCGCCGGAGCAGGTGTGGCGCGCGGCGGGGGGCGCGCGCGGGGGCTTCACGCGCGGGGAGGGGGCCGCCGCCGCCGCCGCGCTCGCCGCCTGCCTGCTCGCCTTCCCGCCCACCAGGTACGGTCCAATCAGGGCTCAGTTCATATATATTTTTTTTTATTAAAAAAAATATTGTTTCCGTCGTCTTAACAGAGTGTGAGGTTCAATGTGCAACGGAGTTTGAGAAGACACCTTGGTCAGTAAAATTGAACAACATACAAATAAGTACGAGCGCAATTTGATTTTACTGTTACAAGATATAAATCAGTGGAATACATAGCAGTAATAGTCAAGTTGGTACGCATGCGGTAACGAGGATCGCAGGATCAAACCCCTGCTCGCACCTCTGGGATTTCTCGATTTCATGTGCGAATATCATTTTCAACCGTGATTTGCTAAATTGTGAAGGAAAACATCGCAAACAAACAATCCTGAAACGCGCTATGAGAGTTTTCGGAGCACGTTACCATAAATACAAGACACTAACTGTCGGGGCATAGCGGCCGCCCCGCCAGCCATACCACCCGCCTGGCTGGAAGATCTTGCCCTTTCCGCTAAAACGAGAGTGAACAGGTACCTTCTAGGCAAGTATGCTCCATCGTAGATCTCATCGTCACTTACCATCAGGCGAGATCGAGATCAAATACTTGCCTATAATCTATACTAATATTATAAATGTGAAAGTTTGGATGGATGGATCTTTGTTACGGGAGCGTTCAAGTATTACGTAACGCAATTTTTGGAGATTTTTGACCCTCCCCTGTAACACATCGTAACATTTCAGAAGACTCCCCCCCCCCCCAACTCGTTACGTATAACTATAACGCAGGGAGCGTTCTAGTATTACGTACGTAACGAATTTGGGGGTAGGGAGGGGTATAAATGGTGTGATATGAATAAAAAATGCAAGTGGTGTGCCCCAGCTTGAGCCGGTCGGGGCTGGTGCGGGCGGCGGCGTGCGCGTGCGCGCCGCTGGCGGTGCGGCTGGCGCGGCGCGCGCGCGGCGGCGGCGCGCTGGCCGCGCTGCTGGCCGCCGCGCGCGCGTACCTGGCACTCGCGCGCCGCGCCGCCGCCTGCCTCAAGGAGTACGCCGCGCTGCATGCGCACATGTACGTACCCACACATCGCACCCTCAGAACGATAGGGGCGGGGCTCAACTCAAAAATTATGAATTCGAAATGATGACTCAAAATTAGTTCTACTATTGATTACTTATATTTACACATGTAGCGACCACTTCAACCGCACCACAAAAAGCTACGCAGATGGCACTACAGACGCAATCAGAACAATAAACAAGTGACGTCACAATCCTGAATCGCGCTATCAGAGTTTTCGGAGCAAGTTACATATATACAAGATCCCGACAATAACCGTCGGGGCATAGCGGCCGCCCCGCCAGGCATACCCGCCTGGCTGGAAAATTTTCCCTTTACCGCTAAACACATTGAAATAAAACTTTTAGACTAGATTTTATCGCGTTTATTTTACCATTGCAAGACCTCAAGACACAGTGAGCTCTTTCTGCGTAGATCGGACCGCAAGTAACAACTAAATATGAAGGTACCCCCGTCAGTCCTCCCGTGACCACGGTTGCTGTAAAGCAGCCGAATCCTTAAATTAGTTTTATATCAAGTCGGTTGCGTTGCTTAGTGTGGGACCGTATAGTTGGTGTGTTGGTATAGCGATTTTGTTTTGTCTCTCTCCACACAGGCTATACCCGGATCTTAGGAAGGCTTGCGCAGGGACATGGGTCCAACACGCAGAGGCCCGTTTTGAGAATTTTAATGTTATGTCAACCACCCGCTTGCCTGAAAGATCTTCCCTTTTCCCTCAAAGGTTAATGTGCACTTTCTGAATCACGCGGTATAACACCGCTACTCGTTCCCCAGTGGTTCCCTGACATCGGTGATCGAGTCCACGCACACGCTGCTGTGCCGGCAACAGAGCGAGATGTCGATACTGCTGTCGCGCGCGTCCTCCGCGTTGCTAGGCAACGCGCCGTGGCTGCGAGCCGACGTCGCCTGGGACGCGGTGCGACGCGAACCCAGCGACGACCTCATGGTGAGAAACCTGCGACAGGGCCCCAAGTCTGCTGACACAATCGATTCATAATCGAACAGCAACCGCATAGTAACTGTCACTTCTGACAGATATTGTATGGGATATCTGTCAAAAGTGACAGTTACTAAGTGGGGCCCCGGGCGGGTTTTGGCTCGAAACTGAAAAGTCATGGCGTCAGTTATGATTTCATTTCTAAAACTAGTGTTCCTGCGAGTTATAGTGAGTGATATAAGTGGAATATTAACCATTACGGGTTCGGTAAAGTGCACGAGTGTAGGTAATTGAAGCAGAGTGACGAAACATGGCTTTTCAGTTTCTCACAAAAAATCCATAAAAAATCTTCGAGTAAAGTATTTATCACTTTACTGATTGAGGGATGGTGGTGGGGTATTTTACTTGGGCCTAGCCTTTGGGCCTATGCATATGCTCGAAAGCTGAAATAATTCATATTACTTGACACTAGCAAAATACCTATGGGGATGCCCTGGGCCCCAAGTCTGCTAACACAATCGATTCATAATCGAACAGCAACCGCATAGTAGCTGTCACTTTTGACAGATATCCCATACAATATCTGTCAAAACTGACAGTGCATAATACTTCACTGATTCATCTGTTAAAATATTTTACACCATTTTTGTAACACCTCATATAAATGTAGACAGACTATCCTTTATTTTTACGAAAAAAAATAACCAGCGACTTCCTAGATCACTGTTCTAACCATTCATAAGTGATTTGTTGGCCCACATAATAAAAAAAAAAACAATTGCTTTTTTTTTTCACAGAAAATCCACCACGCGTTCCTGGTCGTCCAATCCACGCTGCTCAAACACATCGCCATGGCGCACTACGTACTGCCTGCGCACGCGCAGCGCATCTACAAGAACCACAACGAACGCATTCATTGGCTGCACACAGACATAATACCGTTGCTCACAGAAGAATACAAACAAAACTATGACGCGTTAGATAGAATGTATCGATTGCTAAAAAACTCTACAAACAGTCCGGAGAGTGTTAAAAAATTGGGTACCGTGTTCAACGATTCGTGGATATATTCCGATGTTCACACCGGTGTGGCCAAAACGTGTATAGAATTAAAACTAGCCTTAAATAAGTGTAATAGTCTCGATATATTTCTCGATTCGTGTGCGCTGAACAAACAGCAAATCGATTTGAACGTCCTCAATCGAGACATTGATGATCTAATCGATTCTTTAACTAAATGTCTGAGCGCTGTCCAAAATTCGCAGTTGCGATTGAAGAAAATTCAAAATAAGAACGATAGACAAACGGACGTCGATGAGAAAGAGGATGTCGTTGAGAATGCGGGAATTTTGAAAATAGAAGACAGAGAACCAGAGAGTAAGGATGAAGTTTTTTATTTCATGAAAACCGATGACGACGATAATGTTGTACTGTCACCGGCTGGTGATATGACCACAGGTCCGGGTAAGAAAGAAAGGGACGCAACGAAAGTGGTACTAGGCGAGTTGAGACGGAAACTGGGGAAGCGAGAGGACGTAATGAGGGAGAGAGAGAGGCAAGCGCTCGCGAAAACGATGCCCGAACTAAAAGACCTTCCCGATTTCCCGAGACAGATCAATTTCGACGAATTCATCGAGAAAAGAGGTTACATTACGAAATTAAAAAGAGAATTACCCAAAAAACATAGTTACCGAATTAAATTTAAGAAAAACAAACGCAAAGATAGCATTTACTCGCTCAAAATGGCAAGATATAGCCACGAAAGTGATATTAACGGCGTTATCTATGAAGCAAACTCGAAATTAAACATCAAAAGTAAGTTATTAACGATAACAAAGGATAATAATTACATTATAACAAAATGGTGCAAATGTGTGCCGTCAGAAACAAAAGAGCTCGACTCGAGTGGGCTATCCGAAGGCTCAAGCGACATCGAAGCGAGTACAGCCAACAAAACAGTGAATAAACCCATCAATAACGAGATACGGTTCACAAAAAAAGACCTCGAACTATCACCGTCGTCCTCCGAAAGCGATTTGGAGCTTTACAAGGAAAAAAAATTGGCATTACTAAACGATGTCCGACGCCATCGCGTTGTTCGCAAAAAGAACCATCCTGTCCATAGACGCGCCGCAGATAATGTAGATGAGAGTATGAAGCCCATAGAGTATAGCTTCGGGACGGGCATGGCGATGGCGTCTGTGTTGCAGGTTAGTCAGAGGTTTCCAAATATGGCACGCGAGGAGGTTTTTATTGGGGACGGGGAGGTCTCCACTGACAGTGGGAATGATGAGGATGCTTAGACCAGACTCCTTAAGGCTCTCTCTACATTGGTGCGTTATAATCATAGATAATATAGACCATTCAGGCCGTGGTCATCATCTTACGTTTTTTTTTACTGGCTGATATAACGGCACAGGTAACATCTGGACAGATTGTGATAAAAGTTTTCGTGATGAGACTCAACGACTAGGGCCCCAAGTCTGCTAACACAATCGATTCATAATGGAACAGGAACCGCATAGTAACTGTCACTTTTGACAGATATCCCATACAATATCCGTCAAAAGTGACAGTTAATATACCGTTGCTGTTTGATTATGAATCGATTATGTTAGCAGACTTGGGACCCGGACTAGCTCAGTTGGAAGTGAGTCTCCTTTCCGGGGTCCGGGGTTCGAATCCTGATTGTGTGATTAGCACGAACGTTTGTACCCGAGTCATGGATGTATAATATCGTTGTAAGTCAGTATTATATACTGGGATCGCCCCAGTCCATTGTTCGGTATCCATGTAGCGTTGCTTAGTGTGGGACCGTACAATGTGTGTGTTCGTCTGGCGATATTATTGTTAACATTTAGACTACTATTGCCCTGCGAAAAAGATATAAATATTCTCTGATATTGCTTAGAAGCTTTATCTATCGTTGCCGTTTCTAGAATCTGTGATTATTGAAATTAAAATTATGCATAGGTTTTATAAATTAATAGATTATTGCAATTATTAAATTAGGTATCGCAATTTTTGTTAATTAAAAATAATAAATTAATAATTTGGCTTATGTATGGAGTTTTATTAATTTCCTTTGATTGACTTAAATTGGACGGAAAATACTCAGTACTATATTATAAGTGCTTTCTTGTACTCGATTTGGTTATAAGTATGATATTCTTATGTCTCTCTCCACACGGGCTATACCCGGATCTTTGGAAGGCTTGCGCGGGGACATGGGTCCAACACGTAGAGGCCCTTTTTGAGAATTGTAATGTTATGTTAGCCACCTGCTGGGGTCGACTGCTAAAAACGATAGCATAAACAGCGAATTGATCTCAGCAAGCGGAGGAACTATTGCAGGAATATGGAAAGATTTTTAAAGTAATTTGGCCATGGGGGTCTGAGGTGTCAGTTCATTTTGGCAAAGGGGTCTCTTGTCCAAAATAGTTTGGGAATCCCTGATCTAGACAGTAGTCTACCAACAATACGGTACGGATGGGGTTAGTACAAAGCGGGCCATGTCCTTGGTCCTTAGGGGCCATCCATAAATTACGTCACACGTTAAGGGGGAGGGAGGTAGGTAGTCGACGAAGTGTGTGTGTGACAAGGGGCGGGGAGGGGTCCCAAATTTTGTGACATCACATTTTTTCAAATTATAATATTTTATATCTAAGTATTAAACTATTGATTTTATTGAAAAATAATTTAAATGGAAATAAAAACTAAACTAAACTAAAAATATCTAAATGTAAAATATGTGACATTACACTAGGGGGGGGGGGGGGTCTCATAAATGTGACCAGCTGTGACAAGGACGGGGAGGCGGTCAAAAATTCATAATATTCGTGTGACGTAATTTATGGATGGCCCCTTACCAAGTTCACTATTACTGTTCAATTAATTCTATTAATTGGACACTCATAATTAATTATACGGAGGCACTTCACTAATTAATCGAAAATTAATTGCACCAGTCTTTTCTTATCAGCATGTCAGTGTTATATTATAACTGTGTGGCCAGTGTGTTCCGAGTTGTCAATCAAATGGACGCGTCCACCGCATTGTAAGTCGATTGATATTGTATAGCGTGTAATAAAAATAGTGTAAAATATTTTAACAGGTGAATCAGTGAGTTATATGGATCATATTGATGTATAAAATAATTGTGTAAATGTTTGTTTTTTTTTTAAAAAAGGCGACTCATTAGCGTTTGGCCGTGCGCGCAGTACGGAATGTAATTTTTTATATGTGCGAATGTTATATTTATAAACTACTGTTGGGCCTGTTAAAATGTTGACACTATTATTGTTACATCTTATATATTTACTATTAAGAGATTTTAAAATACGTAGACTATAAAGTAACTAGCAGAATTGTGGCAAATAGCTGTAAATGCCACTAACAAAGATGAAGACTATAAAGTATTCGAGTAGTAAGATTATCGACAAATCTCGTATTTGGGATATATTATACTATCAGCCGAAAGACGTCCACTGCTAGACATAGGCCTCCCCCAATGACTTCCACACATCACGGTCCTCCGCCACTCGCATCCCCCGGCTTCCTGCGACGCGTGTGATATCATCGGTACACCTAGTAGGGGGCATACTACACTACGTCCTCCGGTTCGTGGTCGCCACTCTAGAACCTTTCTGCCCCAACGGCCATCGGTTCTGCGAGCTATGTGCCGCCCACTGCCGCTTCAACTTTGAAATTCTTTGAGCTATGTCGGTTACTTTAGTTCGTGTACGGATCTCCTCATTTCTGATTCTCGTACTCGTACTTGGGATACTGAGTTTTTCCCCCGTTTTCAGTGCAATGCTGTTCCTGTTTATATTTAACGGTTGTTTAACCAATCAAATGGTGCTGGATACTGTCGGGACAGCAGCTGACACCGGAAATAGCCGAGCGAGACACGTATCGGGTAAGGAGATAATCGACTACCCGATTGACACAGTGGTAGTGACCTGAGGGTACCGGGTTCGAATCCCGGTATTGGCAAATTTTGTGCGATGAGCACGAATGTTTGTACCCGAGTCATGAATGCTTAATATCTATATATAAGTATTATATACTAGGTTCACCCCCAGTCCATTGTACGGTACCCACAATACAAGCGTTGCTTAGTGTGGGACCGTATAGTTGGTGTGTTCGTCGGGCAATATTAATATTATTTGTATCTCAGTTTGAAATAACACGTAGAGGCCTTTTTTCGAGAATTTTAATGTTATTTTAGCCACCTGGTGGGGTCAACTGCTGGAAAATATTATGAATCTAAACCTCAATTCGACTTCAGCAGGCGGAGGAACTATTACAGGTATATTGAAAGACAATTCAAGTTTCCATCGAAATGGGATAGCACTTTTGTAAGAATTCAAGGCACCTGTCATAATGCCTAGTCATTGTGTATCTAATCACCATAAACGGGCGAACGATAAGTGGCAACACTGGTGTATCTGCTCAGGGGTCCACTTCTGATCGACTCCAAATAGCTAGTACCCAGGGCCGTAAACCAAAATAAAAATGCTCGGTGGTATAGCGGTGTGCTGCGCTTTAACACTTCCACCCCTGCAGCATATATCTCTAACGACAAGTCTCTGGACAGCCAACTAAGGCAAGACAGAGCTGAGAGTCCTGCGGACCCCCGTCGGGTTCCTCTCGGGCCTTCGTCAGCCGAGCGGAACACGCCGATGTGGGGGTCCTGACTGACTCTGGGGCGTGTGGGTTAATTTTTTTCTTTATTATTATTGTCTCTCTCCACACGGGCTATACCCGGATCTTTGGAAGGCTTGCGCGGGGACATGGGTTCAACACGTAGAGGCCATTTTTGAGAATTTTAATGTTATGTTAGCCACCTCCCCAGCAGGTGGCTAACATAACATTAAAATTCTCAAAAAGGCTCAACTGCTGACAATAATAGCATAAACAGCGAATTGACCTCAGCAGGCGGAGGAACTATTGTAGGAATATGGAAAGATAATTGGGATTATGGATTGAGGCTTAAATGGATAGAGGATGGGACTATTGGACGGGTTGCAGACACCTGCCATAATCAGCTGTTATCTTATTAATATTGGCAGGTGACGAAGCGCCGCTCTTTAGGTGGGGCCCCTACAAAGGCCGTCATATAAGACGATAACAGGCAACACTGGCGCGAGCGGCTCAGGGGTGTAGCGAGGTGTCTAACCGCTAACTAAAGCAAACCAGAGCCAGTCCTGCGAGCCCCTGTCGGGTTCCTCTCGGCTCTGACTGACTCTGGGGCGCGTGGGTTCCAAATTGTTCCTTATTTTTATTAATAATATGGTAGATGGTACGGCGGCGTGCATCCACGGCCGGGGCGGGGCCGGCGGCTGTGTCCAGCGCTCCCGCTGCAACTACAGCACCACACACATCGATCTGACCGTGTACGGACCCCCGGGGTACCGTGAGTAAGTATACCACTTCAACCGCACCACAAGCTACGCAGATGGCACTGCAGTCGCATTCAGAACAATAGACAATTGACGTCAAAATCCTGAATCGCGCTATAAGAGTTTTCGGAGCAAGTAACATATATACAAGATCCCGACAATAACCGTCGGGGCATAGCGGCCGCCCCGCCAGCCATACCACCCGCCTGGCTGGAAGATCTTCCCTTTTCCGCTAAAGTATCATTTCAAATTATAATGTCGCAATAATAAAATAATAGGCCTACTTGACGACCTGATTAGCGCAGTCGGTAGTGACCCTGCTTTCGGTAGGTAACTTTGTGGCAAGAGCACGAATGATAGTACCTGAGTCATGTATGTAATCTATATAAGTACTAGCTGTTACCCGCGACTTCGTCCGCGTGGTATTTAACAAAAACACAACCGTTGGTAACAGCCTGGTCACGCGTTCTGAGCCCGCGGGACGCATTGCAGGTTGTTGCTATCAAACTTAATCAGGCGCAGCGCTGCAACATTGTTTTTTTTTTTTCGTGAGATCCTATTTTTTTTTCTAAAATAAAAGCAGCCTAAGTTACTCCTTGTTACATCAGCTATCTGCCAGTGAAAGTCCCGTCAAAATCGGTCCAGCCATTTCAAAGCCAGTCCAGCCAGGAACAAACAGACAGAAAGACAGACAAAAATTTAAAAAAATGTTGTTTTGGTATATGTACCGTGTATACATCCGAATGCACTTAGTAAAAAGCGGTTATTTTAATATTACAAACAGACACTCCAATTTTATTTATTTGTATAGCTTATATTCTGAGTTCTCTCTCAGTCCATTGTACGGTACCCGTAATACAAGCGTTGCTTAGTGTTGGACCGTATAGTTGGTGTGATCGTCTGGCGATATTATTATTACGTACTTTAACACAATGGTTAATATCCCACTAATATTACTCATTATCAATCAATGAAACATTTTTTAGAAAATAAACTTACAACTTCACGGTTCAACTTCCCGCCAAAAATCCGTCGATTTTTTTTCTTATCTGGGGATTCATAACTATGAAATACCGTACCGTATGTAAATTTCCGTGAAATTTGTCTCTGGCTTCGAATGATAATATATCATCCCTCACTAGTCTCTATGGTTTGTCGTATTAGATATCACTCAACTAGCCAATTGGAAATATAAAAATGCTTCTATGGATATTTTTTTTTATTACAAAATAGATACATCATTCTAATGCTTCTGTAAACACTAACTGATTTGTTTTACTAAATACTACATTAGGGGCGTATAATTTACATTTAGTTACTGAACTGTCCAGGAAATTTATATTTTAACTCAGTAATACATAGGTACTTATCCTAATAATTACACTATATTGTTCCTTAACATTGTCAGTCAACTTATAATTACTTATTATTATTATAATAACTAGATGTTAGCCGCGAGCAATAGACCGCTCCAGCGTTCTGAGCCCGCGACCGGCAGCCTTTGTGATATTATGTCGTTGGCGGGGGTTGGGGGTTTCTAAAATAAAAGCAGCCTGTTAATCCATCTTACATCAGCTATCTGCCAGTGAAAGTCCCGTCAAAATCGGAACAACCATTTCAGAGATTAGCTGGAACAAACAGACAGATAATAATTGTAAAAAAAATTGTTTTGGTATATGTTTGGTTTGGTATACCGTGTATACATCCAAATGCACTTATTAAAGGAAGATAGATGACATCCTATCTTTTTTACCTCGTGAAACGTAGACTATAGCAGTAAGGTCAGAGGTCAGTCGCAAAGCATACCAAATATTTTTACTTCTCAGTGTTTTTTTATAATCTAACAATCATGGCTCCATTTATTCTCAGCCAAGTATCCCATGCTGAAGATTCTCTTGCATCGGGAACACTGCCAGTCAGGCTCGTTATCCACATGGCAATCGTTGTAATGGTTCATCACAGTCTCCTGAACATTTTCCGACCCGGCAAACTTGACTTTGCAAACCAAACACTCTATTTTCAGCCACTCCTCGACAGCGGGTTGCGACGTATCCATGCATACAAACTTAGAAATATTATAATGTATCATTGGAAAAACAGATTCTTCCAGTTGCAGATCAAACTTGGAATCCTTATTCTCCTCATTGTCAACATACAAGTATCTGACATATTTGAATTTATTACAATACCTCCGGAACATAGACGGTGCATCAAACATGTCAGGCCCATCTGATATTTCAAACATAATAATGTTAAATAGAACATCAATAAATTCTGACGATTGTGGATTTTTCTTCAACATATTCGCTTTGTTTTTTATATCATTCAACAAATATTCTTTTGATATGTTCCTCTTGGCATTCTTTGCGTTGGCAATTTTCATTTGCCATGTTGTTGCCATTGGATTATTTTGGTTTGGGGTTGTTTTTCTTGCTTTATTCACCAGTATGTGCGCATAATTGTATGTTAATTCACGGTAATACACAAAGCTAGGCAGACAGATGCTGATTTTGAAGCACCACAAACTGAGTATGTGTTCGAGGGACAACATACTACATTGTATCTTACTCGGTTCGATAGATGAAACATTAAAAATTGAACTTCTATGCGGTGTGATATGATCTATTTTCGGGTGTCTATATATCAAATGATTCAGCTGGCTTCTAGAACAATGCACCTCCATGACAACTTCTTTTGTATTAACTATTTCTGTCTCTTTTTGTTCAGTGAACACGTCTGCGTAATCATCATGAGAGACAGCGTCTTTTGCAATATTGAGCATAACACCTAAATACTCTTTTAAGTTTTTGTATTTGTGGTTTAAGACTTTCTGGACTGCTTCGTAGTCTTTAAGACTGTGCAGTCTTGCAGACACCCGTTCAAGCTCCTCCCACTGCGGCCAGTCTTTCAAGTATTTTTTTATTATTTTAATATATATATCCACTTCCAGCTCATGACGACTATCAACGTTGATGTGGAATTCCTTTTCTAAGATGTCTATGATCTGAGCGTTCGTCATGACTGTGTTTTGTTTGTTGCGTATGAGATTCTTAAGGAGGATCATTATGGGGCGAGCTGTAACAGAAAAAACTGCACTGTACAGCATTGATTTTCTAAACTGATCAACGGTACACAATAATATACCACCAATTTACAACGGTACTAAAAAGCTATTTGCAAGATAAAAAAGTTGTGTGTCTATTGTAACTGGGCGAAATTTTCTTTTAATATTGATAGCAGTCTGTTCCCATCTTATAGGTACTGTATGGGACATTACTGCCTGAATAGAAACATCATTTTCTAATGGCAATGCTTAGGTTTGGCACTAAAGTTTACTACGGCTCTATACCGCTGTGTGTCACTCAAACGAAAAGAAACTAGCAAGGATGTTATGTTCATAGTTCATAGTGGTTGTAAATTGCAATTACATGAGCATCTAATTAGAGCATGATATAGTTCAGTGCCTGATATCTTCTTCTTCTTCTTTCTTTACGAAATGAGATGCGATGAAATAAAATGGATATGAATATGGCCTCACCCACAACTTAGTGGGTATTTTGCCAATGTCAAGTAATTAATAGCAATAAAACATTCAATAAATACACATTATAAATAAAATAATGGATATGACATGATGAAATGAAAATGGCATGTCCGTGCCTGATATAGTTAGCCGGCACTGTCGTTGTCTAATAAGGACTATCGAAGCCCTCCAGGATTATGCTATTGGAATTCTTAGTAGTTCTATCGCCACTTACTTTCTGTTGGATCGATCTCGTCCGCGCTCTGATTCGCGATAGCGTCGACGTCGATTGATGTATCAATTTCCATCTTCTTCTTTTTACGAAATGAGATGCGATGAAATAAAATGGATATGAATATGGCCTCACCCACAACTTAGCGGGTATTTTGCACAATGTCAAGATTGTCAAGTAATTAGCAATAACAAATTCAGTAAATACACATTTTTTTTTTTTTTAATTTGGCATCAACATAGGTATTTTGCCAGTCAAGTAATATAAATTATTTCTGTTTTGAGCATATGCACAGGCCCAAAGCCTAGGCCCAAGTAAAATACCCCCCTATCCCTCAATCAGTAAAGTGATGGATACTTTACCGAAAGATTTTTCATGGATTTTTTGTTAGAAACTGAAAAGCCAAGTTTCGTTACTCTGTTTCAATCACCTACACTTGTGCACTTTACCGAACCCATAATGGTTAATATTCCATTTATATCACTCACTATAAATCGCAGGAACACTAGTTTTAGAAATTAAAACATAACTGACGCCATGACTTTTCAGTTTCCCGACAAAAACCCCAAAGACTAATAAGAGAACAAAAAAAACCCAAAACTTCCATAAACTTGTAATCCTTCCCCCCCCTTAACTACGACCTTGTTTAGACTTAGCCAAGCTATTGATGGAATAAGCTCTTTTTTATAAAATGTTGACGCTATATATCTAAGAAGTAGAGAGGGTTTCTTATTGAAATATGGAGACCATGAAGGATTCCTTTGGTACATTGCCGTTTCTTGGCAAAAAAAACTTTGGGTAACTAACTTGTAGGACAAGCTCTGTGCTGGCGACAGATCATATCTGTGGTGCTGGCCCACCAAAAATAGTGGAGTAGGTAGGCTATTGACTTGGATCCGAAATTCGAAAAAAAAAGCATCGTGTTTCTTTTCTATTTTCAGCGGATGCCAGGGTCTGTTCCAGGGAGTCTGCTGCCCAACTGAGTACATTCTGGCACCATCACCGGCGAACTCATCGGAGATTAAGTGATATTTACGTTATAAGAGAAGCATGAAACATTTGAAATACCTAATATAAAATATAAAAAAAAATCTCGTCTTTATACACCAACAAATTTATAAAACAAACATTTCAATTGCATTAATTTATTTTAAAAACATTCGTGTATTAATAATAAAAAAAGCGCCATCTATGCTCAGTGATCAGATACTAAAAAGACTTGAACACAACTCCATCTGTTAGCTATTGGTCCAAGTTGCACAGGCTGCAGTCGGGGCACCGCCGGTGTGAGCGGCGGCCCCGGCGACCGTGCTTCGAGTCCACCAGCTTGCTGTCGGCTCTGGAGCGAGACCTTGAAGCTGACCTGCGGATGTTAACAGTTCATAGGTCAGAATTCATTTTTGGGGTATATTCTCCCCTAAGTTGGGATCCTAGGGAGATCCTGGGAGACTAGGGCATCATAATTATCACTTATGACAGTTTTAGCATGGGAAATCTGACAACTGATAATTACTATAACTATGCCATTAGAATGAGTCGAAAGTGTTGGCAGTTTATGGGACAGACGATCTTCTGGTTACCCGAGACCACCATTAAGTATAGTAAGGTATTCACCTAGAGCGTGATCTGGAGAGCCTGTTGCCGGGGTAGTTGTCCTCGTCATCCATATCTTGGCCCTTGAACAGCACGCCCCAGTACTGGTACACCAGGTACACCAGTGTCAGGATACCAGCCAACTAAACACAGGTAATAGAAGTCAAGCCTACCTGGCTTTCGAAGACATTTTCGCTACCAAAACCTATTTAATCCTATGTATGATTACTTTCATTAAAAAAATGTATGCAAGCCACTTATGAATAAGTAATCAGTCAGCGTCTTACAACGGTCGGGAACGTTGGTTCCACGTTGGATCCGGCAAGATACTCAATTATATGTTCTATGAGGGGAGGTTGTAGGTACCTATAGCTACGCGAGCAATGAACAAGCAGTACCATACTCGCATTACTAGCAAACAATACCTACTGAAGTAATCCAAACTATTCAAATGTAATCTCGCGTAGAATCATTTCAGCTAGAAATCCAGCTCAGGGGAGAATGAATGACTACTCCTAAAAAAGCACATGGTAGGTAGATTTTAAAATTAAGCACACTGATATAATGCCTTTCAAGCTAAGATGATTAGCAAGCATTTAAAACAAGACTATCAAGAAGAAAACAAGTGGAACTGTCCACACAAGTAGCACCCGTAAAACAACATGAAGAAAGGAGGAAGGAGGTTGACCTGCTCCTCCAAGTCATTACCCGAAAGGTCATTCAGTCGATCACTAAGAACTAATCGGCAATCGGTAAGTGCTGTGACAAATGTGGGATCTAGCCCATGAGCCTGCTTCTTTCATACCAGTTTTCAAGGTCTAGTTTCTGGAAGGTATAGGTGACCGCTTATCTATATAAGCTAAGCAGCTTTTATTCATATTTACATGATATGAATACATTTGTAGAAAGTAACGCTTAGTATTTCTCTGGCACAGCTAGGGATCTCCTCCAAAACAGTTTCCTTCCTCTAAGTCAACTAGGTGTACCCTCTGTAACACCCTCTAAGTTCGATAAGTCACTGGACTACAGAATAATAATAATATCGCTAGACGAACACAGTGCCAAACTAAGTAACGCTACATGGACACCGTTTAATGAACTGAAGGTGATTCCAGTATATAATTCTGATAGATATTAAACATCCATGACTCGGGTACAAACATTCGTGCTCATCACACAAAGTTTGTCCCTACCAGGATTTTAAACCAGGACCATCGGCACAAAAAGCAGGGGCAATACCAACTGTGCGATTCATAATGGCTTTTGAAATAAGGGAATCAATCTTTTCACAATAGAATCCATTAAGCGTGAGCCGTAATTACGTCCATTAGGACTTAATTATTTTGTTTGATCGTAACATAAAACACCTCCCTAGATTATGTAATGGAAAGTGTGGTCAGTCTACTGATTTTCCTTCGTTCAACATTTCGCCGTACGAACGTGGATAGTGACTATCTAACATAAATCATATACTCAGTGATTTTTAGGTACTACTGTTGTCTTGATAAATAATCGTGTATATGCTGAACTTCTAGAACGACTGGGAGGAATAGGTAGGTATATTTAATTTCATTTCATAAAATTAGGCGTTAGAAAGAGGCTCTTTATGTATGTATCTTATATACATTGTTTACATGACTGTAATGTACAATTTTTGCATTATTCTTTCATTGCGCGATTCAGCTTTTAAGGAAACAATTATTTGTGTTGAGTATTGCGTTTAGCGCCATCTCTCTACGGTGTGCAGTAACTCTATGAAGCGGGATACAGAGGTCGCTACATCAACATCGATCAACAGATATTGCATTAACAGTACGTTCTACGAGTTGTAATGAAGAAATCAAAGAGGAAACAAAAACATAAAAGCCGACCCACCGCTATATTGAGCTGCCTCACCCGAACAAAGTCTACTACAGCTTGCACAGTGGCTTCCATCTCGTCCGCCTACAGCGTCTACGCAGGCTTCTGTCAGGAAACCACGCTACATGGACTCAAGCATACTGTCGAGGAAAAACACCACTGGCTCGAGAGGTAGGGACAACTTAACACTATTAAAAACCACGTATAATTTTTTTGTGCACAATTAATTTCACATTCTGTCTGCAATGAAAAAAGAAAATGACGTTTGGTGCCAGCGAATTTGACAGTTCGATATTTTAAATTTTTTAACGTTATTTTTTTTTGTAAGCTGCCAGCGATGTTGTTGGTTGCTTAACCTTTTTTCTGGTTTCATCATGATTCGGTAATAATTATAAAGTAGGTAGGTAGGGACCTATTATGGGGAATTGAGAAGGGGGTCGGGGGACCACCTGTGCACGCAAAATCCCTCGACGCAGGGTGCCTATTGCCAATAGGCACCCCTTCTAATGTCTGCGGCCTGGGACTTCACCCGGGCCGGCCGCCGGGGCGCCACAGTAGTATGCCATGTGCGATCCTGTGGCGCCCCACTCAAAGGCGGACCGTGGGGTTTTAGCCGGTAAGAGTCCCCCCCGTGGCGGTGTGATATCCACCAGGATTTCACCACGTTAAAAAAAAAAAAAGGTAGGGACCTATTGGTTTTCTAAGGTCTCTTTTGGTCATAAGAAAAGACTTTGACTGATTTACTGCCTTCTCATGGGGGTCACAGTAAGTCCTTGTCACGATAATTCATGGTTTTCCTAACTTCATCTCGATGCAAGCTCAATCTATTGCGCCATTGAGTAACAGCCTTCTTATCAGACTCACAAGACCACGTCTTTCTACCATTTTCATGTCATAATATACCTCCATTACCTCCAGGTGTCTCTGGTTTGCGCTAACAGTGACAGCGTTCGTTGGAGCCGTCTACTGTGCGCTCAGCCAGCTGGGGCGGTACAACTCGGAGCCGGTCGTAGTCTCCTTGCAGCGAGACTACAGGAGCTGGTGGACTACGTTCCCCGCGGTGACGGCCTGCTTCCTGGATAGAGTCCACCAGGATAAGGCTAGGGAGGTCATTGAAATGTGAGATTGTTTTTCCGACTCTTCGAAGTAAAAGCACATTTCTCAAAAGACTATTTGTAAAGCCAATGTAAATCGAGTGAAATATTTATAAATTTTAAATTTAAATAATGTTAGTCAATGCAAATTTTTGATTATTGTCTTGTGTTTGTGCATTATAGATTTACGTACAAAGACACGTTCTGTTCCAGGCGATGGAACGTCACAGAGGACTCGGATCCTGACAAATATCAGTATTACTACGACTTCATCGAGCTGGTGTCCGATGTGTCCTTCCGCGAGAATCTGCAGAACTTCTGGAAGTACCAGGCTGACAGCACTGTGCAGGTGCAAACTTATAGCCTATGCAGGTGCTTACGCTCTACCCCACTCCGTTCCGCTCCGCACCGCTCCACCCTGCTCCGCTCCACCCCACTCCATTCCACTCCGCTCAGCTCCCCCCGCACCACCTCGCTCTACTCCGTTCACTTCGCTTCGAAGTTATATCATTTGAATGAGATTCGAATTCTTGTTGGTATTTTACAGAAGAGTCTATATAAGATAAACTATACATTTGGGTGTTAGCAATACTCGTTACTGCGTACTGACCTCATGTAAATCGAGCATTAACAGGCTGGTCTTAGTTTTTATGGCTGTCATCCATTCACTAGCTTCTAGATCGCGTCCACTGTTATCTACCAGCTGATATTTCATAGCTCACGAAAACCATAGGAATTCGACTTTGACTGTATCAGTAACGGCACCCGTTTTCGCTGGAGTCACTACTGGGCCCCAAGTCTGCTAACGCAATCGTTTCATAATCGTACAGCAACCGCATAATAACTGTCACTATTAACAGATCTCCCATACAATACCTGTCAAAAGTGACAGTTACTATGCGGTTGCTGTTCGATTATGAATAGATTGTTAGCAGACTTGGGGCCCTGGTGGGTATATGGCAATTCAAAATCATGGTCTAGTTAGACCCTCTGATCCTGCCTGACTTTGAGCACATTTGAAGATTTATGTTAATATATTTATTTCAGGGTATAGACCTATTGGAGCTAGCCCTAGCTGTCCACCCAGCGTTCTCACTACAGGTCATGGTCTCCCAGGCCGACCATCAGGTTAGTTAATATATGACCTGTGGTGTTGTAACTGTACCTGTAGCTGTACTGTCATTTTTGTGTAGTGTAATGCTCGGCATAAACGGACGGACGGCTTTAAGTTGCCTGCACGACAAGTGCGAGCTAACTTTATACTCTACCTCTACTCTTATTCTCTACTCTCTCTACTCTTTATTCTCTACTCTACTACATTTTGTATGGAGAATTGAAAAGCGCCTCTAGCGAATGGTATTTAAAACTTGAAGAGATTTATTATGACCTGTCTACACAGGTGCAATGGCATCCAGTGATGACGGAAGTGGGCATGTGCCTCACATACAACTCATTGTTTGCTGAGTACCAGCGTATCATGCGGAACGAAACTTGGGCACCTGTCGGACTGCTCAAATGTCACTACCACAGTGGACAATGCTTCTTAAGAATAGACTCTGCGACTAATGCTATAAGGGTAAGATTATCTTGTATTCCTACTGGTGATATACCACATAATCTGGACCAGCGTGGTGGACTACGCCTAAATCCTTCTTATATGGGGGATTGTGCCTGGCAAAATGGCAATAGGCTCGCTATAAGATGATATCAAATACCATCGACGAAATGTGAATGTGAAAATTTTACAATTCACTTTTGGACTCACACGTAAGATATGAGATTGTCGTTACAGAATAGTATTATTGTTGTGGTAAGACCTGTAGACTTTTTTTTATATTTGACCTTAGAGCGACTTTGCCAGGAACATAGAATGACCCATATAAAAGATTGATTTATTTCAGTATTTCATTCACTCCCCATACGAGATATCTACAGCCATATCGAATCCCACGGGAGAGGTGCTGCCGGGAGAAGAACTGGTCATAGATTATAAGGTAAACAGGGTAAACTACCATCTCTTTCGATTGTGACGGATTGCCACTCGTCCCTACGGTAAGATTTGTGTTGTTACCGTATATTCAATAATATAAACGAATAATTATAAAACAATACTTTATTAATATAGAATTTTGTTCAGTTTCCCTACAAGTGGGAACCTTCTCTTGACGTCTGTCATCTGTCAGTCACCCTGTCACAGATACCTAATATTTTATATAACAAGATTAAGAACTTGTGTTATGGGAGGACTATAAAATAGGTTACATTTGTATGAAGGTGGTTGAAATCCAAGCTTCTCCAAGCGTGAAGAGCCTCCGCCTGGAGCAGCGCCGCTGCAGGTACCCTGATGAGTGGATCAGCGACTCTATTCAGGTACCTACATTATTATATGTGAGAGTAGATGTACATGTAGACATTCGTCAGAACAGCAAGTGCGACCTAACCGTATACTTTATAGACTACCGTATTAAGACATTTTGTATATGTTTATTAGGCCTATAGCTTCTCGTTATGTCAGATGAACTGTCGCAGTCGGATGGCGGTCATGTTCTGTGGATGTAGACCTTACTTCCACGTCAAAGGAGGTGAGTAAAAATTTGGCCAATCTTCTTCTTATTTCTTTATTAAATGCGATAAAATAACATGGATATGGATATGGCCTCAACCACAACGGGAAATTCCTCTATGGCTATGTACATATTGCTGTTTCATGCGCAGCCACAGTGTTATTATGTACGGGCTTATAATCTAAGTAACCTAAGCAACCAAACAAACGGAATGGTAGGAACTTTTTGGCGGGAAGTTGAACTGTGAAGTTGACAATTTTCTTTTATTTAAAAAAATAATAATTTGATAAATGTTATGGAATATTAGTGGGATATTAACCATTGTGTATTCATAAACGCGCACGAGTGAAGTAAATTACAATAAAAAAGTATAACTTGACTTTTCAAGTTCTCCGGTTCCTCCTCCGGTCCGGTTCATGTCCGGTAAAATTTCAGTAAAGTATCCACAGCTTTAATGATAGGGGTAGAGGATTCATTTCATCATCATTATAGGGAATCAGAAGAATACACGAATTATCGTATTCGTTCATTCGTAGAATTATGGTGCATATGGTTAATTTACAAAAAAGTTTTGTTATTAGAAGTCTGCTATCTGTGAATATGTACAGGATCGCACCCGCCAGTATATCGGATTTGATCAATCACAGAACCTCTCAAAATAACACCGATTCCGACCAAGGATGATAAATGAGGCCATTGAAATAGAAAAATCATCCTAATTTCAATAGGGAAGATGGCTGGGTGCTACCACCGACTTGAGATCCAGTAATTAATATAATTAAATCTAGAACTAAGCGCACCATTGTAAGGCCTAAATACACTGTAAGCACTTTCTGCGCGACCGCGAACAACAATTTAAATATGAGGGTACCCCAGTTCAAACTATGACACTGGGACGTCAATCACCTCAGTCCTCCCGTAGACCATGGTTGCTGTAAAGCAGCCGAAACGTCGGGAACGTAATAAATATAAATTAAACGCTATAAAATCAGCAAAATTCGTTTTATTTCAATGTGTAATATTCGCGTAAATATAAGAAATCAACATAAAAAAAGTTTTGTTTGAGTATTGGCTGGTTTGTGACACCGCTCGCATCATCAACAAAAAAATAAAAGACTCATGACATTTGAAATTTTGAAAACTGTCACGTCATTTTCAATGCGAATTCTTTATAATCACCACTTGAATAATTTCGTGGAATAATCCATTTGTGTTGTTGTCGGCCATTCCGCGGCGCTCTACGACAAGATGGCGACGTGTGCGATGCGCACGGCATGGCGTGCATCGGGCGCAATGTCGAGATCCTCATTAATATACCGAGACACCTCGCCCGCTGCTCCTGCCTGCCCCAGTGCGCCGAGTTCAACTATTATTCACATACAAAGAAGATCGTTATTAGGTAAGTGACTTATAGTTGGCCAGCTGTTGTCAAACAATTACTACGTACAAAAACGTCATAGTGTTTATGTAAACTTCTTTATCTCTAGGGTTCCGTTCAAACGGAAAAACGGTACCTTAATTGGATCACAAATGCGTCGGCTTGTCTGCCGCTATTATTCTTGGTAGATGGTAAAAAAGTGAAATTTGGTAGTACCACGAGTAGGTTCTCGGAGAGCTGACGGCTAACCATGAACCGTGTACATATTGGAAATGATCAAAATATGATGCATACAAAAATAATATGGGGAATAAGGCCATACTTAAAGATAAATTGACACTTAGTTGTTGAAAACAAACCCTAGGTATATAAGGTGAAACAAAAATTGTGTAAAATACTTTAAGGTTTACAATGAGTAGGCAGGTAGTAGTTACTGTATAAAAAGAAATATGTAAACAAAGTTAGATTTTTTTAAACAAGGCGTCACAATAACGTTTCACCGCGTATTTAGTATGTGGTGCTATTTTAAAATTCCATAAAAAAAATGTTCTTCAGGAATATTATCTATATAACCTACTTACTTGAGGAATTTCTTTAAATATTTGACTATTAAAGTTCCACCTTACATATCCGGCACGAATCTTGAACCCTCGAAGAAATAGTGAGGTTGATCAGTTTGTGTATGCGCTTGCCAACGTTTCATCGCCCAATGTCCGTGTCGGTCAGGTACGGAACTATTTGCGCGAGTGCGACTCGTACTTGGCTGTTATTATTTAAAAAGTTATTATTAATAATCTGTATTCGAACAACATGAATGGGAGCTCGGTGGACGAGGAAGATGACCCACTGTCCGCCATCAGGATCAACATGATGCCGCCCAAGATACGAATGCACAGAGACGTCATTTTCACATTGGAAGATCTTTTTGGTGCGTCAAATGCATGCTTATAGATTGTCCCCCAAATTTATAGACGTAATATGACTTTATCAAATGTCATGTAGTACTGCGCACAAGAGTTTTGCATTGCGCTGTACTATATGACATTTGATAAAGTTATAAAACGTTTATAAATTCGCGGTTGCATGCTTTATGGGACTTCTGATTTTTAATCGAATCTAGCTAGGTAGGATGAATGGCTGAATGTACTTATGTGTATCCGGTGCTGCTATTTTTTTGGCACAACTGTTTTGGCTATTACTCTGTACATTATGCCAGTGTCAAAGAAAATTGTTCTACGGGGATGCCATATAAAAACACTAGCTGTCATATTTATTGTTTACTTTTTCGGTCGCGCTGTACCTAGGTACCTACTAATAAAACTATCACGAACATCTTGGCAGAACTTGCTAAGTCAGGTTTAAAATAAACGAATTTTCATTGTTTACTATTTTGTGAAGTCAGTGGCTGCCTGTTTATTTTCTATTTCGTGTGCCTAGAAATGTTGTGTGTTTAGTTGTTTTTATTTGTAAGTGTTGGTGGTAAGTGTAGTTTTATTCTTGCACCAACATTTTAAGCGTTCCGCGTTCTTTGTAATATACACCCCGTGTGAACAGCGAGTGTTCAGTTACCCATAAATGATTCATACATTATGAAGAACGAAGAACGCTTACGTTCCCGTATGGTCTTACAAACAAAGTTCCTGTAACTACTTGTGAGAATAGGTAGTGTAAATACGCTTGTCTGTCGTTAGAAAGGGTTATTTAACTACTTTACATATTCCAGTTTGTTCCAATTTGATTCTAGTTGCAACTTTTTTTTTTTGATTCCTCAGCGTCTCTAGGTGGCACCACCGCTCTATTCGTCGGCGCCAGTGTGCTAACAGTCGCGGAGACAGCGCTCTTCATACTGCGATACGTTGTCTCACTCGTGTATAAAAGATGGGTGCGGAGGGGGCGCGTTGTTCAGTTTAGAGCGTAGGGTTTCACAAAACGATGTAGGTAACTAGGACTTTTTGCGAAGTTATTGGTGTACTTGCTCTTTTTCTCAGTAAGATAGGTTATTTGAATTGTCCACCTGTATTAGTAACACAAGAGTATACATTTAAAATTATTTCAATAAAGAATCTCACTTTATGGGTTTGTCGTTTTTTTTTTCGTGTTTGTATTGTTTCATCAGTTAATCATCTTTATTACCCTGTGATCTTCTAAGAGGTAGCTGGGCAGCCAGCGCTGCACTGGAGTGTACCGATATGTCGGCGATGGTACTTGGTCCCGTTGTTTGTATAGATAGCGGACTTACAGACTGGTTACTGAAGTAAAGAATATAATAAATTGCAACGAAGTTGACAACCTCGAACCGTTGGAACGAGATCGATAGTTATCCATAGTTACCAAAAGCGTGTAATAGCATTATTCATTTGTTCAACAACCCTGTCTTACTGAATCATAATACTATTGAACCTAAAAAGTAGTAATAATTTAGTTTTACTAAGCTCTGGCGGAATGGCTTAATGTTGTGGCCATATTGCAACTAAAGTAGTCAGTCTGTCAAATAAGGCCCCGCCCACTTTCCTTCCCAATGTTTTTATTTTCGAAAAATCTAACCTAAACTAATCAAGTAACGACAACGAACGATCAAAATATGTTTATAACGACGCTAACGTTAGCTTACAACACTTTTTATTATATATTCTCTATGTTTTACAACATACTATCGTTGTTTCACGCAGTTGCGCCGATGGGTCTGGATGTCGGACTGGTTGGTGTTTCGGCTTATTATTTGACGAGATTGAAGAAGCCAGATCCCAGTAATGTTATCAGTATATTCGGGCCTGAGCCTGGGAGTAAGGAGAGCGAGGCGAACCCCGAGAGAATGGTCCGTTGTATTGCGCACAGAGGCGCGGGGCTCGACGCGCCCGAGAACACTTTGGAAGCGTTTAGATACGTGAGTGAATACTTTTTGATGGTTTAATAGGTCTAATTGGAGACCATAGTGGTTATCATAATAGTGTATATAGGAGCTACTTTAGGGGTTGCAACCTCTTTGCTGTTGAGAGTCTGCTGGCCCATACATATTAATCTTAATACCCCACGCAGTCAGCTGAGTGTTTATCATTATATTGTACTTAGTAATGTATAGATTTGTAGTGCTGCTGCATAGAGCAGGTCACAGATTATGCCGTTTTTATGGGTTCTAAATGGCTATGACAAAGGTTATCCAAAATTCCAATACAACTGTGTTGAATTGCATGGAAATATATTCAGGATAAACAAAGAAACATTGTATACATTATGACCAGCTGATTAGTGCAGGTGGTAGTGGCCCTCCTCTCTGTGCCCAGGGGCTCCTGGGTGCAAATCCTTATAGGGACGCAATTTGTGTGATGAGCACGAATGTTCGTATCAGAGTCATGGATGTTTAGTATCTATATAACTATTACTGGGTTTGCCCCCAGTCCATTGTACGGTACCCATAATACAAGTGATGCTTAGTGTGGGCCGTATAGTTGGTGTGTTTGTCTGGCGATATTATATTATTATTATTGTGTACAGTGTGTGGAACGCGAATGCAACTTCATCGAGATGGATGTGCGGTCGTCACGCGACGGGCGGCTGGTGCTGCTGCACGACCAGGGATTGCAACGGCTCACCGGCTCTGACATCGCCGACATACACATCACTGACTGGGCCAAGATCAAGGACATTGATGTCGGCTGCTCACATCCGAACAGGTGACTACCAAAAAACATACTTTAATTCTACTTTTTATATTTTATTTGCACTCGGTAGTGTATAATTCAGAATCAGAATATTTTTTATTCATGTAGACCTTAAAATACAGTACTTATGAATCGTGAAAAGTTACAAAATGCTAAGCTACTACTTTACCACCCGGTCGGAATGCCGTTCCTATGGAGAAGAACGGGCAAGAAACTCCATGATTGCTCTTTTTTTTTAAAAGATCTTTTACATTTTAGAGCAATACATTGTTATAGGTATGTGAAAACAATGTAGGAATCAAAATCAGATTTTAGCAGCAGGTCAAAAAAAAAAGTACTTATTACTATCATGTCTCTCACCACAGAGGCTACACAAAAATTCCCCATAATTTTGTTGCGCCCTTTTAATAATTATGTCATTATGTGATATTGATATGAAACTAATCTTGCGGATTTTATTGTGGTTTTTTAGTTTTTTTAAGTTCCCGACGTTTCGGCTGTTTCACAGCAACCATGGTCATGAGACGACTGAGGTGTTTGACGTCCTAGTGTCATAATTTGAACCGGGGTACCCTCATATTTAGTTGTAGCTTCCCACATAACAAACGAATTATAAATGCGATAAAATCCGTAAGATTCGATTAATTTCAATGTGTAGTATTCGCGTAAATATAAGAAATAATTACAATGTGATATGTTACCAGGAAACACTTCAAGGAGGTGCACCTGTGTCTGCTGGACGAGGCGCTGGACTACCTGCTGGACAACCAGGTCCGGATGATCCTCGACGTCAAGGGCGAGGACAAACAGGTACATAGTCTATTGATGATTATATCAGATTTGATAAGCCACCAATCCTCGCAAAAGAACACCGATTCCGACCAAGGATAATATGCGAGGCCATTGAAATTAAAAAACATCCTAAATTCAAAAGGGAAGACGGCTGGGTGCTACCACCGACTTGGGATCCAGTAATTAATATAATTAAATCCAAAACCAAGCGCACCATTGCAATACCTCAAGACACTGAGCTCCTAGATTGGACTGCAAACAACAATTAAATATGAGCGTACCCTGGTTCAAACTATGACACTAGGACGTCAAACACCTCAGTCCTGCCGTGACCATGGGTGCTGTTAAGCAACCAAAACGTCGGGAACGTAAAAACATAAAAGGAACGCAATAAAATCCGAAAAATTAGTTTTATTTCAAGGCGCATAGTACTCTAGCGGTACATGCTGCGCCGTTCACACTATCAATCCGTATCGCGATACCGAATCCAACGATCAAACGATAGGGAGTCCTGCGATTGGCATCGACAGTGATTATGTCGTGATTCGTTTGATGATACTGACAGTGTGAGAGGACCCATTAAGAATACGATTTAAGTTATAATCTAACACGCTGGACACCTAGTCTGTTAACACAATCGATTCATAATCGAACAGCAACCGCATAGCAACTGTCACTTTTGACAGATATCCCATACAATATCTGGTGCGGAGTGCACTTTTTCTTTTTTTGCCTCTATGATGGGATCACTTTACCAAGAAGTTTTATTGGTTCTATTTGACCAGTATTAATATTATTTTTTTTGTGGCAGATTATAAATGGTATATTGAAGGCATTCTCCGTGAGGCCTGAACTCTACAAGTATGCAGCGGTCACCTGCTTCAACCCATACGTATTATACCAAGTAAGTATTCTTTAAAAAATATATATATATAAACAAATGGGGGAAGAGGAACCCACCGCTGACCCTCGGCTTGTCAACTTTTCTAATTATAAACCAAACAAGTTGATTAATAATTAAAGAAGCCAGCAACACTGAACTTCTGTAAGATGTTAGTCGAGAAACTATCTGTCACAAGTGACAGGACCCCAAATAAAATGCAATTCCCCGCCTATATCTATACTAATATTATAAATATGAAAGTTTGTATGGATGGATGTTTATTACTCAATCACGCCAGAACGACTGAATGTATCTGGATGAAATTTGGCACAGAGATACATTATAGTCTGGAATAGCACATAGGCTACTTTTATCCCGGTAAAATGTATGGTTCCCGTGGGATAGATTTGTTTTAATTTTTCATAGCGCACAGGAACGACATGATTTTTTGCGCGGGTAGCACCGCAGGGCGCAGCTAGAAAGCGAGACAGTACCGTTTCACCGCGCACTTAGTAGTACATCTTTATAATTTCAAATAATTTGATTATTTTTGTATACCTTGCATCATATAAAATGAGCAAAGATGGCTGCCATACGATCATTCCTTATTTTATTTCACCTGTACATATACATATGAAAAGCGCTCACACTAGTACTCGTGGCCTGCTGCCATGTCCTTTCCACTAATTGGTTGTTCCGTGTTCAGATCCGCAAGCGCGACCCGCAGATCGTGGGCGCGCTCAGCTACCGGCCGTACTGCTTCAGCGCGCAGGACTACGACGCGGCGGCGGGACCCACCAACCCTAGGTCACACACTATAGCAATTTAGCGGAAAAGGGAAGATCTTCCAGCCAGGCGGGTGGTATGGCTGGCGGGGCGGCCGCTATGCCCCGACGATTGTTGTCGGGATCTTGTATATATGTTACGTGCTCCGAAAACTCTTATAGCGCGTTTCAGGATTGTATTGAGCATCGTCTATTGTTCGGAATGCGTCTGCAGCGCCATCTGTGTCGCTTGTGGCGAGGTTGAAGACGTCGCTACAGCAATACTAAAATCGGTTTCGGAATTTTTCCATTCCAATTTCCGATTCCGATTTGGTTTCCGTTTTGGTTCCGTGCCAATCGGTCGTGAGATTTAATATGGTCGGTGTTGTCGCGCAGGAGCGGCGACAACTTGCCGCTGCACGCGGCGCTGCGCGTGCTGGACGCGCTGCACGGGGCCGCGTGGCGCTGGGCGGCGCGCTGGTGCGGCGTCAGCGCCGTGCTGCTGCACAAGGACATCGTTAGCGGGTCAGTACAGGGTAGACCAGCCGAAACGTCGGGAACTTAAAAACATATAATGAACGCGAAAAAAACCGTAAAAAAAAATAGTTTTATTTCGATTACCTAAGATTATAATTTATTTTGTAATGTCAGCCGCGAGACCGAGGAAAATAAAATAAAATAAATAGTGTTAGCGGTTCCTATCGAATTGTATTAAAAAAATATATGCACGAGGAACCGAGGGTAGATTTAATTAATTAATAAGAATAAAATCACATGAAAACATGTAATTACACAACGAACAAACTCAATTCATCAATATTGGAATCCAACATAAATAACTCAAATTTAACAATTCCAACGAGCTATAACACGTCTTATCGCTACAAAATTCGGAGAGCAAATGAGCGACGTCGGGGCTCGCGCGCTTTATATAGGCGCGAAGGCGCGAACTGTCAAACAGTGTGGCCATATCGCTAATAATAGTATAACTCCGTCAGTCGCGAGGTGCAGTACTGGCGCGCGCTGGGCGTGCGCTGCGCCGGCTGGTGCGTGAACCGGCCGCTCGAGAAGCTGTACTGGCGCGGCGTGCTGCAGGCGCCCTACCTCGCCAACACGCTGCTCGGCGAGCCCGATGTGAGTTGCACACGTTACATTGGGCTATTGTGACATTTGCCTTCAGAATTGGGTCAGATATTGTGACATTTATCTTCAGAATTGGGTTGAATATTGTGACATCCTTTAGAATTGGGTTAAATATTGTGACATTTGCCTGCAGAATTGGGTTAAATATTGCGAAATTTTTGTCAAAACATTTGCTTTAATATTGTGACATTTTACGTGCCATAGTGTCGCATTGTCATCCCGGAGCGGCCGAATGTTGTTACATTTACGTCATGATATCGGTGGATTAATGTGACATTTTCATCCCGATTTAAGTTTGAATATTCTGTCATTGCCGTTTCAAATTGGGCTTGATATTGTGTCATTTTTCTACTAAAATGGGTCGAACATTGGATAGTTTCGACTATTAAGCGCTTCAAATATTTGGCCGCTATTGGGCAGGAGTGTTGCGCTACTTTGATGCGAAGTGTGTCAAGTATTGAACCGACAACTTTCAACTCAAATTCTTTCGACACTAAGAGGGTCGAATATTGTACCGCTTTCGAACCAAAGTGACTGCTGCTTCTGATAGCGAGGCGAACCTCGATATGTCTGCCCCTTTACCCAAAGAGAATGTTGTGCTGCTATCGCGAGGTTATTTTAACCCATTCGCAAACGGAATCGGAAACATCCCGAGACGAATTTCCGCAATCGTTTCTTCTTAAGTGCACCCTATGTTTATTTTGATCCATAATAATTCACATCACATGTAAGGCTCATTGTCATTGGTCGATACGCCGCTTGCGGGGAATACCGACATGCTATATACAGGTTGATTCAGAAGGGGTGAACTAACCTTTAAACTTTTGAACCTGAACTTCTTTCTATTCTGATTTCACACGCGCTAAAGAAACGCAGGTGCAATTGTTAGTATACCCTCTCTGAATCATCCTGTACAAACAGAGTAATCGAATCATGACTTTCGGGAAGTCCCCGCACTCGGTACGCCGACCGAGTTATCGACACAGTGTAACAAAACCTTTACATATAGGCCCACCTAAACTTGCAGATGGACAAGCGCTCTGAGGGTAGTCAGTACAGCGGGGACACGGACCGCGCCGGCCCCCTCGTCGACAAACTGCTAGAGAACGAGCGACGCATGTCCTCGGGACAAAACTGACACAGATTATAAAAAAATATATTAAACAAAAAAAAAACGAAAAATTTTAATAAAAAAAAATTTGCACGTATCGCGATGTCAAATGTTGTCGGTGTTGAAAAAAATTATGAGGTGACGATTGTGTTGGTAAACAAACGAAACTTAACTTAAAATGAGTCAATTTGCTTTGTTAAAATATTGACAGCGCTATATCCGTGCTGCCGGCGGCGGAACGGAGTGTGTTAATGGGGCATAAAGTTCATTATTTTTCTCTTATTTAAGGTGTTACATTTATAGTGTTAACTATTTTAAGTTGTTGGCGTTTATTTATACAATTACCCTCAAATTTATAGAAAGTTATAATGGAATATAAAGCCATTATAACGCACTTTTTCCTCTACATATAAAGTTCGTTATAATTCCATTTTAATCCATTTGACTGTCTGTAAATTTGGGGAATGTAATGTTTTTACATGGATGATTCAGAAAAAGGTATACTAAGCCTTGGAAATTCAAAATTTCGATATGTCAATTTAAAAAAAGCTATTTTGTTCCCATCAAAATGATTACTGTAATATTCCAAAAAAATGTTTTTTTTTTTTTAAATTGACGTATCGTGATTCTGACTTTACAAAATACGCTAAAGAAGCGTAAGTGTAAGGCTTAGTATATGCTCTCTGAATCACCCTGTATAGCCTACCGTTGGATCTCTATCAATAATTTACATTATTATTGTACACCTTATTTAAAAGTAGTAGTTGGACAACATCGTCGTCAACATTTCTGACTAAATTAATAATATATCTGGCTCGCTCACACATCTCGACGAAATAGTACAACAGAAAAGTACAGGAAAAAAACATAGATTTTCTATTAAAAGTTATTCATTATAATATGAATTATGTATATTTTTTTCGTTACCAAATCGATTGAGATCGCGATAAATCCACGAATATAAATAGTATCTACGTCCAAAGTAATACCAAAATTGCAGTAACTAACGAACGACTGGGCCCGAGTCTGCAGACACAGTTGTCTCGCAATTAAATAATTAAGGCGTTATAAAACAAGTACGTATGTACAAGTAAAATTTGAGGGAATCCCGATGAATAGGGTACCCCCTTGAACGACTGGGGCTCGTTGAACGACTTATCTGGGTTCTGAGTGTGAATAAATACTGCAGGACGGGACATAACTTGTTGTTCACGCCATTTGGGTGTACCTTATTTCGATTCAAATAAAAAGCCGCTTACTCTGCCTATAAAAAAATAAGAACTAATATTTAAAAAATATCGGATCACCATTCAAGGCTAGTTCTTTATTGGAATAAAATAATGTTCGGAATTTTCTTCTTCATAGATGACAGAGCCGACCGATACCCCTCAGATTGTGAGAGAGAAAGAGACAGACTAATAGCGGCCAGCGGCGGCGGTGAGGCAGTACGACGACCCAATAGCTTAGTGTCGATGCCCGTACAGACTACGGTGGCGTCTCCGATATCCATAATGGATAGAATATTCCGCCGCAGTTTGAACGGGGCTGGTCTGCCTCGAGCGCAGCGGTTGGGTAGTTAATTGTAGGCATTTTTTAAATAGTACTTGCTAGTTATGTGCGTTGTAAACATTATCCCGTTCGCCCTCTGAACTAAACCAAATATTGTGCTTGGAGTATGCTCACGTTAACAGTTTAATGGTTTGGGTGGGGTTTGAACTGGGGACCTCTGTTTCTTGGGCCGCCCCAGCCGATTCACACTTCAGCAAGTGTAGCTTCAGTGACAAAGTGGTTTAGCAAGTGTACCCTCAATGGTACATAGTGGTTATAGCAAGTGTACCCTCAATGGTACATAGTGGTTATAGCAAGTGTACCCTCAATGGTACATAGTGGTTTAGCAAGTTAACAATTGGGGTACATAATGGTAGTTACGAGTGTACCCTCGATGGTACGTAGCTTTTTGCAAGTGTTCCATTGATCGTAAGTACATTAGGATATTGGGTGTTGTTGGTGGAGGTTAAACTGTTAGTCTTTGGGGTCACGACACTGCCTCATCGCTGCGCTCGAGTCAATTTAGAGGTTACATTTCGTTTCCGTAGTCAAGAGGAAGATAATTTCATTAGTTTTTATGTGTAAATACAGTATTTGTTGTTTATTTTAATTGAAATTCTATTTCGCTTTTAAAGTCATTGTAAGTTATCTTAGATGTCAGAATAAAGTTGATCATTACGTTTTCAACTGTAGTGATTAATTACGATTTCAGTTCTGAAATGGTATACTGAGTCTACAACCTGTGCTTCCACAGCGCACTTGTAATCATTGTGTGAAGTCAGAATTTGGTAATGTCAATTAAAATAATGAAAATATGGTAAAAAATCACAATTGACATATTGATGACATAATTTTTTTTTTTTTAAATTTAAAATTTATCGAAATTCTGACTTTACGTAGTGTTTAGATTAAAGCGCTCAAGAAGTCCAGGTTCTAGGCGTAGTATACCCTTTTTGAATCATTATGTATTTATGACCTTGCAGTTAGCATCGATAAAATAACTTATCAATAACTAAAACCCGATCAGTGACTTTAGATGCTGACTGTACAACCATAAACATTTTAATTATACTAATTAGATAGATTTTAAATGTTTGGTAAACTAAAATATCGTATGGTTTTATAGTTTACCATACATTCTGCTCGCGTTGGTGATACAAACTCAAACTAGTTCGTGAAATTATCGAAAAACTGAGCCTTGTTTTATTTGGTTACGAAAATAAATATAAACCGGTATGAACGAACTCAATCTGCGGCTTTTTAATCTGACACACGGTTAAAAAAAGGTTGCCAATCTAATAGTTCGTGTATTTATTTATCCGCATGTATCACCCACGTTTCGCAAAAAAGAAAATACCAGTACTTATCAGAGTAAGCGTCTATTTTATTTATTGCGCAGTTGGTACTTGCGTTACGAACGCAATCATACATATTATTTACAATAAATACCTCGAGCCTAGCATTAATTTTATACAAAAAAAAATGGTTTATTTTTAATAAATAATTTGCGAACGATAGTATTATTTTACCAAAAAACTTATTTATTTAGTGTTGTTTGCACAAATTTTTGTAGCTGACTGTATTTAGAGCCTGCATTTGTAACGTTACATTTACGTCGATTTTGTCTATCTCTCTCTTTCGCTCTTATGAATAACGGAAGGGAGAGAGCGACTCGGTGCGACATAATCCGAGATATATGTTTTGTCTGGACCTGCGTGCTAGCTGTTCAGCAAGATCCTTAGTGCGAGTTTTGATCGTTTTCAAATACCGATCGAGTGGATGAATGTTTCCATACATTTATAAGTATAGCTGCACCTTTTCGCTAGGGGCACTGCTGGAATGTATGTAAAGATTCGATGCTGTCAAACTTGTACTAACCACCCCACTTAATTTAGAAATTCGGAATTTCATGATCTAAAGATTCGTTATACGATGCTGTTATATCACCCTAACATTTGTGATCGACGGGGTTATTTTAAATATTTCTTAATGGCATTCGGAAACGGAAACGAAAATTTCCGAAATGGATTTCCGCAATCGCTATATAATATTGTTCGTCCGCGATCGATAGTTTTCGAACTGTCATCCGACCGCTATTTAAAAATAATAGCAGACGTTGAAAAATTACCGAATCCGTATCTAATATGATCATTTAAAATAGCCCTGCCGCAGTTAACCTAAATAATGCCAAATATGTTGCGAAACTTCGAAATCACTGGGTAAATATCTTTGTTTTTATTAGTTCCATAATACCTATATACAAATTAATTAATTGTAATGTAACTTTACAAATTGTTGTACGCAGGTTGTAATGAAATACATTACAATAATATATGTACAAAGTAGGTACACGTAAGATTTGTATGTGTGTGTGTGCGTCTGTGTTGATTTGTAGTTTGTTTATTCTGAATAAAATATGATTTTATATTACTCAAGTTTTATTTTGAACACCTACTTAAGTACGCGATGATACCCGGCACATTTATCTATAAAGGTTTCGGGGGAAATGAAACCCCTCTTTTTTGCATAAATCACGACTGGTTTAATGGGAAATCACATAGAAAGGTAATACACACCACAATCACGAATAATGTAGGTAAAAATACAACATTGTCGTCAACTACATTAACAGACCTAGGGACCGCCAAAACGCTTTACCCGCGTAGCCGTCTACCAACATTACCGCTCTAAACAGGTGCGTTCTGAAACGCGAAGGCCACAAAGTTATCACCATCTTGTATATTTCCAGTGCCAAGTAGGCCACACCGAACAGTCGCCTAACATAATTGAATACATTTCTGTCAACTAGAGCTTATTAGTTTTGGTAATCATCTGTAGGCGAAACTAGTAAAAAAGCGTATCTTTTCAAATTTCCCGCTCCTGAAAATAAAAAATACATCTTAGGGTGGGAGAAAGTAGAAAAAAATAATAGTTTAGGTCGTAACTCTGTGAAAGTATGTACCTACTTATGTTGAGGTATTAGGTATTAGTACTAGTAGAGAAATGAATTTAATGTTATTCATTCAAGTTAACGTGAACGAATGAATCAAATGCGTTGATGCTGTTTTGCGTTTAAGCTAGCCGAATCCAAAGATACGTAAATTGAATAGGTCAATAAATAACATAATAATTACAATAAGTAAAATATCATAGCATTTAAATCTATAAAAACCCGTTCATAGGCTTACCGGGTTCCGGGCCCTGCTATAAACATAAATCAATATTTTTATAATAAAAATATTTTAGCGTAATAACTAAACGCAGCTTCCAACTTTGCCATTATGCACCGTTCCAAATACAAAAAGATGCGCCTACTTTTAGCTTTACACTATAGCCACTTCTTGTACTCTACAGGTGATTAGATAACGCTAGCCTTGGTTCATGCTGAATGTGTTAGTGCAATTGTGATTTGAAACGCCATTTTGACAAATGCCACCAACTTGAATTCAGGGCGAAAGGCGAATCATAGTTGATCTGAATAAATGTAGCTTCGCGGGCCTCATCTGATCTGAATTGAAACAGCAGCGTCAAAATATAAGTGAAGTATCATTCCAGTTCGTTGTAGCCACAGTGCAGAAACGCTATGCATTGAATTAACGCTTAAAAACTTGTTAAAATTACTCGAATATCTAACACTGGTCGTGGTCACGAACTGTCATGAGATCTAGACTTATGTAACAATTCTGTCCGTGAAATAACTATATAATTACCTGATAGCGGTTGTTTACCTCCAAATAAAGGTAAGGGGTGTGGTTTTATCACTATTCTTAAGATAATTCGACGGTTTGTCTGAAGTCGAAGCTAACCTTGAAATATATCATGTAGGTGTACGCCGGTGGTTACTAACTGCTACTAACTAGTTAATTTAATATATCCACCACTAGCTCCTTCCTTATAATATGTTCTACTGTATCATTTAAAACTATTTTCGTCGATCGTAAATTTCTTGATAATATTCTGTCATTCTGATAGAAATGTCACAAGAACTTGCTAGTCCTTGTTCCTTTTTCAAACATATGTTTTTTAAATTCCATTTTTATTCGTTCATAGCAAATGTCATCTTAATTTTTTTTACAGAAAAGCAATTTTGATTAATCATTTGGATACTAGTGCAGAAAAGGGCCTAAGACCAAATTTTATCATTTTTAATTTTTCATATTTTTTTAGAATTGTTAGTTGAATTGCATGTATATGATTTGATTGTCTAATTTATGTAAGTTGAGCAAATATGAATGCTGATTGCGACATCTTTAAATGTGAGAGGTGTATTTTGTTTACACATTTAACTGATAAGATTACAACCGCTTGACAAATGACTATCCCAACAATTATTTTAATGAATTGTATTTACATCAATTATTTTTATACTAATAATTATTTCTTTTAAATAAAAAATTGCTACTTTTGACTGACTACAGATGACAACTAAATGTTAACTTTACAGATACATATAATTGTTTCCATACTCTTGCTGAGTTAGCCCTGTCCTTACAAAATATATTACTACTTTTTTTTAATCATGCTTAATTTATTTAAGACATATCTTTTACCAAGCTGTTAGAATTTCTTACAGGCACTGCTTGAGTAGCCCAATCATAATGAAAGTATCTAATATGAAATTCTACACTTTGCATGCAGTTTTACATCTGAAATGTTGTAGATATCCTATGTTTGTAACATTTACTAATTAAAAAAAAGGAATGAAAGGGAAGGGACTAGGAAGAAGAATGAAGGACCTTATAGAATGACTGATTGTTATGTGACTGCCGTGACAAAAGGGGGTGGGCTGGCAGATGCATTTTTTTATTATTTTAGACTGGTGACACCACCTAAATCAGTTTATATGTTCTGTTTCCAGGTTAAAGTATCTTCACTGTACATTCATCATGTTACGACGCTGCACGAAGCATTTACAAACCCTATACCGGCGGCAGGGGCAGAGCCTCCGGTTCAGATCCACTGAGACGCCCAAGGTCTTTGGAGCCCTGCCTCAGGCGGCTTCGAGGGTAAACCAGCCCAGGGCAATCACAGCCGCCCACAACCAGGTGGCTACCATCCACTTTACAAATCCTCTCTTCGAGGAACAGGATGTGACCACCCCTAGTTTCCCTGACTCTGTATCGGAAGGTGATGTGAAGCTTGATAAAAAAGTTGGTGACTCTGTCGCGGCTGATGAAGTCATTCTGGAAATAGAGACTGACAAAACAGCGATCCCTGTAATGGCTCCCGGCCACGGCGTCATCAAAGAGCTGTACGTCAAAGACGGTGAGACCGTCAAAGCTGGCCAGAAGCTGTTCAGGATGGACATAACTGGGGAAGCACCAAAAAAGGCAGCGGCTGCGCCAGCGCCGGAGGCACCTCAAGCCGCGGCACCGCCTCCACCGCCACCGGTGGCCGCTGCGCCCCCACCACCGCCAGCTCAGCCGATAGTGCCACCGCCTCAAGCTCCACCCGCGCCTAAACCCGCTGCACCTCCCGCGGCTACACCAATCTCTTCTATCCCCGTAGCGGCTATCCGCCACGCTCAGGCGATCGAAACAGCGACTGTGAAGGTCCCACCCACGGACTACAGCAAGGAGATGGCCGGCACTCGCACCGAGCAGCGCGTCAAGATGAACAGGATGCGTCAGCGCATCGCCCAGCGCCTGAAGGAGGCGCAGAACACCAATGCTATGCTGACAACCTTCAACGAGATCGACATGTCTCATATAATGGCGTTCCGTAAGAAGCATCTTGATGCGTTCACCAAGAAACATGGTGTTAAGCTTGGCTTGATGTCTCCGTTCGTCCGTGCCGCTGCCAACTCTCTCATGGACCAGCCCGTGGTGAACGCCGTGATCGAGGAGAACGAGATTATTTACCGCGATTTTGTCGACATCTCAGTAGCAGTTGCGACACCCAAAGGCCTGGTCGTGCCGGTAATAAGGAACGTGCAGACAATGACGTATGCGGACATTGAGTTAACCATCGCCGGTTTAGCTGAGAAAGCGAGGACAGGGAAGCTGACAATCGAGGAAATGGACGGTGGTACCTTCACGATTAGCAACGGAGGTGTGTTCGGGTCGCTGATGGGCACTCCCATCATCAACCCGCCTCAGTCCGCCATTCTTGGTATGCACGGCATATTCGAGCGGCCAATCGCGTTGAACGGCCAGGTCGTGATCAGGCCAATGATGTACATCGCGTTGACGTACGACCACAGGCTGATCGATGGCCGCGAGGCCGTGTTGTTCCTGAGAAAAATCAAGGAGGGCGTCGAAGACCCAGCGACGATCATCGCCGGATTGTAAATTAGATATCGATTCTTCCGATTGTTTAAAAGACAGCGAGCGAGTTACCATATCGATAAATATCGAACAAAACCTCTATGGTCGGAAGAAAATCATGTAAATTATTCACACGCTCGAACAGTAGATGTTTAGACGCCTGAGGCGTGACGCGTGCACTTTGATGCTCGTTATTTTTTCGTTTGTTATTTATTGAAGTTCGCCCGTACGTATTGTGTATTTGTATTATTTGTCGTGTTCTAAGTAATAATATCAAGTACACTCACATCATTGTGACGATATAGAATGTTGTTTTATTTTAATTTGTATAGTTGCAAGTTGTGCGATTGTTGATTTCATTTTTTGGCACTTCTGATTATAAATTTGCAGTATTGAATGTTTTAATGCGTGGAAACATTAAAATTAAATTGATATATCAGTTGATATAATGAGAAAACTAAACCTATTTTATTTCATACATCATATCTGCTGCAAGACCAAATGGGACCCCATGAAATATTTTCTGTCAAACCGCGTAGTTTCCGACTGGAACAAGCTGCTTGAGGCTGTAATAGAAGCACCAACAGTAAACGCATTTAAGAACAGATTAGATAAATTCAACTTCTCCAAAACTCGCAACGATGCACACGCATCGGCTTAATTCAGCAGCTCTAATTCGAAAACAAGGCAGGGGCAGCTCTAATTCGAAAACAAAAAAATACTGTAATCATACTTGCACAGTTTTACTTTGTGGCGTAGGTAAGTTTGTAGGTAGATGATCGATTGGTTTGAATTTGACATTTCCTATTGTTTTTTTTATTATCTGCTTACTTATATCTAGTACCTATCTTATCTGTTCCCACGTCTTTGGTTTCCTCGTAATCGTACATCTTCGAGCATTGATTAAATCAAATAAGATACAAGGTAAAAGCAATAGTTAAATTCCGCGTGCCTACCTTTGCTCTTGCGCTTTTGCAAGTGTCTTAAAAGTCCTAAGCGTTTTAGCGGTATTTTCATTTATTTAAACTTTATCGAAAATACTGGAATTTACTATGAAAGAACTATATTGTTAGCATCATATTAAACTAATGAAGAATTTAAGATAGTTTTTGCAAACAGTCAAATAGCTTATTGAACCCACAGACGATATATACATTGAAGAATAAAAGAAATACTTGTGTAGTAAACAGTTAAAACAATTATATCCTGATAGGTACATTACAATGGCATTAAAATCGGGTGGAAACGAAGCTTCTTATCGTTTCGCGTTCACAAACCGTAGGTACTTGTGGTATCAGGGGTCCTTATAATTGTATAACAATTATCAAGAAATACTCGACACTGGGAAAAATAGCAATATTTTGTAGCCGATTGGCAACGTTAAAAAAGAACTTAAAGAAAAAGGAAAAAATACATATTTTCCTTTGCATTTTTTTCTTCTTCTTCTTCTTTCTTTACGAAATGAAATGCGATGAAATAAAATGGATATGCAAATGGCCTCACCCACAACTTAGCGGGTATTTTGACAGTGTCAAGTAATTAATAGCAATATTAAATTCAATAAATACACATCTTCTATACATCTATACATATAAATAAAATTGGAGTGTCTGTTTGTAATATTAAAATAACCGCTTTTTACTAAGTGCATTTGGATGTTTACACGTTACCTATACCGAAACAACATTTTTTAAAAATTTTGTCTGTCTGTCTGTCCGTCTGTCTGTCTGTCTGTCTGTCTGTCTGTCTGTTTGTTCCGGGTAATCTCTGAAATGGCTGGACCGATTTTGACGGGACTTTCACTGGCAGATAGCTGATGTAACAAGGAGTAACTTAGGCTACTTTTATTTTAGAAAAAAAAAACCGGACCTCACGAAAAAAAATTAAAACAAATGTTGCAGCGCAGCGCCTGATTAAGTTTGATAGCAACAACCTGCAATGCGTCCCGCAGGCTCAGAATGGGCGAGCAGGCTGTTGTCAACGGTTGTCTTTGTTAAATACCACGCGGACGAAGTCGCGGGCAACAGCTAGTTGAAGAATAAAATAAATACTTGTGTAGTAAACAGTCAAAACAATTATATCCTGATAGGTACATTACAATGGCATTAAAATCGGGCGGAAACGAAGATTCTTATCGTTTCGCGTTCACAAACCGTAGGTACTTGTGGTATCAGGGGTCCTTATAATTGTATAACAATTATCAAGAAATACTCGACACTGGGAAAAATAGCAATATTTTGTAGCCGATTGGCAACGTTAAAAAAGAACTTAGAACTTAAAGAAAAAGGAAAAAATACATATTTTCCTTTGCATTTTTTTCTTCTTCTTTCTTTACGAAATGAAATGCGATGAAATAAAATGGATATGCAAATGGCCTCACCCACAACTTACCGGGTATTTTGCCAATGTCAAGTAATTAATAGCAATATTAAATTCAATAAATACACATCTATACATATAAATAAAATTGGAGTGTCTGTTTGTAATATTAAAATAACCGCTTTTTACTAAGTGCATTTGGATGTATACACGTTACCTAAACCGAAACAACATTTTTTAAAATTTTTGTCTGTCTGTCTGTCTGTCTGTCCGTCTGTCTGTCTGTCTGTCTGTCTGTCTGTCTGTTTGTTCCGGCTAATCTCTGAAATGGCTGGACTGATTTTGACGGGACTTTCACTGGCAGATAGCTGATATAACAAGGAGTAACTTAGGCTACTTTTATTTTAGAAAAAAAAATAGGATCTCACGAAAAAAATTAAAACCAATGTTGCAGCGCAGCGCCTGATTAAGTTTGATAGCAACAACCTGCAATGCGTCCCGCGGGCTCAGAATGGGCGAGCAGGCTGTTGTCAACGGTTGTCTTTGTTAAATACCACGCGGACGAAGTCGCGGGCAACAGCTAGTTATAAATAAAATAATGGATGCGACATGATGATATGAAAATGGCGTTTCCGATTTTCACCCTTTTCAAAATCTTCTTTGCATTTTCAGTCTATGGGCTGCTTTTGATTTGTTTCAATATAACGTAACCATAGAAACAGAATTGTGTACACGAAACGTCAAGCTAGTAACTAATTACGTGCAATACTACGTGTATATTTTTAAATATAAAACAATAGTATCTATTATTTTAAATTTACTTATACAAGTCTGTTCCTAACAAAAGAGTGCTGAAGATTCATATCATACTAGAATTAACATATTCTTTGTTGTCTATATAAAAATTAAAATATGTCAAGGTAAGCTCATTTTGTATAAGTACATAAGTATCTACTTAATAATTCATGAATTTGACGACCCGATAAGCATAGTTGACAGTGATCCTGCTTTCTGCACCGAAGGACCCGGGTTCTAATCCCGGTACGGGCAAACATTGTGCGATGAACACGAAGGTTTGTACCCGAGTCATGGATGTTTATTTATCTGTATAATTATTATATACAGGGTTCACCCCGTCCCTTGTACGGTACCCATACTCAGTGTTGCCAGATGTGATTTTCTATATATACCCAAATTTGAAATTATTTTTCTCCAAAATGATACAATTTGCTTGAGTTTAACCCAAAGGCAAAAAGTTAATAATATCGGCTTAGCTTTTTGCCTTTTTCTTATTTTTTCCTTGAAATACTGTTCTAATTTCCAAACTGAAGCAGCAGAATGACCTTTTTTTTTTTACGTTACGCATCTTTCTAATTTCCAAACTGAAGCAGTAGAATGACCTTTTTTTTTACGTTACGCATCCCCACTGCATGGGTATTTTTTTCTCCAAATTTTTCTCCAAGAATTTCATTTCTCCAGAGCCAAAATTTTTACCCAGAATTGCGAAAAAAATACCCAATCTGGCAACACTGCCCATACTACTACTACAAGCGTTGCTTAGTGTGGGACCGTATATTTGGTGTGTTCGTCTGGCGATATTATTATTATTACTTAGGTACAATCTGTACGTCGAGTGCGAGTTGATTCGTAAGCTTACATACTTTAAAGTTTACGCATTGGTCCACTATGTATCGAGAATTTAAGGCTTCAGATACCGTCGGCTAAGGACGCTTTCCAATTTCTCATACACAATAACAAATACGCAGACTATGAAGTATGCGTTTCGCTGACAAAAAATGTTTAGCACTCTCTCTCTCTCTGTTTCGTAAGCTCTGTAAGTTATACCTACCCAAAAAAATGTCAGACTTCTGATACACTTAGGTACGTAACTATTAACTCAAATTATATATTTCAAATTAAAATTCTTTGAGTTTGTCACCAAACAAAATTGATTTATCGTTGTGTCTTCTAGTACACGGTGAAAATGCAAGCCGCAGAAAAGAAAACTGTCAAACCAAAACAGACGACCGATAAATCGAAAAGAGATAAAACATCTAAAGATGACTGCTCGAAAAAATCTCCCGACGAAAAACTCAAAAAAGGTCCTTACACCATTTCGACTCCAAGGAACTTTCTTCAGAAAACAACAACAGCCGACATTTACGGACATAAGAAAACAACAACTGTACATAGCGTGAAAGCGCCCAAGAAACCTCCCAACGCTTCACACATAACGAGTAATGTATCGCCGATGAAAGATTTATTAAAATCATCTCCGTCGACAGCCAGTCAAATTAGTACAAGTCGGGAAACTAAAACGAAATTGTCTGCGCGAAAAATTGACGCAAAGGTCACTGCTTATACAGGTACGTCGAGAAGCAATTCAAATGTGACCGTAAACTCGCCAATCGTCAAAAGAAAATTAAATATGGACAGAGAAAAAAGTTTTGTAAAAGAGGTTGCCAGAAAAAAGTCTGCAATTTCTACCGGAACACCAACAATTTCTACCACGGAAATGGGAAGGCAACGAACTAAAACTAGAACTTTGGACGAGAATGAAGTGAAGATCTTAACACCCAAAGCGGTGGATAATAATGCTGAAATGCTCAATTTAACAAAAGCTTTGGCGGCTAAGCCGAAAGCATTTTATATAGATTTCGATGGTGAAAATTCTAAGGTAGGTATGACAATTATTATATTAAAAGGAAAATTTACACCTTCATGGTATGAAAGCGTGATGGTTTGAAATAATTTTCCGTTTTTCAGACTTCAGGAACTCAAAAGACCACCAAACCACCAAAAGACTCGAGTGACGATGAAATTAGCTACGAAGACGACTTTGAGAGTTACGAGTCTGACTTCGATTCTTATCACAGCTCATCACCGAGTGATAAGAGCGGTGATGGTGAACAGAGTGGTGGTGATGATGATGAGGCAGGCTTGGAAGCAAGCGCTAAGGAAAAGGATGAAGAGAAAATGTTGGATTCCGGTAAAGTTGAAGGATTATCTATCCTTTTTATTTTTCTCTCACGTGGTTGCTAAGGCGATAATCAATAATGTGTTGTGTTCTAATTCGAGCAACCTTAGCATCAGCCATCGTTATAAATACAGTGTTGGGCTCACTATTATGTAACGTTTCGTTTTATGATTAACCAGACCAAAATTGGGACTTACCAATTTATTCAACTGATTATAATGTCTGTCCATCCATCACCACCAATGGGTAGGCCATTGGGGGTGATGCTCGGTTTAAACAAAAACAATACGCAAGTAAAAAGTGTGTGTAAAAAGTGTCCGGAATATTATTTCATACATTTCTTCCTATTACTTCTCTGCTTGTTTTTGACGTAATGTCGTTGTGTAAATCACGATAAAGGTAGTCATGTCCCACAGCCGCCCATCATAACTGGAGCTTTAAAAACAAGGACTCGTTATTTGGAAATAGATTCGCTGCCCGGTACATAGGAATGAATATCATAAAATATGTAGCACACAATAATTAATAATACCAACATAATGGTATTATTACATTCCAGGCAACTTCGACCTTCGAGAGCAGCGATCCGCTCAGAAATCTAAGCCGGCGGTCATGGATTTCATACATTTCTTCCTATTACTTCTCTGCTTGTTTTTGACGTAATGTCGTTGTGTAAATCACGATAAAGGTAGTCATGTCCCACAGCCGCCCATCATAACTGGAGCTTTAAAAACAAGGACTCGTTATTTGGAAATAGATTCGCTGCCCGGTACATAGGAATGAATATCATAAAATATGTAGCACACAATAATTAATAATACCAACATAATGGTATTATTACATTCCAGGCAACTTCGACCTTCGAGAGCAGCGATCCGCTCAGAAATCTAAGCCGGCGGTCATGGATTTCATACTTGAGGCTTCAGAAGATGCTGGCGAGGATAAGCGTGTCTCCCTCACCGACGAGGGGTTCCAGGAGATGAGCAGTTCGAGCGCTGTTTCTAGTATGAAGACGGTTCATGTTGAAGTGCTATACAGGTACTTTAACACACAATCTCGCCCTGAAAGCACAGATACATAACCAAGAGCCTACAGACGCTTTTGTAATCCGTTAGATAATTTGTGTTGATTAAGTCTATTGTTCTCGTTTCAGGCCGCTATTCATCGACTTTAGTAAATCAAAGGAAAACAAACGCAAAAAGCGTATAAACGAGCGATTAAAACAAAGAGCTAAAGACTTACTAAGTATTATAACACTACACGAAATGTCATATAATCTGTTTGAAATGAAACCGATTTCCTACGATTTGTACATGGCGACATATGGCAGAAGTAATTACACGCAAGTTGCAGTACAAACTTTTGACGATGGTATCACTGAAGAGGTGCAAACAGACGAGATAGAATGCGACCAGAAATGGACGCAATATCCGGTAGAATTTTCAAAGAGCGACATTTGTTTGAGCGGGCTTAAGGAAACTCGGAAATACAGTCAAAATACTGAAGATTTTTTGACGAAATTCACATTTTTGACAAAACAATCAACGGATATAGAGATAAATAACATGATTGGTTTAGATGAAAATTATAAAACGAATCCGTTAAGGATTTATTTAGAACAGAAAGATGGAGTTGGCCGCAACGAAATGTTACCATATGAAACATATCAAACTAAATTGGTAGAAAATAAATATAATACTCATAGATTGGGAAAGTTTCTTAAAAGGATGGAGAGTAGGATAAGTCATATTTTAAATAGTAATAAGAAAAAAATTGATTTCACGGATTGGAATAAAGCATCAAAATTCCCGTTTAGTAAAGGATACCTTTGTATTTCAACAAAAAATATAGAAGGCGATAAATTGTTTTTAAAAAACAGTAAAATATCAGATGTGTATTTCTCTGATACAAAAAGTAATTTATTCATGACTGTACATAGTAAAGTTGAAAATGTTAAAAACAATATTATTTCTCTATGGGATATCAGTGTTGCCAGACAAGAACCATTAAAATTACTAATTGCCATAGATGATGTAGTTGTTGGAAGGTTTCGAGGATCTACTGATGGGTTCTTCGTAGCTGCTTTGGAAGATGGGTAAGTAAAATATCTAGAACTTAGAATTAATATATAATGGTTTTATGCCCCGAAAAGGAGATTCTATTGGTTCAAATTCTTATCATATTTCCTGGATCAGGAACCTAGATTTCACCGAGAGCAAGAATATTAAAGAAAATATTGATTTCTTATATTTACGCGAATACTACACATTGAAATAAAACTATTTTTTAAGGATTTTATCGCGTTTATTTTTTGTTTTTACGTTCCCGACGTTTCGACGTCGGGAACGTAAAGCCAAAAAATAAATTAAAGAAAATGATATTTACTCTGAATCTTTCAGTTCAATACACCTCTGGGATTTGTCAGAAGAACCTATATGGAGTTACGATGTTGCCACTGATGAGAAATCTACCAAATTAGTAGAGTCCAATTCGAAAGCCTCTACTAGTCAAGTTGACTTGGAGCAGGTAAGGAGCCACTGTTAGGAAATCCTATTTTTTATAGTTTGAAATAAGCTCTTTTAAACCCTGTACACTGTAAAACTCTGAAATTCAATAACTTTTACAACATATCCATAACAGAACGTGGTCCATTGCGCGCTCCAAGCGTGCGCGTATACCAGCAGCGCTCATAACATGAGCAGTGGATTTGCAGTCGATGGAATCGTTGGGCTGGAGTTGACAGGACATCCTCGTAGTGTGGCGCAAGATGGCGGGCGGAAAGTTTCTGGGCAGGTATGAAATAAAATACACAGGTAGTAAACTGGGATAATCCATGACAGAGACACGATGCGAGTTTTGGAGGGTGGGGTGAATTATGGGTAAACCCCACTCACTTGCCGAGCTGTCAAGATCCGTGCCTGTACTTGTAAGGCTTGGCTTACCTTTGCCTACAGCCTAAGGTATTGACATCAATTCTTCTACTTTCAGCTTGTCTCTTTACAAAGAACGGGCGTCATAACTATATGGACGATAGTACAAGAAAAAATAGAATCATTACGAGACATTGGAAAAGCGTTTTTCTCCAAAATGAAGTTACAACGAAGTCAAATCATACCCCTTTTAGATTATATCGACGCTCCCATAATGGTGGACCATCAAAGCAGCGACTCAAAATCAAATTTTAATTTAAATTCTGCTAAACGAAGATTGACGTGTAGGAAACTGGATAAACGTATTATGAAGATCGATTTTGCCCGCCCGAGGTCCGCAATTAGTTCGGAATTCGAATTTGACATTGACAGACCGGCGAGTGCGAGAAAAAAAGTGCTGCCAGTCGAGAATAAAGTTTTGGAAAACTGGGAGAGTGGGATTGTGTGTTACGATTTGAAAATAATGTTCTGGAGAACCAATAATAACTATTTGGTGGCTCGAAACTGCGGTGAAGTGTTGTGTTGTAAGAAAAATATTGGAGCTGTGAAAGTGGATAGGATTCTTGTGGCGAGTGAGTTGTTTTATTAATCATAATTGTAATAATAAACTCGCACTATATACACGCGCTTATTCGCACGGAGGAACCCTTAAACCTTGGGGTTTTGTTAGTTTAGTTAGCTCATACTTTCTTCTTCTATTTTTACGAAATGAAATGCGATGAAATAAAATGGATATGAATATGGTCTCACCCACAACTTAGCGGGTATTTTGTCAATGTCAAGTAATTAATAGCATTAGCACATTCAATAAAAACACATTATAAATAAAATAATGGATGTGACATGATGATATGAAAATGGCGTGTCCGCAAATATCAGCTCATACTTTTCTTATCCAATGTTTTGGTCTAAAGTAAAGGTATTGTTCGTAGGTGACATGTCTGCGGTCACCTGCATAGAAGTGTCACCACATGGGCTGCCATATTTCCTAGCAGCAACTGATGCTGGGACCATCAACCTCTGCTCTTTGCTGGATAAAAAAGTTCTGCTTACGCTGGATTGTCGGTGAGTAGTTCAAATGTAGTTACAGGGTAATAAGACCCTTCAATATACCTTCAATAAATATTTCTAAAACTGAATAAGCTGGCTCGAATTTTAAATTGCCAGACTCACCAACAGTAAGATCCCAAACTAAGCAGCGCTTGTAATTATGTCTACCGTAGAATGGATTGAAGGCGATCCCAGTAGGTATATAATTACTTATATATCATACATAATAAACATCCATGACACAAGTATAAACGGTTGTGTTCATCTCAAAAAGTTTGCCCCTATCGGGATTCGAACCCAGGACCTTCGTAACAGGCAAAGTCAAGGTCAAATCATTTATTTCGTATAAACCTACGGGGGCAACCTACGGGGGCAATTACAAATTGTCATTACCATTTTTTTTCTTAACTTTACAACCGTATCGAAATGCGACCCCAACTGAGAAGATCCGGCGAGAAACCCAGCGCAAGAGCTCAGCTTGTCTTTATTTTAAAATAATATTTTTAAACTATTTTTTTTTAATAAATAAGTTCCAGTGTGTTGCCATGCGAGGCGCAACATGGCACTACCAACTTTACCAAACGGGTCACCATTTATGATGTAACCGAATGCTTTGTAGATTTCTTTGCAATGATTTTGTAGTACCTGCTCCACCTGCTGTGATAACATACTTCATGTGATGTTCTACATACCGAGTCCACCATGAATAGGTACTAGTACTTTGTAATCTTTCAGCAACATCCCAAACCAAGATGTAGAGAGATGCACTGCTGATCACAAGGGCCGCTTCATCAGCAGTGTTTATACTCGGTTAAACCTGATCAATACTGCGCTCGGATCTAAGGTGAGGACTTGGCCTCTCCATAAAAGTATTTCTTTTAAAAATGATTTAAATTATATTGTGAGACAAAACTACTTTCTCGAATTTTATCGCATTTATTTTATGTTTTTACGTTCCCGACGTATTTCAATGTGTAGTATTTGCGTAAATATAAGAAATCATTTTTTTTAATGATGATCCACTCAGCTGTGTGTAATTTTTCATTGTATCGAAAGAAAAACACCCGGAAAGCAGATATCGGTTGGTTCAAGAAAATATATTGACATAAAAGCAAATTCAAAATAACTCTAACGTAACAAAGGGGCTATTGATAAAAAATATTAATGGTAGGAATTTTATGTTTAGATGCTGGTATCATCACTGTCGTGGTCTCGGGTGAATGCGTGTTGTTTATTCGCGACGCTAGATGGCACTGTTGTCGCGTGGGACTTGACGCACAGCGACATCTACGCTAATTACGCTTGCGAGAAGGCAGGGTGCGCATGCGCAGCATCAGATAACAACGTCGTAAGTAATAATTATGCATTACGCGTTTCGCTCACGAAAAAACTCGCACTAGAAGCTCTGGCCTTTTTATGATAAAGTTTGACAGTTTAAAAATTGACGTCCACTTCAAATAATCTTCTTCTTTCTTTTTTTTTAAATTTGGTATCACCATAGGTATTTTGCCAGTGTCAAGTAATATAAATTATTACAGTTTTCGAGCATATGCACAGGCCCTAAGGCTAGGCCCATGTAAAATACCCCTCCCCCTATCCTTCCCTATCCCTCAATCAGTAAAGTGATGGACACTTTATTGAAAGATTTTTTATGGATTTTTTGTGAGACACTGAAGAGCCAAGTTTCGTCACTCTGCTTCAAGTACCTACACTCGTGCACTTTACCGAACCCATAATGGTTGATATTCCACTTATATCACTCACTATAACTCGCAGGAACACTAGTTTTAGAAATTAAATCATAACTGACGCCATGACTTTTCAGTTTCCCACCAAAAAAAACACTTCAAATAAGAAATAGACTTAAGTCATTGATGTAACTGACAGATATTCTTTTTTTGTTTTCAGGCGTTCCTTACGCCCGATGGCGAGCTACAGATCCACAGATTAAAGAACGAACAGCGAACCGAAGAGTATTTACATGTGTTCGAGAAGTACATAGCACTGTTGTGAGTAGTATATAACAATTGTATATAAGCTGACGATCGTACAACATGAGGGCGCAATAAAGAGTAAGTTTAATTGATCTTTATTTTTTTGTTTTACTATTTACCACCATAAATCTGAACGAGTTCAGAAGAACCGGTAAGCACCGGTTGAAATATCGATTTTTCTTTAAGGTGGAAGCTCAGGGTCAGGGCGCGGAATTCAAAATGTCAATGGTTTTTATTTTTTTACGAAAAATTTGGACATCTTTACGATGTAATTAAGTGTTTTGCGATATTAGCATTCTGCATTGGATGTCTCGATGTATTAAGTTTGCTTAAAAAAGTACCTAAAGCGATACAACACCATTAAGTTAGTAAAAGTAGCGGTTTTTACAAACCTTATGGTATTGTATGGTATTGTATTGTGTAGATAGGATATATATATATATATATATATCAAAAAAGGAACTCTCTTAAACTCCATTGCCACTTCTCCATAGGACCGGCCACAGATCATGATAGATATGCCGTGCGGTTCAAAATGTATGGGAACTCGCTGTCTCCGTTTTGTTCCCCACCACTCGCCGCAAAACACATGCAATTCCATAAAACCAATCAATACGAAGTCTCTCCGGTGCGTGCTGCGTCGTCGCCGTATACATATACGCCGTATACGCCGGCCGTACCACGCGACGCACCAGTTTATTCAAAGTATCGTTAGACGATCTGTCCATTGCCTCGTACATTTACTCAGTAGCGAACATAGGTGGTACTTAAATAGCCATGTATTTTGTACAAAAATAAAAAAGTCGTTGTGCTACATGAAAACTAAAATAACATAATAAAGGCATTAAATATTTTTTGATTTGTTGTTTTTAATTATTTTAATGACGAATAAATAAAATACCTAATACTGGCTGGTGAAATGAGATTCCATCTTTCGCGTAGTTCACTTTGCTGCTAGTATTTTTGCACACAACCACGGATAACACGGCATTTAAAAAAAAAGTTAGAGCTCCGATACCGACGTGCAGTTGCAGTCGACTGACGGCGAAAACTCTATGTTAGCCTAATTTTGGCCAAATGTGAGCGCAAGCCCACCGCTTTCATAACATATCTCCTCTCATATATCTGTGGGACCGGCTTTCTTAACGGGCGGTAGAATCTTATAGCAAATCATTTTCACAGACTTGTAAGAATAATCTGACAACACACGGCGTATGCTAAAAAAAATCAGATCTACCATTTTAAGACCAGAGATTTTTTTTAGGCGTTATTACTGCGTTCATATTAAAATATGAATGGCAGGTCAAGCCATTAGACAAGACAAAAAAAAACAAATAACTTTGATTGGACTAAATTTAAACTTAATTCCATGGGAGGTGTCAATGGCAACACTGATCGTAACGTAGTCTTGGGCCATCGTCGGACGAGAATGCCGTAGCATACCATTATACCATGTTCATGACAGGGAACCCGTCGGGCCTCAAGTCTGCTTACGTTACCTAATAGACTTATAATTAGTCAGCATACGCCATTTTTTGTCCGTCTGTCCGTCGGATGACAAAAACCTGGATGGATTTGTTGAAACATATTTCTTGGTAGGTAATAGTATATAAGGTGTAACAAAACAGTGTAAAATATTCTAAGGGTATATTCTAAGGTCATACCGATTTTTTTTTTTATTACCTTATTGGCAAGTATTTGATCTCGATCTCACCTGATGGTAAGTGACGATGAGATCTACGATGGAGCATACTTGCCTAGGTAGGAAGGCGGCAGTAGATCGAGACGCTACATTCACTAGGCACATGCAGCGCAACTGATCTGACCCGCCATCCATGAAAGGCAGCACCGAACATCATGCCGGAACACGGCTAGGCCGCTTGGCGACATGGCTTTGTTCAGTGGGTGGTGACTAGCCACGGCCGAAGCCTACCACCAGTAGAGTTGTCACCTGGTTGGCACCACCCAGGGTCACGTGTAGGGTATCTCGAGGGTACTTAATTCTCCTACGGACGAAGGTGACTTGACCCCAAACCCTCCTGCCTTGAGAGGGCACGGGAACGCTTTCGCTTCCGTGACAACCGGTCAAGAAACCTAAGCCGACAAGTAGGTACGAAGTGGCCGGCCCACCTAGTATTAATGAGTCTAGTGCAGGGATTCCCAAAGTGGTCTATATTGACCCCTTGGGGGTCGATATCGGTTTCCCAGGCGTCGGCATAAACGAAAAGTGATATTGGGGGTCGACGAGGTCTAAAAATCGACCCCTATTCATTAACACTTGTTCTTATTTGAAACCATCAAGATACTGTACAAGTTGTGTTACGTGTACCAACTTGTTATAATAATCTATACATCTATACATATAAATAAAATTGGAGTGTCTGTTTGTAATATTAAAATAACCGCTTTTTACTAAGTGCATTTGGATGTATACACGTTACCTATACCGAAACAACATTTTTTACAATTTTTGTCTGTCTGTCTGTCTGTCCGTCTGTCTGTCTGTCTGTCTGTCTGTCTGTCTGTCCGTCTGTCTGTCTGTCTGTCTGTCTGTCTGTCTGTTTGTTCCGGCTAATCTCTGAAATGGCTGGACCGATTTTGACGGGACTTTCACTGGCAGATAGCTGATGTAACAAGGAGTAACTTAGGCTACTTTTATTTAAGAAAAAAAAATAGGATCTCACGAAAAAAAAAAAAACCAGTGTTGCAGCGCTGCGCCTGATTAAGTTGATAGCAACAACCTGCAATGCGTCCCGCGGGCACAGAACGCGCGAGCAGGCTGTTGCCAACGGTTGTGTCTTTGTTAAATACCACGCGGACGAAGTCGCGGGTAACAGCTAGTAGCTAATATTTTAGTAGGAAGTATCATTGGTGTACTTTTAAAAACCTCAACAAGTCGATAAGCGTGCACAAGTTCGTACAAGATGACTTATTATTTTGAATCAATAGGAAAAAAAACAGCTAGAGATAGGATTTGTAAAGTAATTTCACTATGCGGGTCTGAGGTATCAATTCATTTTGGAAAAGGGGTCTCTTGCCCAAAATAGTTTGGGAATCTCTGGTCTAATGGATGAGTCAATAATATAGCTAAAGGACAGCATAGATACCAACGAGCAATGAACATCCAGTCAAGGTTGCGGTCCCGTGATCAATACGCGTGCATCTCGCCGCGCAAACAATAAATAATATTACAAAACAAGTTTGATTGCTTGTATCAAACGAGTTATTGAAATTGCTTAGTTACTTCGATCGGTATCGGAATTAAGACAAGTGAAACATACTGTAGTCTCCAATATATAAATAAGATTAAGGTAAGTTTTTTGTTGTAATAATTATCGGTTTCGAATGATGTGTTAGCTCTCAAAGCTGATTTTAAATTAATAGCAGTAGCAATAGGTCGAGGTAGATATGATTGTTTGAATTGAAATATATCCGTACGTCAAGTGCGAGATTATTCGTAAGCTAACCGTATACTTTATAGTCTACCGTATTTAGATATTTTGTATGGTGAATAGAAAGTTTTAAATACCGTCCGCTAGAGGCGCCTTTCAAGTCTTCATACAAAATGCCTAAATACGGTAGACTATAAAGTATACGGTTAGCTCGCACTTGACGTGCAGGATATATCCTAACTTTATTTTGTCCGAACTTAAAGAGGTTAATAATAGGATAAAATCTTAACAGAATGGGAATGCAAGTAGGCACCTACTTATAGTGTAATGTCTATCCAAGTATTTGTTACTCGCAAAAAAGCAAACCACTAACTTGAACATACGTGCTACTTGAAAGATAAAAGCATATCAAGTAGATGGTTTGCAAGCGTCCGACCGCGTTGCCACTAGCATGCCAGTGTTATATGCAAGGAAACAGAGCTGTGTGATGCTGGTTTGCATGCGTGACGCATTGCAATCTCGTGTAAATATACACTAGCTGGCATCAGCGTAGAGGGTAGCGTTTTTGGCATAGAGAATAACTCTATGGGTAGTCCTTGCTCTCGTATCGTATCGTAGGTTACGGAAATTAAATGCTGGATTTCGAGTCTATGAAGACTCGATCAAGCATTGACAAAAATTCAAAAAAACTACTGAACTGATTTTTTCAATGAAATTTCTTAACTCTGCAATCATAGCTGGCTGCTTGTAGTTATCCTCAGGTAACGTAACCATAGCGAGAGGCAATTTTTATACAGCGACATCTATCGGCGTTATTAGAGTTGCTAGTTTATTATTGTCTTGACTCTTGTCAGATTTGGCTGTTATTTATAGATTGGACACATCGTTATAAAATATAATTGAATTGATACCAAATATTTTAATAAAAATACCAAACCCACCTCATCAAAAAAAATTTTTAATTTCTAGTTTGTAGTATACGATATAAATTAAATAACCCAAGTATAGCTGTTGGTGGTAATGATGGTGTATTTATGAGATTGTTCTATTATCTTATTTCCAAAGCAATAAGCAATTTTTAAAGCAATTATGTTTAAAAATAATCTTGCGAAATCGCATAGAAACTAGCGCCATCTATCGTGCAGTAGCGAGTAGCAACTGAACGTTTGTCTTGAATAATTAAAAGCACTTTACGATGTAAATATGAAATACTGAGAATAATCGAATCTTCATTAAATATAATCTATACATATAAATAAAATTGGAGTGTCTGTTTGTAATATTAAAATAACCGTTTTTTACTAAGTGCATTTGGATGTATACACGTTACCTATACCGAAACAAAATTTTTTACAGTTTTTGTCTGTCTGTCTGTCTGTCTGTCTGTCTCTCTGTCTGTCTGTTTGTTCCGGGTAATCTCTGAAATGGCTGGACCGATTTTGACGGGAATTTCACTGGCAGATAGCTGATGTAACAAGGAGTAACTTAGGCTACTTTTATTTTAGAAAAAAAAATAGGATCTCTCGAAAAAAAATTAAAACCAATGTTGCAGCGCTGCGCCTGATTAAGTTTGATAGCAACAACCTGCAACGCGTCCCGCGGGATCAGAACGCGAGCAGGCTGTTGCCAACGGTTGAGTCTTTGTTAAATACCACGCGGACGAAGTCGCGGGCAACAGCTAGTTGTGAATATAAAATCTCCCTATACCTATACCCATTTGCTCCCATCAATTATTAAGCCCGAAATACACATGCTTGTTACTCGCGAAAAAACAAATCACAAACTTGAACGTGCGTGCTACTTGACGGATAAATAAGCAAGAGCATATCAAGTAGATGGTGTGCAAGCGTCCGAGATGCGGCGCGTGCCACTAGCATGCCAGTGACATTAGAAAGGAAACCACGCTGTGTGAAGCCGGCTTGCATGCGTGTCGCATTGAAATCTCGTGTGAATTCACACTAGCTGGCATCAGCATAGCGAGCGTTTTTGGCATAGAGAATAACTCTACGGGTGGTGCTTGCTCTCGTATCGTATGTTAGGCTTTTTCAATGCTGGAAGTCGAGTCTATGAAAACTCGGTCAAGCATTATCAAAAATTCAAAAAAAACTATTAATTTCTTAAACTTGCAATTGTAGCTCGTTGCTTGTTGTTATCCTTAGGTAACGTAACCATAGCGGGTGCCAATTTTTATACAGCGACATCTATCGGCGTTATTAGAGTTGCTAGTATATTATTTGCTTGTCAGATTTGGCTGTTATTTATAATGGTGTACACATCAACTATCACACTATAATATTATAAATGTGAAAGTTTGGATGGATGGATGTTTGTTACTCAATCACGCCAGAACGGCTGAACGGATCTGGATGAAATTTGGCACAGAGATAGATTATACTCTGGAATAGCACATATGCTACTTTTTATCCCGGTAAAATGTATGGTTCCCGTAGGATAGATTTGTTTTAATTTTTCATAGAGCAAAGGATTGACATGATTTTTTTAATAGGTAGTGGTAGTTTAGGGGTCAGAAAATGGCATGGGCTAATCTTTATCCCGGAAAAATGCACGGTTCCTATGTGATAGCAAACAGGAACCGTGTTTTTTTTAAACTTAACTTTTTATTCGCGGGTAACACCGCGGGGCGCAGCTAGTTATACATATTTTTACAGCAGTCGTCTGGATTTAGTCTGATAAACTATGATTTTAACGAATTTCGCCATTCAATTAATGTTATTTTATCTTATCTTATCATTTTTTTCTGGGCCTAAATAGATTACCCATTGACTGTGCGTTCGAATTGAAAGTATGACGCACCACAAACATGATAATTCCGTCCATAGCGGCGCCACTGTCTATGTAAAACTGTCAAATGAAACGTCATCTTCATAATGAAATTGTTAGTTCCAGATTTCGCCACCAGCACACTTAAGTTTGCATCGTCCAAAATAATATGCATATATATATATTTTGATATCAAACTGTAAGTCACTGTTGTGTTATAGAGAAGACAGCTATTAACGTTTTTTTTTTTCAAGTACGTACTGAAGTTTTTTTTTTAACAGTACAAGGTAATAATTTTGTCGTATTATTATTTACTATCTGACCCCACAAACGTTCTGTTGCAATATGCCGGACAATATTTTCAATATTTTCCGCTAAAAACCTTAGTAGAGCTATTACGAATATATTTAAAAAATAACAGCCAAATCGCTCCAGCAGTTCTCGAGTGAAGCGCTTACCATCAAACATAATTTAATTTTTAATTATATAGATTATGGCAGAATGAGATCCTACAAGGTTGGGGGTACGACACATCGTAGAGTCGACTAAGGGAATTACCGTGTAACGCGACCATCGTATAGAGTTACCTCCAAATTTATAGACGTATTGAGTATTACTTTATTAAACGTCATATAGTACTGCGCACAAGAGTTTTGCTTTGCCCAGTACTATATGACGTTTGATAAAGTTATAAAACGTATATAAATTTATAGACGTATTAAGTATAACTTTATTAAACGTCATATAGTACTGCGCACAAGAGTTTTGCTTTGCCCAGTACTATATGACGTTTGATAAAGTTATAAAACGTATATAAATTTATAGACGTATTAAGTATAACTTTATTAAACGTCATATAGTACTGCGCACAAGAGTTTTACTTTGCGCAGTACTATATGACATTTGATAAAGTTACAAAACGTCTATAAATTCGGAGGTAAGTGTATTGGAATTACCGTAAACATTATATATTCTTCAGTTTCAGCGATGATGAAATTGCTGCTGGTGTTGGCAGCGCTGCTGTCGGCAGCTCGCTGCTACCACATCCTGTGCGTGTTCCCGGTGCCGTCGCGCAGCCACAACCAGCTCGGCTGGGGCGTGGTGGACGCGCTGCTCAAGGCTGGACACCAGGTACCGCAGCCCCCAGGCTGCGGCACATTATGGGGGAAGCTCAGGGTCAGGGCGCGAAATTCAAAATGTCAATGGTTTTTATTTTTTTACGAAAAATTTGGACATCTTTACGATGTAATTTAGTGTTTTGCGATATTAGCATTCTGCATTGGATGTCTCGATGTATTAAGTTTGCTTAAAAAAATACCTAAAGCGATACAACACCATAAAGTTAGTAAAAGTAGCGGTTTTTACAAACCTTATGGTTTTGTATCGGATTAGGTACTAGATGTCCAAATTTTTCGTAAAAAAATAAAAACCATTGACATTTTGAATTTCGCGCCCTGACCTGAGCTTCCACCTTATGCCGCTCAGCGACAAGCGACCAATGAGAGCGCTTCGCGCTCAGCCGTTGGCCATGAAAGCGCCCTGATTGGTTGTTTGGTAGAACCGCCAATCAAGTGGCGCGTGCCTTATGTTTTGTCTATGATTGTTTGCCGATCGTTCATTCTTGAACTAGCTGATTTTGTGAAAGATTTTTTTCTTTGTGCGTATGGTAGGTAAGATTTAAACTCGCTTACGTATATAATCTATACATATAATTAAAATTGGAGTGTCTGTTTGTAATATTAAAATAACCGCTTTTTACTAAGTGCATTTGGATGTATACACGGTACCTATACCAAAACAACATTTTTTAAAATTTTTGTCTGTCTGTCTGTTTGTTCCGCGTAATCTCTGAAATGGCTGGACCGATTTTGACGGGACTTTCACTGGCAGATAGGTGATTTAACAAGGAGTAACTTAGGCTACTTTTATTTAAAAAAAAAAAAATAGGATCTCACGAAAAAAAATTAAAACCAATGTTGCAGCGTTGCGCCTGATTAAGTTTGATAGCAACAACTTGAAATGCGTCCCGCGGGCTCAGAACGCGCGAGCAGGCTGTTGCCAACGGTTGTCTTTGTTAAATACCACGCGATCGCAGTCGCGGGCAACAGCTAGTAAAACATAATACAACCCTGAGAGAGTTTTGAAGCTGTAATATTATATATTGCTCGATGTACCTCTCTCCAAGTATATTTTATTGGTTACTCTCGCTGACACTACGCATTTTATTTGAGCTATGCTGTGTGTGGTGTGTATCGCACTGAGTGACAGCACCTGACGGGTCAGATACATCATGGACTTGCCATTATCTGGTCCTGGGGCTCAATCCTCAACTGTCTTGCAGGTGACATGGACAACCCCCTATCCTGAGACGGTCAAGAACCCGCCAAAAGGTCTGAAGGTGATTGACATCAGCGCCACGAAGAAATATGCCACGGGTGTGTATAAGGTTCTTTTGAGCAGCGAAAAAGAATGCTTATTTTTTATTGTCTATGATTTTAAAATGAAATATATCGCGTAAGTTATATAGATACTTACTTACTCATAAAATCAAATAGGTTACCGACGGTTAGTTCAATATATTTGAAAAAAATATACTAACTAAAAAATATGGGATTATTGCATATTTTTGACAACCCCACCAAAACTGACATGCTGTCATAATTCGCAATGGAACCGTTTTTATAATATTTCCTGAAGTCAACGTGAAATCTTGCATTTCGTTTAGGTCTACGGGGCACTTACAAATTGTCATTTTATTTTTTTCATAGCTCTAGATCTGGATCGGAACGCGACCTCAACAGAATAGATTCGGCAAGAAACTCAGCGGCCTTGTCTTTTTAAGTTTATTACAAAACAAAAAAATATTAAGCTCCAGTGTGTTGCCATGCGAGGCGCACACACGCTACACTTTGAAATCTTCAGGCCGCTTTACTTGCCGCGTGGAAACTTGTTCTTCTCTATGTGTAATATCACCATTATAATATGTACTTATTCATAAATTTGTTTACAACCTGTATGTGATAGAAGCCTGCCTATTAATGTTTGGTCTATGATCTTGCCACCCCAACCGCAGTCGTCGACCTGGCAAAACCCAATCCTGTATCCGGGGGCATCGCGACCGTGAAAGCGTTTTCCAACAACGTGACGCGCGAGATGATGGCCAACCCGGCGGTGCGTGATGCCATAGCGAACACGCAGTTTGACGCCGTGTTCACCGAGGCCTTCTTCTCGGACGTGCATGCCGGGTGAGTGGCTAGAAAACTTTACACTTTTTATTTTTAGCTTTAGAAATCTATACGGTGAACAGTTTATTTGGTAAAAAAGTTTACAGCGCCATCTATATCGCGCGCTTAGGACTTAATAAAGTTTATGATGTGCCGGCGATAGATGGCGCTTATCGCAAATATATTAAACATACACATGTTTTATTACTAACTGCTTACGTATTAATTGAAGCGATTGAGACCATTGATATCAATGTACTACGTACTAGATTGGGTGCTCGAAGTAAACACTGTGCTCCACTAAACTGAGGTGCCAGAACCACAAATTGTTCAGAGATTTCAGAATCATATCGAGATTTGCGAAGTTCGGTACTGAACTTGACTTGAGCTAGACGGAATAACCATACCTATTGTACTTAAATAAAAACAAAGAGACAAGTTATTAATATTACATTGCAATAATATACAATTTCCACAGATATGTTTGCATATAGTCAAGTTTAATAATTGACTCGCCGGACCAGCGTAAATAAGAAGGTATAAGGGACTATCTATTGATTTCTTATATTTACGCGAATACTACCCATTGAAGTAAAACTATTTTTTCGGATTGTATCGCGTTTATTTTTAGTTTTTACGTTCCCGACGTTTCGGCTGCTTTACAGCAACCGTGCTCACTGGAGGACTGAGGAAAAATATAAAACAAATGCGATAATATCCGAAAAAATAATTTTATTTCAAGGGGACTAGGTATCTATATCATACTTTCCTACCTCTGAGCGTCGCGAATGACACCGCGAGCCGAACCTTCATCATTGTTCTGAATTTCTAATTTAGGTTACATTATTTTAACACACGACTATTTGAAATGCACACACTATTGCATGATAAGGCCTGCCCAAGCCGTGCGCTAGCCTTTAAAGTAGGCTTTCTCCATCCCCAGCATAGCAGCAGTGCAGCAGGTCCCCTGGCTGCTCCTCAGCGGGATGCCCATGATGCCCTCGCTGGAGGCGCAGGTGGACGAGGTCCGCTCCCTCACCACGGTTCCCCTGCTCTTCAACGACTGCAGCATCCCCATGGGCTTCCAGAGTCGCCTCATCAACACGTTCCTGTATGTTGCTATGAGCGTTGCTGGTTGGTAAGTGTATGAGACCTGATTAGCTCAGTTGGTAGTGACCCTGCTTTCCATATCGTGGGTCCCAGGTTCGAATCCTGGTCCCTACCTGGCCACATATGCTTGTACACGTGTCATGAATGTTTAATATCTCTACACTTAGGTTATGGTATACTGGGATCGCCCTCAGTCCATTGTACGGTAGTCATAATAATAATAATTTCAGCCCTTTTTAATGTCCCACTACTGGGCACGGGCCTCGGGATTAGGCCATAGTCCACCACGCTGACCCAATGCGGGTTGGCGGACTTCACACGTCTTTCGAGGGGTTCTCTCAGACATGCAGGTTTCCTCACGATGTTTTCCTTTACCGTTTAGCAAGTGATAATCATGGTTGAAAATGAGATCCGCATATGAAATGAAATCCCAGAGTTGCGAACCGAGGTTTGTACCTGCGATCCTCGTTACCGAGGCAAGCGTTCTACCAACTTGGCTATCACTGCTTTTTTTATCCATAATACAAGCGTTGTTTAGTCTGGTACCGTACAGTTGTTGTGATTGTCGAGAGATATTTATTTTTATTATAATCTACTGATCGATCTTCGTAATTCTAGGTTTATATCCCTTTTTTTGTTCCGTGACTCAGGGTACCTTCTCAGCCAACTCGTGGTGATCACATAGTATGGTAAAAAATAACCACAATAGGCTATTTGACTGTGTTTGAAAATTTTTTAAGATAATTTTTTGTTAATTAGTTTCGAGTGTAGTATTTCCATGTAAATTCCAGTATTTTCGTAAATTTCGCCCCCCTATTCAGTCTTCTGCCTACCTTTTCAAGGATGACATGCGTGATAGTTTCCGTATTTTTTCAGGTTAGATCGTACACCCACAAATAATCTATACAAGACCTTGTTCGCGCCTCTGGCTAAAGCTCGAGGCGTGCCTCTCCCCCCCTTTGACGAGGCGCTGCAAAACGTGTCCGTATTGTTTGTGAATGCGCACGAGTCGCTCACGCCAGCGCTCAGCACACCACCCAACGTGATCAACATAGCTGGGTACCATATGGATGAGGAGATCCCGCCTTTGCCGAAGGTCAGTTTATCGGTTAACAGCGACATCTATAACTCGCTACTTAAAACATGTTTACTATAGCACCCGATAGATGGCGTTTAACGCAATGATTTTCCATACAAATCGGTCAAAAGACGGAAAATAAAATAAAATGGTAAGTATTATAACTTTATTCTTCATGTTTTCATAAAACGTCCGGTAAATTAGCAAAGCATATAAAAAAACTGTCGGGGCATGGCGGCTGTCCCGCCTGGCATAGCACCCGCCTGGCTGGAAGATCTTCCCTATTCCGCTAAACTATCATTAATATATATAATTTTGAAATAAAACTAATCTTACGGATTTTATCGCGATTATTATAGATCGGAATGCAAACAACAACTAAATATGAGGGTACCCCAGTTCAAACTTTTGACACTAGGACGTCAAACACCTCACACCTCAGTCCTCCCGTGACTATGGTTGCTGTAAAGCAGCCGAAACGTCGGGACCGTAAAAAACATATAATAAACACGATAAAATCTGTAAGATTCGTTTTATTTCAATGTGTAGTATTCGCGTGAATATAAGAAATCAATAAATTAATGATGTATTAGATTATATATCTAAATATAATATACCATTGTAGCGACCTCTTCAACCTCGCCACAAGCTACAGAGATGGCGCTGCAGACGACATTCCATACAAACCTGAAACGCGCTATGATAGTTTTCGGAGCACTCAACATATATACAAGATTCCGACAGCAACCGATGGGGCATAGCGGTCGCCCCGTTTGGCTGGAAGATAATTTTGTTTGTTGTCGTAGGACCTCCAAGAGCTGTTGGACCAATCGCCCCAGGGTGTCGTCTACTTCAGCATGGGGTCGGTGCTCAGGTCCTCGGCGTTGCCAGATCACACGCTCAAAGCCCTGCTCGCCCACTTCGCGACCCTCAAGCAGACTGTGCTGTGGAAGTTCGAGGCGAAGATCGAGGGCCTCCCCCCCAATGTGCACGTGAGGGCGTGGATGCCTCAGCCTAGTATACTTGGTGAGTATTTGGATTGATAATGGCTCAGTTGGTAGTGACCCTGCTGTCTGGTGCTGGTTCCTGGGCAAACTTTGGGTGATGAGCACGGTTGTTTGTACCTGATGAATCATCTATTTGTGTTATTAATTATATACAGTGTGATTCGGAAAGGAACTCTTTGAACCTGCGCTTGCTTAACACATTGGTAATTATTAAGTGAAGTCAGAATTTCGATTTGTCATTTTTTTTATTTAAATTTGTTATACGTTTTCTGAGTCACTTTGTATACAAGGATCGCACCCAGTCCATTGTACGGTAACCATAATTCAACTCGAGTCATGGAAGTTGTAAATATAGGTAAATATTGTATACTGAGTTCGCTCACAGTCCCTTGTACGGTGCCCATAATACAAGCGTTGCTTAGTGTGGGACCGTGTAGTTGGTGTGTTTTAGAATTAGAATCAGAATATTTTTATTCATGTAAACCATTAAGTATTTAGCGGAATAGGGAAGATCTTCCAGCCAGGCGGGTGGTATGCCTGGCGGGGCGGCCGCTACGCCCCGACGGTTATTGTCGTGATCTTGTATATATGTTACTTGCTCCGAAAACTCTTATAGCGCGATTCAGGATTGTGACGTCAATTGTCTATTGTTCTGAATGCGTCTGCAGCGCCATCTTTGTAGCTTGTGGTGCGGTTGAAGTGGTCGCTACAAGTACAATACTTAAGAATCGTCAAAATAGTTACGAAATGCTAAGCTACAACTTCACCACCCTTTCGGAATGCCGTTCCTATGGAGAAGAACGGGCAAGAAACTCCATGGTTGATCTTTTTTAAAAAGATCTTTTACATTTGTGAGCAGTACATGGTTATGGGTATGTGAGAACAATGTAGGAACGGCTAGGCAGGGCTGGTCAAAAAAATGTATTAACTCTAAGTATATAATTACAAGTATGTGACGATACCCTTTGTGAATGACTTAATATGCTAGGATTGCACCGAGTCCATTGTACGGTACCTATAATACAAGCATGGCTTGTTTGGGACCGTGCAAAAGGTGTGTTCGTCTGGCGATATAAAAAAAAACACAAAATAATAGAGAATATGAGTTTATTATTATGATATGGAAATATTATCGTTAAAAATGTGGGTGCTCTGTATAAACTAACAAATAATTTATCAACAGCTCACCCCAACGTGCGTGTCTTCATAACGCACGGTGGGCTTCTCAGCACATTGGAGGCAGTTAAGGCAGCAGTGCCACTAATAGCGGTTCCCGTCTTCGGGGACCAGCCCATGAACGCTGAGCGGGCCGTGAGGGCGGGGTACGCGAGGCGGGTGACATTCTCTGTACATATGGCGGACGAACTGGTGGAGAATCTAAAGGAAATGCTGAGCAATAATACGTAAGTACTGGTAGCGACATCTAGTAGCGAGTGGAGCTACGAGTGGAAAGTGTTTGCTAGTGAAGATGCTGAGAAATAGAAAAAGGCCATGGATGAAGAGCATGAGTCGTTAATGAAAAATAAAACGTTAATTATTAATCGACAGTGTATTTAGCAAAACGGGAAGTGACAGATAAGCAAATATGATAGAAGTGACAGACATACATTTAAAATAAAAACATTTATTAAGTTTGCGTTCTATTCCATCGGTATTCTGATTTTTTGTTCTACAGTTATACGAATAAAGTGAAGGAGCTGTCGAAGTTGTTCCGCACGCGACCTGTGTCACCGGCCAAGCTGATTCCACACTACGTGGAGCTCGCTATTGAGACAAAAGGTTTGTTTGCAGCATTATTATTTAAATAAAAATAGTGCTAGCTACTCTCCGATAGATGGTGGCGTTCACAAATGTTTGGGTATTCGCTAATAGATGGCACTATACCAAGTAGTTTAGCTTTTCACTGCTAGATGGCGTTCTCAACACGAATAACTTTTTAACCGACTTCAAAAAGGAGGAGGTTCTCAATTCGGTTGTAGTATTTTTTTATGTTTGTTACCTCAGAACTCCGGCGGCATTTATAAACCGATTTGCAAAAATTCTTTTTTTATTTGAAAGGATATGCTTACAGTTTGTACACATTTTTTCAAAGTTTAGTACAAGTTGCCAAACAAATTTTGCATTTTTTTTATAAGCCTCTTTATAATATTTTTTTTGTTAATTATCTTACAGGAGCCTATCATCTCCGGTCCCTGTCGCACAGGTACTCGTGGTACCAACGTTGGATGCTCGATCAGCTGGCTTTCGTTCTCGTCATTTTAGTCATTTTAGTCGAACTAGTCCTAATAATAGTCAGAATGTGTGTGAAAAAATCAACAGGATCTAGTACTAAGAAAGTTGTTAAACAGAAGAAGAAATAAAACTTATATTAAGTTCATTAATAAATAATTATCTTTTTTACAAGAAAAAAATTGTGTTTGTTTGTTTGTCCCGTATGCGTTCCTATACCGCTCATCCGATTGCGATGAAGCCTTGGTGGGTTGATGTGCATATGCTTGCGAAGATTTCTGTGGCGATGCGACGTACGGTACCAACTCGCTAGTTCTCAAATAAAAAAAAATACTACTGCTCCCTTGTTATTTCTGTTTACTCACCAAATTTTTATTATTGAAGCTATCACCATGCCAAGTTTCATCAAAATCCGTCCGGCAGATTTGCCGTGATGCGCGAACACACAGACAAAAATTGCAAAAATGACGAAATCGGTAACGATTAAAGTACGCCAAGTGCGATATTATTCGTACGCTAACTGTATAGTTTACGTATTGAGACATTGTAAGGCAAATTGAACAGCGAACAGCGGGCAGTATTTAAAACTTTCAATTCTCCATAAACATACAATGTGTCACAATACGTAGACTATGAAGTATACTTCTTCTTTCTTTACGAAATGAGATGCGATGAAATAAAATGGATATGAATACGCCCTCACCCACAACTTAGCGGGTATTTTGCCAATGTCAAGTAATTAATAGCAATAACACATTCAATAAATACACATTATAAATAAAATAATGGATGTGACATCTATGAAGTATATACGGTTAGCTTACGAATAATCTCGCACTGGACGTACAAATATATTTGATGGTGTAAAGTCAAGTAAGTCCACTTGGTTGCAGTCGCTTGTCTTGCGCAGGGGCTGCACAATTGATGACGTCACACTGCACACCCCGTAGGGTTGCCAGTTGCAACTGATTTTTTTTAATGGCACTAGGTTCGCCACACGCTTCCACCACTGCTACTCCTGTAAGCCAGGATCTACAGTGGTGTTCCACGATGACACCGAGGTGTGACCCTCGGCGAGTTCCGGGATATAGTTAATTGTGTTGGAACCCGCACGAATTTAATCGAAAGATAAAAATAGGAGGAGTTGTAAGAAAAATATCCACTTCCGTCCATTGCAAAGCGGGAGACAAAAAAGATCTGGTAGACGAATTTCCACAGAAGCAAGACTCTTACAGCTGGACTAAGTCCCGGTGTAAGGCACCACGGAGAGTTTAAATACCAGTTGGTCCTAGACTTGTGAGCTGATTAAACTTGATTCCAGTAATAGGTATGGCAAAAACGCTTGAACGCACGAAAGTTGTCCCTGGTTTCCACAAGGTCTGTGTAGTTGTAAGTAAGTTGGAACCGAAATGCCTTAACATCCTTTGGACTAGATCTAGGTTTCGTTAAGAACTACTTCTATGACACTAGGACGTCTAACACCTCAGTCCTCCCGTGACCATGGTCGCTGTAAAGCAGCCGAAACGTTGCGAACGTAAAAACATAATATAAACGAGATAAAATCCGAAATTTTAGTTTTATTTCAATTTACTTAACAAGTTACGATTCGGTATCAAATACTTACTATATATAAGATGTTACAAAACGTGTGTAAAATATTTGAACAGGTGAATCAGTAAGTTGGTGTGTTCGTCTGGCGATATTTTTTTTTCCTAAGGTCTATAAGAATAAACTCTTGCGCGTGACAACCCTGTGTCGTTGGCGGGGGATTTTTTTCCCCGATTTGGCACCTCGCACCAGCCCGGCAGGGGTGTCGGCGAGCGAATACGGAATCATAAGAATGTACCTAAATCTTAAATATAAATAAATAAATATCGCCAGACGAACACACCAACTATACGGTCCCACATTAAGCAACGCTTGTATTATGGGTACCGTACAATGGACTGTGGGTGAACTGAGTATATAATACTTATATAGATTGAAATAAAACTAATCTTAAGGATTTTATCGCGGTTTATTTTTGAATTTTACGTTCCCGACGTTTCGGCTGCTTTGCAGCAACCATGGTCACGGGAGGACTGAGGTGGTTGACGTCCTAGTGTCATAGTTTGACGGGGGTACCCTCATATTTAGTTGTTACTTGCGGTCCGATCTACGCAGAAAGAGCTCACTGTGTCTTGAGGTCTTGCAATGGTACGCTTGGTTCTGGATTTTATGATGTTTACTACAGGGTCCCAAGCTGGTGGTAGCACCCAGCCATCTTCCCTATTGAAATTAGGATGTTTTTTAATTTCAATAGCCTCGCGTATCATCCTTGGTTGGAATCGGTGTTATTTTGCGAGGATCTGTGGCTTATCAAATCTGATATAATGGCGGGTGCGATCTTGTACATGTTCACAGATTGCAGACTTCGTGGAGCGCCGGTGTTTTACATCAGCAATGTGTTCTTTTACCCGGGTTTTTATTGCTCTTTTAGTTTGTCCTATGTCGGGAACGTAAAATTCAAAAATAAACCGCGATAAAATGCTTAAGATTAGTTTTATTTCAATTTGTAGTATTCGCGTAAATATAAGAAATCAATACTTATATAGATATTAAACATCCATGACTCGGGTACAAACATTCGAACCCGGGACCCTCGGCACGGAAATCAGGGTCACTACCAACTGCGCTAATCAGGCCGTCGTACATCGTATATAGTTCGTCTTGACTTCAGGATTTTCAGCGGTTTTCAGCTCTCTACTATGTGACCCTGCTTTCGTTACCGAAGGTTCCGGGTTGAAATCCCGGCTGGAGTAGGTAGATAATGTATTACTGCACCATAATTGCTATTGCAAATAATAGTTAAGCATTCGCCTAACTTCTCACACTTACTTTGACTACAGCTTGGTCTAGTGGTTTGAGCGTAGGCCAGTCGGGTCACCGCACCAGGTAGTTGCGGGTTCGATTCCTGTCTGGGCAAATTTCGGAAACGGTCTTTTCGTAATTGGCCCTGGTCTGGGTGTTACTGGGATCGCCCCCAGTCCATTGTACGGTGCCTATAACACAAGCGTTGCTTAGTATGGGGCCATACAGTTGGTGTGATATTTATTTATTTATTTACCTATGTATTTTAATTAAATGCCTGTTAACATTTAGTATTAATTATGTAATAGTACATTAGTAGAGTGGTAGCGGTGAAGGAAAACATCGCGAGGAAACCTACATGTCTGAGAGAACCCCTCGAAAGTCGTGTGAAGTCCGCCAACCCGCACTGGGCCAGCGTGGTGGACTATGGCCTAATCCCCCTCGCATTGAGGAGAGGCCCGTGCCCAACAGTGGGACATTAAAAAAGGGCTGGTATTATTATTACATTAGTAGTGCCTAAATTTAACTTCTAGTTAGGTATCTCGTGAATTGTATAATTTTGAAAACACAAGTTTTTGGGGTTATAATTATATTTAAGCAACTATATTCCATGTTATTCCACCATTAATGCAAACTTGAAAAATAAAACAAACTTACTTAAAAATAGGTAAATTAAAATAACTAAGGAAAACTGACCCTAGATTCGCTGACGTACCTAATAAGTATATCTATAAATAACAAATGTAGTACGTAAGTATATAATAGGTATGTAATAATTTATTATCAGCACTTAATCTATACTCTATACTATACTTACTATACTATACTTACTTACTTACTAATATTATAAATGTGAAAGTTTGGATGGATGGATGGATGGATGGATGGATGGATAGATGGATGGATGTTTGTTACTCTTTCACGCCCGAACGGCTAAACGGATCTGGATGAAATTTGGCGCAGAGATAGATTATAGTCTGGAATAGCACATAGGCTACTTTTAATCCCGGTAAAATGTATGGTTCCCGTGGGATTGATGTTTTAATTTTTCATACTTTTTATCGCGGGTAACACCGCCGGGCGCAGCTAGTAAAATATAATTGAGGATAATAAGTATAAAATTGTTAGCCGTATTTACCAGTGATGATGTGATATTCAGATTACGTCATATCGTCCGATCATTAAGCCTTATATTCACTAGGGTAGGGTGCAAAGTTGACAGACATTGCGAGAAATCGCGACACATCTGCGTCCAACAATCCAGTTCAAACTATGACACTAGGACGTCAACACCTCGGTCCTCCCGTGACCATGGTTGCTGTGAAGCAGCCGAAACGTCGGGAACGTAAAAAACATAATATAAACGCGATAAAATCAATGTGAAGTATTCTAGGTAAATATTAGGGTCTTTGAGAAATTTTGGACCTATGAAATATGCGGAGAAAAGTTTGGAGAAATCTAAAATATCATAGAGAATTTTGGGTATTTTTTTAGATAGGTATATAACGTTATAGATAGTTTAGATAGTTATATAAGTACCTAACCTATGACTCAGGGATCCTCATTCCTGAGCCCTGAGTATCATTTGTTATATTTCATCTGGCTATGACCGTTGGGGGTCTATTTGTACAGCAAAATTAAATATACGAGTCCAATTTAAAACCTTCCCCTTTTTTTCGTCGGTAAACATGCATAATGGCGCAGGCGCAGCCGCGGTCACAAGTTGAAGCAACAAATCTATACTGCAAATAAATAAAATGGCAGTGTCTGTTTGTAATATTAAAATAACCGCTTTTTACTAAGTGCATTTGGATGTATACACGGTACCTATACCAAAACAACATTTTTTACAAGTCTGTCCGTCTGTCTGTCTGCTTGTTCCAGTTAATCTCTGAAATGGCTGGACCGATTTTTACGGGACTTTCACTGGCAGATAGCTGATTTACATCAGCTATCTGCCAGTAGCCTAAGTTACTCCTTGTTACCAAGGAGTAACTTAGGCTACTTTTATTTTAGAAAAAAACATAGGATCTCACGAAAAAAAATTTAAACCAATGTTGCAGCGTTGCGCCTGATTAAGTTTGATAGCAACAACCTGAAATGCGTCCCGCGGGGTCAGGACGCGCGAGCAGGCTGTTGCCAACGGCTGTGTCTTTGTTAAATACCACGCGGACCAAGTCGCGGGTAACAGCTATAAATAATAATTTCGCCAGTCACAATGCGCTGGCGCATGACCGCGACGCCGTTCAATAATTCATCGCGCGATTCGAGAAGTCATTATTCCTTATGTCGCGTCGCGTAGCAACAAAGGCCCTTATTCATTTTAGTCAACACAGGAATTATATATACTTCCATATTGCAAAAAAAAAACATGAAAGACGAATAGCAATGCACTGATCCCCCATCATCAATCTACAAAGTCAAAGTCAAATCATTTATTTCGTATAGGCCTGCGGGGGCACTTACAAATTAATTATAAAAAAATGTAACTAAGAAAAAAAAATTCACTAACATTTTTTTTCTCAACTCTACAACCGGATCGGAACGCGATCTCAACTGAGAAGATCCGGCGACACACTCAGCGGGCTTGTCCTTTTTTTTACAACCAGCCTGCAGCAAATAAAATGAGCAACGATGGCGGGCCCTGCGTATGCCTGATTGCTATGAATTCGACACGCGCAGAGCCGCTGTCTTCACACATTTGATATGATGTGACCTATACAGACACAGCAAACAGCTATAGGTTATTGGCCAAATATGGTACAGCGAAGGGGAGTGAGGGGGGGGGGGGTAGGATTAGATCGCGGACCCATTCGGACTGTATATGGCAACATGGCGTGCCACACGACTCTTGTAGAACTTAACCACGCTTTCGTTTCGTTACCGGCCTCCTCTTTTTAATTGAAGTGGTTGTGTGCAGGCACTATCGACCACAATGAACAAAGCCATGTCGCCAAGCGGCCTAGCCGCGTTCCGGCATGATGTTCGGTGCTGCCATTCATGGATGGCGGGTCAGATCAGTTGCGCTGCATGTGCCTAGTGAATGTAGCGTCTCGATCTACTGCCGCCTTCCTACCTAGGCAAGTATGCTCCATCGTAGATCTCATCGTCACTTACCATCAGGTGAGATCGAGATCAAATACTTGCCTATAATGTATAAAAAAAAAAACATTGGGAATCCCTGGGCCCCGAGTCTGCTAGCACAATCGATTCATGAACGTACAGCAACGGCATAGCAACTGTCACTTTTGACAGTTATTGTTTGGGACATCACTCAAAAGTGTCAGTTACTATGCGGTTGCTGTTCGATTATGAATCGATTGTGTTAGCAGACTCGGGGCCCTGATCTAGAATATTATTACTTACGTAGGATACATTCTGGGTGACGGAATCACATGATGGTCATTGGTACAAGGGTACTTGGTCATTGGTACAAGGGTTCTCAGAGGACCACTTGTTGGGTCACGGAGTCGCGTGTGAGTCTGTAAACACTTGGCAGCTACCTGGGCGGCCCTTTTTATGTACAGTGTGATGTCATTCCCTTCACTATTCACGCGAAAAGGGGTGCTGTGTTTTACCACTGTTACGACTAGCCGCTTTTGCAACTTTGCATGCGGGGATACTTACCTATTTTATGGAAAATATTGGAATTTACAATCAAAGAACAATATGGTTAGCATCATATTAAACCTTGGCTATTCAGCGAGGAAATGTGGCCAGCATCTTGGGCACGCTACCGCATGGGCCAAATTTTATTTTGCCCATGCACCCATACTCTTTTTAATTTATATTAGTTTGTAAATATATAAGTTATTTTCTTTCTAATTATTGTACATTTATTTGATGAAATTCAACTAATGAACAAGTAAGTTTCACAAAAAGTTAAAAAGCCTATTCCTTGAAGCGCCTTTTACGACCTCCACAGAAGGATCGGACTGGTATAATGAACCCGGCAACACAATGCACTGATTATTGTTAAGGGTGGTAGAATATCAACCCCCGGTTATCTAACTAATCGTTTGAAACCTGCCTTTTCCGCCACCCCAGACAATAGGCCGGCTTCACACGAGAAAAGGTGTCAACTCTATAATAATACCTGTGCGCCGCTCGCACAGCCGAAAAAAAAGTTGAAATGTCAAGCGCGATCAACAATGGCGTGTGGTTCCGTGAAATATAACGGGTGTGAACGGCTTTGTACTGAAAACTGATACCATGTATTTAACAAGTTTTAATGGTGTTTTTTATGGTGTTGCTGTAAAGCAGCCGCAACGTCGGGAATGTAAAAATAAAAAATAAACCGCGATAGAATCCTTAAAAATAGTTTTATTTCAATACTCATATTGTTTTGCATTATACAATTGTTGTTTGCGTAAAATCATAGTAGAAGTCTATCTTAACGTGATTTTACATAATAAATTAAAAATATAATTGCTAATTTAGACTTAAAACTGCAATGTAAATTAAAATTTGATACGGAAAATCGGAATCGCTTCAATAATAAAAAGAAATATCCGAAAAGAAAAAAAATATAGTAATAAAAAAAATATCTCCCATTCTTATTTATCTTCGCACTGAACCCCAAAACAGATGACGGCGCGCTAAAGACGTTTGCCTTTTTAAAAAAAAAATAACACAATATGGCGGCGCCCAGTCAAGTGGAATGCCATTGATGCTCTTCTGAGACAGATATATATCTTTCAACATAAACGAATGACCATTTATTGTTATTTTAACTGCCAATAAGAGGGTAGGTAGGTACTTTACTTCCGAAGAGTACTATGGACATTTTACAGAGAGTACAATGAAAATTATGTTTGTAAAATGAATGGCCGATATTTCTTCAATGAAGCGTCAACAGCTCGGTAGTTAGAGGGGCCGTCTACGTAACTGGAGGGTTCCGAGTCCAATCCCGACACTGTACGTCAAGTGCGAGATTATTCGTAAGCTAACCGTATAATTTATAATCTACTGTATTTGGACATTTTGTATGGAGAAGTGAAAGTTTTAAATACTGTCCGCTAGTGGCGCTTTTCAATTCTCCATACAAAATGACTAATTACGGTAGACTATAAAGTATACGTTTAACTCGCACTTGACGTGCTAGCCATTAAACTATTCACGTAAACCAACCGAGCTTTAGTTAAGTTCGCAATAACTTAAAGGTATAAAATTAAAATTAAAATTATATTTATCTTAAAAAAAACTCTACAGGGGATGTTCTTCTATCCGATGATTCTATCAATATTATATAATAATAATACTTACTGTATTGACGGTATCACGAGCCCAATGGCACGTATCCTCTGATATCGATCGCGGTTCCAATATCGTGATCCAGATTGACAGTGTGAACTGCGTCACCAATTATGTTGTCTTCAATTATTAGATCATAGATTTGCGTGAGTGAATTAAAAAGTAACATGGCTAGGAAAAAATACGTGAGTAACAATTTATAAAAAAAACTAAGTATAATTAATTATCTTATACATAATATTTATGTCCGAGTCACCATAGTTACCAATTAGTAAACTTTTAATATTCATTTTTTTTTATTGACTCTTAATTCGAATAAGCATAGTCAGCAGTTTTCTTTTTAATCTTTTTTTCCAGTGTCCGCGTGGCCAGGCTATTACTATACGGCACAGTGGGTACCTACTATTATTACCACTCGGTCTCGGAATGCGATGTGCGACGCGACAGTTGTGCGATCGCGACGAACGCGCAACTTTTTGTGCGAATACCCCGGAGCGGACCGCCTAAATTGGATACAAAATCTTGTTTTAAATTTGGTGTTCTCATTTTAAAAGTAATGGCAGATATTTTTAAATTAAGAACACACAATAAAATTATGGCATGGGCTTGATTCAACTGGCTAGTAAAAAAAATATGAATATTTCTTTGGCATTTCAAGTGAGCTTTTAGCAAGGAATACGGTGAATGATGTTGACAGTTTTTTTTTAGTGCCATAATCATTATCCTAACTTTTTTCAGTGTGCTTTGGAGTTCCTTTACCAGATCATCTGAATATGGCTTCAAGCAGCATGTAGTTGTATAACAAAGCCCTGAAAAAAAAACAAGAAATTAAAATGTAATTATGAGTATTTAAAAACATCTGAATTGGCAGTATGGATTGATTCCTTCGCCTGTCCTACTGGACGAACAAAACTACAACTACTATAAGTATTTAAAAGTATAGTTCCGTTGTGTATTTGTTGAATGTGGATATTCTAACATTGGTCCTAATTCTATAAGTACACAAATTAAAACACATATAAAGTATAAAAATAGTGTAATACTTATATTTTAAGTCAGTAAGTTAACATGAGTAAGTTATATTGATAACGTTGATGTATAAAATAATTGTGTAAATGATGTTTGATTTTTATAAACGAGGCGAACCAGTAGCGTTTGGTCTTAAGCTCAGCACAGGATGTAATTTTTTAAATGTCTAATAATTTGAGTTATTTCTATGGGAATTTCGCGTAAATACAAGAAACCAATATTTTACACTATTTTTGTTACACCTTATATACGGCCGTCCTTTTCTTGGTTGTAACGTATCAATTTGTGATAGCAATATTGTGAGCTTTGTAATATTGAGTTTAGAGTCTACAATGCTATTCAACTGCCTCGCAGTTACTTTTGCACCGTATTTAGCATTCAAGTCGGTCTTGCGACGCATGAAATAAGAAAGTATATAAATTATCAGCGGAGAACAGCACGTCAAGTGCTAGCTAACTGTATACTTTATAGTCTACCGTAATTAGTCATTTTGTATGGAGAACGGAAAAGCGCCTCTAGCGGACGGTATTTAAAACTTTCAATTCTCCATACAAAATGTCTAAATACGGTAAACTATCAAGTATACGGTTAGCTTACGAATTGTCTCGCACTTGACGTACAGTTGCAGGGTATTCTTGAACCAGACTACGATCTTAAAAAATACAACCGAATTGAGAACCTTCTCCTTTTTGAAGTCGGTTAATAATAGACGGACCTATATAAAATAAATAATAATTCCCATACCCTTTAACATAGATAGCAGGTATAACCTTAAAACTATAACCCCCAAATTTAGTGAAGTTCTATAACTTTATCAAACGTCATATAGTACTGCGCACAAGAATTTTGCTTTGCGCAGTACTATAAGACGTTAGATAACGTTATAAAACGTCTATAAATTTGGGGGTAAATCGTATCTAGCCATTGCAAGGTATATGGTATAGTCTGTCGTAGCTCTCTCCTCGTTGGCCGGCGCGTGTGTAGATCACTCGCCGTGCGCGCGCGCATGGGCAGTGTCTCTCGCGTACTCTTGCTAAATGCTCCACTTACGCATCATTATTATAATAACATTAAACCTTGTTAACATTTCATCATCACGATTTTATGCATTGGTTCTGTTATAACTAGTTACGAAAGTTATTAAAACTAGATAAACTTGTAAAACTAGATAAACTTGTAAAGCTAGATTAACTTGTAAAACTAGATAAACCTGTAAAACTAGATAAACTTGTAAAACTAGATAAACCTGTAAAAGTAGATAAACCTGTAAAAGTAGATAAACTTGTAAAACTAGATAAACTTGTAAAGCTAGATTAACTTGTAAAACTAGATAAACCTGTAAAACTAGATAAACTTGTAAAACTAGATAAACCTGTAAAAGTAGATAAACCTGTAAAAGTAGATAAACTTGTAAAATTAGATAACCCTGTAAAACCAGATAAACCTGTAAAAGTAGATAAACTTGTAAAATTAGATAACCCTGTAAAACTAGATAAACCTGTAAAAGTAGATAAACCTGTAAATCTAGATAAACTTGTAAAACTAGATAAACCTGTTAAACTAGATTAACTTGTAAAACTAGATAAACCTGTAAAACTAGATAAACCTGTAAAACTAGATAAACCTGTAAAACTAGATAATCCTGTAAAACTAGATAATCCTGTAAAACTAGATAATCCTGTAAAACTAGATAAACCTGTAAAACTAGATAAACCTGTAAAACTAGATAATCCTGTAAAACTAGATAATCCTGTAAAACTAGATAAACCTGTAAAACTAGATAAACCTGTAAAACTAGATAAACCTGTAAAACTAGATAATCCTGTAAAACTAGATAATCCTGTAAAACTAGATAATCCTGTAAAACTAGATAAACCTGTAAAACTAGATAAACCTGTAAAACTAGATAATCCTGTAAAACTAGATAATCCTGTAAAACTAGATAATCCTGTAAAACTAGATAATCCTGTAAAACTAAATAACCCTGTAAAACTAGATAAACTTGTAAAAGTAGATAAACTTGTAAAATTAGATAAACCTGTAAATCTAGATAAACTTGTAAAATCAGGTAACTAAATAGTCCAGTTCAATTAGGGGTTTAAGTAATTTTCTATTCTAATTACGCCTTTTAAGTGTTAAGCTCAACTCTGCTCCCAACTACTTGACTTGTACGAGACGATAAAAAGATAATCATTAATACAATAATACGCAATAATATCAAGAAATTGTAGTTTTATTTCTTTAAAACATAATAGAAAGATCTAGATACATCTTCTTCATTTATTGCTAATTGCACATAAAATTACTTTTTTTTATTTGTATTCGACTTATGACATTTTACTTGCAGACAACATTTTTTTTAACGATAAAAGAAATTCCTTTTTTGACTTTTAAACGCGCGAAAAGTATATTAATAGTATTCAGGACTAGACAAAGGCTTGAATATGTTTGAAGCATGAATTTGAAATAACTATATACAATGAAGCAAAAGCAGTGATAGCCAAGTTGGTAGAACGCTTGCCTCGATAACGAGGATTGCAGGTTCCAACCCCGGCTCGCACCTCTGGGATTTTTCATGTGCGAATCTCATTTTCAACCATGATTATCACTTGCTAAACGGTGAAGGAAAACATCGTGAGGAAACCTACATGTCTGAGAGAACCCCTCGAAAGATGTGTGAAGTCCGCCAATTCGCACTGGGCCAGCGTGGTGGACTATGGTCTAATCCCCCTCGCATTGAGGGGAGGCCCGTGCCCAGCAGTGGGACATTAAATGGCTGGAATTATTATATACAATGAAGTATACAAAGTACCTTATACTTGACACTGGCAAAATACCTAAGACGGTGACGCCGTTATTTTTTTAAAAGAAGAACAAAATCTTTCCTATAATTTTACAGTAAGTATGTACATTCTGAAACACTCGCTAATGAAAGGGTGTGAATTTATAGCGGGTTATCGAACGAGACCGGTCGCAGACGGCAACAGAACACACCTTATAAGGTCAATGATGACTCTGTAGCGATCTGTTCAACCTCGCCACAAGCTACAAAGATGGCGCTGCAGCCGACATTCAGAACAAATGACGAGGCTCCACACAATCCTGAAACGCGCTATGAGAGTTTTCGGAGCACGTAACATATATACAAGACCCCAACAACAACCGTAGGGCATGGCGGCCGCCCCGCCAGCCATATCACCCGCCTGCCTGGAAGATCTTCCTTTTTCAGCTAAAACTATTTGAGACTGTATTGCCTATCTAAATATAAATTTATAATTAAGTAATAATTGGTGGAACCTTTTGCCTTTTCTAAAAATAATATATTTTCTACAATAACATGAAAATTGAGGTTACTACAATTTCATGACATTTATGAATAATAATTATAATAAGTGACTTATACTCAACGAAATCGAACTAAGTAATAATGTAGTATTTATAAACGGCACACTGCTTAAAAAAATAGCTAACTACATCGTATTCTTTATTTAAATGAAAAAAAAACGACAAAAAAAAATGAAAAAAGTTTGATAATATATGTTACTCATTTGTTTGGTATTTTTTTGTTTTTATTTTCGTAGCTCTGTGCCAATAATAAAGGCGAAAATGGACAGATTGCATCGATGACGTATCAATATCGAACGGAGCTTCCCCGATATCGTACGATGCACACGTCGCGAACACGTTGGCACAACCCAGCAGCCGAGCAAGTCTTGGCAACTCGCCTTGCCCAGCCAGTCTCGGACGCGCCACCGGCCGGTATACACGTTGTACCCTACTGCCGCGCGCAATAATTTCACATCGAACTTTCGAAAACTTACAAAAGTAACATTTTTGAAGTTGGAACTTTTTATTTATAAAAATTCGTTTTGTGCCAGTGTGTTTGTGAAATTGTATTCTTTTCTCTGGATTGTGCCAATGGATTTTGTGTAACAGTGGACAGGTGAGCTTATTAATATTACTTTTTAATAGAAAAAAAATTAAAATATCAGGATTTTGGATAGTTTTAGCGTCGGGCGAAAGAAATGATTGGTGAGAGAGATTGACATATGAGTATGTTTTTTTTATCTAAAGTTTATACTTACATTACTATCAAACCTATTTATAGGTTTCTTAGATTACAAGTGTGTATATTTTATTTAATTAAAAAGTCATGCGACCCTTAATTCATGAACCCCTGACCTAGAGATATTGATGAAAGGTTAAATTTAAAAAAACAAAGAAATACTCAGGTATTTGATCAAATAATTATAAAAAAACAGTACACATAGTACAGTTATAAATGAGAAGGGCAGGCATACTCTGTATTCAAATACTATTACTTTAAGGTGGAAGTTGTAAAAATACTTGCCCAAAAAAAAAACTATGTACGTTAAAAATAAACATCAAAAGCACTATGTAACTAGGTCAGTAGACAATGTCAATATTACCCGGGTACTTAATATTATTTAAAAAAAAAGAATAATTTTCTTTTCACATCATTACCGGCGCGGGCGGTGCGTCATTACCGTATGAAATATTTGTGATGGTAAAGATAGAATAAATAATATTTCTAATATTATCTCTTTTGCTCACCGCAAAATATCCACAAGTGAGTAAGTGAATTAAAATAGGATAATGAGACAGCGGAAATACCAAAATATATCAAAACTAAGAATTAACATTACCATGATCTGAGGACTAATTAAAATTATCTAATAATGTTCGAATATCCACGAGTTCCGAGAGATGCTGTCATACGACTAAAAGTGTGTGAATAGCAATGTGACTTTTTTTTCTTTTTCAAGTTTTTTTTATAAGGTCCAGCAATAATAATGTAAAATATGTTAATAAGGCTAAGTAGATTGTAAAGATTACGTTCAAGAAGAAATAAGTCAAATTATTAGACATAAAAAAATGACGAACCGTACTGAGCGCAAGGACAAACGGAACAGGCCTTGTTTTAAAAAAAAATCTAAACTGATTTACACAATCAGAATCAGATCAGAATTAATTTATCGATACACATATATAAAATATGAAACAAAGTAGTGTTACACCATTTATAAAGCAATAACGGGTGGGCTAATTTTTATGATCTACTAGCTGTTGCCCGCGACTTCGTCCGCGTGGCATTTAACAAAGACAACCGTTGACAACAGCCTGCTCGCCCATTCTGAGCCCGCGGGACGCATTGCAGGTTGTTGCTATCAAACTTAATCAGGCGCTGTGCTGCAACATTGGTTTTAATTTTTTTTCGTGAGATCCTATTTTTTTTCTAAAATAAAAGTAGCCTAAGTTACTCCTTGTTACATCAGCTATCTGCCAGTGAAAGTCCCGTCAAAATCGGTCCAGCCATTTCAGAGATTAGCCGGAACAGACAGACAGACAGACAAAAATTTTAAAAAATGTTGTTTCGGTATAGGTAACGTGTATACATCCAAATGCACTTAGTAAAAAGCGGTTATTTTAATATTACAAACAGACACTCCAATTTTATTTATATGTATATATATAGATTATTTCTTGAATTTGTCTCCGCCCCGAATTGCAGAAAAACTATTAAAACATGGGCAACATTCACCATGAAAATAATGATGAAGATATTTTTTTTTTATACATTTGGAGGTACGAAGTTCGCCGGGACATCTAGTAATCCATAAATATCACCGATGCTAGCTCAAGCCGACTCTTAAAGTCTATGCCCTATCCTAACAAGGCGATAAATATTATTCTCTCGCTCAAATATCGTGTTAGTTATTCAAATAAAACAAATTGATTGTACACATGTTAAAAGCTGATTACATGCAATCTCAGCCACAGATTTTTTAAATATTTTTTTAGGTTGACTATATATCGGCTACAAAATAGTGCCATTTTTGCCAGTGTCGAGTATTTCTTGATATTTGTAAAAAAAAAAATATGTGTACCCCCGATGATAATGATGATGAAACGAATCCCCTACCCCTATTAGTAAAGCTGTGGATACTTTACTGAAAATTTAGCAGACATCTTGGCAGTACTTGAAAAGTCAAGTTATACTGTTTGATTTCAATTTCCTTCACTCGTGCACGTTTATGAACACACAATGGCTAATATCCCACTAATATTACTCACACTATTTATCAAACAAACACATTATTTTCGAAAATAGAACAAAATTTACAACTTCACGGTTCAACTCTCCGCCAAAAAAGCTACCTAAGATTTAACCATTAAACTTTGCAAGAAAGGATGACCATGATTTCGAAAAATAAAAACTATTTAGTAACCAGGTTTATGCAGTTATTTTCCTTTGATTTAAAAATATCTCGCATAGGCCAACATGGTGGACTATGGCCCCTCGCATTGAAGGGAGGCCCGTGGCATTAAAAATAAAATAAAAAAAAAACAACTCACGCAAAAGTGTTTCACGACCTAAAGATAAAAGAAAAAAAAACGAGCAGAAACAAAATCGGTAAGATTGTGCAAACGGAACGTCACATTTCGATATTACACACAAACGTTATCGACATTGTTATTAATTATTATGATATAAACAAATAATAAAAAATACTTAACGAAAACAAAATTGCGATAGGCATTATATTTAAATTAATATGTCTGCTATCGTTTGCTTTAACGCTAGTGATGACCCCACGGAACTTGAGATTCTATAGGTTACGTACTACGATAGCTCACTTATAAACGAGTGGCTAGTATGGATGACACGTATTTACGTTACCAGGTATAAAAACCAGGGCCTCAAGTCTGCTAACACAATCGATTCATAATCGAACAGCAACCGCATAGTAACTGTCACTTTTGACAGACATCCCATACAATATCTGCTGCTGCTTTCAGCCCTGGCGCAACTTGAAGTACTTTCACGAAGCTGGCAAGCGCAGGTTGCGAGTAGGGCCTCGTGTCTCGTTTGCCATACCCGAAGTATTCCGATGTTACCCGAGTGCACGGACCAAAATCTGTGTGTCACTTTGGGCACGTGCGACTCGGGCGATGCGGTCGGGTCGAAAGCTGCCAAATACTTTTAAAGTATTTTGAAACCTGGTGGACCCTGATACTATTACATACTCATACTAGGAAGACTCGGTATTGAATTTTGCAAGTAAATGTAATCCCTATTAGGTATGTCTACTTGTAAGCGGGAAATTAAAGTTGTAAAACTTTTTATTTATTATAAACTAGCTGTTGCCCGCGACTTCGTCCGCGTGGTATTTAACAAAGACAACAGTTGACAACAGCCTGCTCGCCCATTCTGAGCCCGCGGGACGCATTGCAGGTTGTTGCTATCAAACTTAATCAGGCGCTGCGCTGCAACATTGGTTTTAATTTTTTTTCGTGAGATCCTATGTTTTTTTCTAAAATAAAAGTAGCCTAAGTTACTCCTTGTTACATCAGCTATCTGCCAGTGAAAGTCCCGTCAAAATCAGTCCAGCCATTTCAGAGATTACCCGGAACAAACAGACAGACAGACAGACAAACCGACAGACAGACAAAAATTGTAAAAAATGTTGTTTTGGTATAGGTACCGTGTATACATCCAAATGCACTTAGTAAAAAGCGGTTATTTTAATATTACAAACAGACAATCATATTTTATTTATATGTATAGATGTGCAATATTGGTTGGATATTAATAATTGTTCATAATCGTGCACGAGCGAAGGTCAAGTTGTCCCAAGATGTCTGGTAAATTTTCAGTCATCATAGCGGTGTCATTTCATCATCATTATTATCATCAGAAGTACTATTATTTAAAATAACGAAGCAACATTTTACTTGACACTGGCAAACATAGGACTATTTTGTTGCCAACCAACATAATAAAAGAAGTAGAACTCTATGGACAAACCTACCACTAGAGAATGATAGCGATATGAAGGCGATTTCATTATAAATTTAAATATATGTATATAATAATGACACGGTATACTCGTACGATTTTCTCCAATTAAACGATAGAAACGCATGAAATTATAATATGTTTACGACTTCATATTAATAATTAGTTATAACAATAATAATACCAGACCGTTGGGCACGCCCCTCAATGCGAGGGGGATTAGGCCAGAGTCCACCCCACCTGGTCCAGTGGAGGTTGGCGGACTTCACACATCTTTCGAGGAGTTCTCTCAGACATGCAGGTTTCCTCGCGATGTTTTCCTTCACCGTTTAGCAAGTGATAATCATGATTGAAAATTAGATTCGCACATGAAATCCAGAAGTCCCAGAGGTGCGAGCCGGGGTTTGAACCTGCGATCCTCGTTACCGAGGCAAGCGTTCTACCAACATGGCTATCACTGCTACTAATAATTTGAAATAAGTTTATTTTTAATTTACAACTTACCCCCCCCCCCCCCCTCCATCTTGAAAAAAATTTAGTTGATTTTTGACACTGAAAGCTTTCTGAAAGACAGGTAGGTAAGATCACGCTACTCCACATAATTTCAATAATATGACCCCCACACCAACATAATATGACCCCCCCCCCCCCCCCAACATAATATGACCCTCCCACCAACATAATATGACTCCCCCCACCAACATAATATGACCCCCCCACCAACATAATATGACCCCCCCGGAGCGAATCCGCGCCTATTCCGACTTGATATTATAACATTAATTCTATAAGGAAGTATACTCGTACGTATAGGCATCGCATGTTAATAAGGGTCACAAACTGGCTCGTATGTCGGCAAATAATTATAATTAAATCCGCGTCGACGCGATAATTAATAAATTCATCCATTGCCCGCGCCACTCAGGTTATTTGTGTACGTCACGGAAACGAGCACTCGACGTGTCGCGTGCCATCCTATATGACCGGTTGACATTCGCGAGTGTCGCGGCGCGGAGACATAAATACATATCGCGAGACGAACACACCAACTGGGCCCCGAAGTCTGCTGACACAATCGATTCATAATCGAACAGCAACCGCATAGTAACTGACACTTTTGACAGATATCCCATACAATATCTGATGTGTGGACTTTACTGAAAGTTTTCCTTCACTCGTGCACGTTTATGAACACACAATCGTTAATATCCCAATAATATTATACATTTTATTTATCAGAGACATATTTTTTGGGAAAATAAAATAAAATTGTCAATTTCACGTCAAAAAGTCCCAATGCCTACCACCCCACCAATATTAGACATTATTTAAAGGCCATTAGAGAAAGAAAAAAAAGACATTATTTATTGATTTTTTTTTTTGCAAGAAGTCTTCAAGTTCCCGCCAAAACGTCCGTCATTTTCGAATCGGAGCAACGTTCCCGCCGCACTATTGCACATAATATTAATCTATTACAACATCATTACAAGTAATCCGTCTGTTGAATTGATTGACAAACAATTGTACTGTGTGCTAATTAATAATGTATGTAACGACGAAGCACTGAACTAATTATAATGTCACCTGACAATAATTATAATCAGCTCAGCGCTGATTTCTTATATTCACGCGAATACTACACATTGAAATATAGCTTTTTTTACGGATTTTAACTCTTTCCAATATTACAGTTGATATAGTGTTAAAGTTCCCCTGCTCGTTACATAGGATTTAGAAAAAAAATACATTTGTAAACTTCTAAATGCATGCATGTTTCACATCTAGGTATATAATCGCGTTTATTTATTGAAATAAGTCGATAGGTACTTAAATATTGTTTTTGGTATATTGCTGTATCAAGTCTGCAATCTGTGAACATGTACAGGATCGCACCCGCCATTATATCAGATTTGATCAGCCACAGATTCCGAGCAAGGATGATACGTGAGGCCATTGAAATTAAAAAAAAACATCCTAATGTCAATAGGGAAGATGGCTGGGTGTTACCACCGACTTGGGATCCAGTAATCAATATAATGAAATCCAAAACCGAGCGCACCATTGCAAGACCTAGACTGTGTGAGCACTTTCTGCGTAGATCGGACCGCAAGCAACAACTAAATATGAGGGTGCCCCAATTCAAACTATGACACTAAGACGTCCAACACCTCAGTCCTCCCGTGACCATGGTTGCTGTAAAGCAGCCGAAACGTCGGGAACGTAATAAATCCGTAAAATTAGCTCAGTGTGTTAGGGGGCACGTTGAGCAGGCGGTCCCGGTTTCATGTATACAATATTTGTGAAAATGATGTTTGTATTTTTTAAACAAGGCGACCCAGTAGCGTTTGGTCGTGCGCTCAGTACAGGGTCTAATTATTTAAATGTCTAATAATTTGTTTTATTTCTTTGGTAATGTTATCTTTATAACCTACTGTCGGCCGTGTTACAATGTTTTACACTCTTTTTGTTACACCTTATATAGAACAAACCTTAAGTGATGGTCATTCTTTGTATTTTATGTTCTATGGTCAATTAGCCCGATGTAAAATTCGACGCGCACTTTGTAAATTATTCTCAGAATAATCAGTTGAAGACAATGAAATTGTTTAGAAGTGCAAAATGCTTAGCGAACAGCCACAAAGATTACAGATTCATATGTCAACGAATTGCAATAATGCAGTTCAACGCACGTGAAACAGATATCTCGTAAATATGTATAATGGTACCTATATCTTAGGCCTCAGCCTCGATTTTAGCGGGCAGCGGGGCGGCGGCGGCGGCGGCGGCGGCGGCGGCGGCGCGGGAGCGGCCCTCGTTGGCCGCCCCGCACCGCTGCCGCGCCGCTGTTTTCGAGAACCGGTCCATTTGATTTTACGCATAAGATCCTGCCGATCCCGCGCCGCCCCGCCGCCGCCGCCGCCCCACTGCCCGCTAAATTCGCGGCTGAGGCCTTAATGCGTAGCAAGTAGGTAACTTGAGAAGTTGTTAGTGAAGTATCCACAGCTTTATAATGATAGGCGATTCATTTCATCATCATCGTCGTCAGGGGTACCTACTTATAATTTTACAACAATTATTAATAAATACTCGACATTGGCGAAATTGGCACTATTTTGTAGCCGATTGCGATCGTATAAAAAAGAAGAAGATGATAGTCTATGACTTAATAATATGAATAGTCCCGGACCTAACACTGCCTGCTGTGACACGACGAAATGTGAGATATTTCGATATTATCTCATTCTCTCCTAGCAATTATGAAAGGGATAGAGAGACTTAAGAGGACATAATTTGTAATATAGGCCTTGTCTTGCCTGGTGTGCTAGTCAATAGACGAGTAAAAGTGACAGCTCACTCTATGCTAAGCATTCTAGCATGCTTAGGGTGTTCATCATTTTGTGTGTGTGTGTGTGTGTTCACAAACGTGATCGTCATCACCATTATCATCAGGGTTAATGGTGTTATACTTATATTTAACAACACCGAAAATGTTTTACTCCACACTGGCAAAACTGGCAATATTTTGTAGCCGATTGCTAAACTAAAAAAATAACAAAGAAAGAATTAAAAAATAATACTATACCTTTATTTACAGATTAAAAATGGAACTCAAATCGCCGAAAGCGAAGAAAAAGTCGAGCATAGCGAAACTGATATCGTGGGGGAAGATGTTTAAAACACCTATATTCATCCTTTTCCTGCTTGGCACCACGAATTGCGAACTTGACACTGAAGTCATCGACGTTCCACATTTAAAAATTCAAAACGTCACTCACATTCGCCATAGACACAATAATATGACAGACAGAACTAAAATAAGTGAAATTAAATATTTAAGACGTCGTTTGAACAAGGACATTAGTAATTTTATTATGACAGACGACTTGATAGACGGTGAGGTGGAAAATCGGGTGCATTATAATGGAGTGACGGCTAAGGAGACTTCAGTGGGAGCGAACGGGTGAGTAGTTGATACTTAAATGCATGCATACATTATCTATATTCACAGAATTATCACGACAAAATTGTAATCTCCGAAAAATTCTCATTACAAACAGAATTACAACACCTATTTTTTACACCAAAATTTTATTTGGTGTACGATTAAAGGTCATCTTTTAAGATATTAAAACTAACCAAGGATGTAAGTAATGCAATCACTATGCTAGTTTCATTCAAATTTTGACACGAGATAGTTTTCGCAAGGTGCACAGATTAAAAAAAAATGTATTTTAACCTTTTTTTCAGAAAACGTGCAATGTTACTGGTAACTATAACAAGGGCCCTGGGGTGAAAATTATAGACTTCTTGAGATTTATATAATTATAATTTAATTTTAATACTCAGAACACTTTTCACAACAAACGATGTCGAGGAGACGCCATAGATAAGAGAGAGAAAACCATAGAGAACATTATGTATAGAGATTTTTTCATAGCGTATTGTCCAGTTAGTACTTAGAATGGTAAAGGCAAGAAGGCAAATAAAACTTTGTAATACTTAGCTGGAGCAATAATAATGAATATGCTTGATGCAAATTCAATAAGTAAGTACATTACTTAATTATAACTCGAGATATAGTTACAAAGAAGTTCCTGTTATGAATGGAGGCTCTGTTATTTGTATCAATTTGTATGATGTCATGCGATTACTGGATCAGCTTATTATTCAGGAGAGGTCAGCAGTCGGGATGTGATAAACTCTGCATTAAACCTTTCTGAATGAAATATTGTTAATAAGAAATTAATAATACTTCCGTATAAAAATGTGAAGCCGAAAGAAGTTAAAAATAATTTAAAATAAAATTAAATAATAATTAAAATTAAAAATAATGTTTCGAAAAGCGGTTCAGTTAGATTATTGAATCTATGTTATTGCAGGCAGCTTTTCTTGGAAATAATCATGGATGCCATAAGGTATATCACATTTATAAGTATATTTAAATTGCTTCTTTTTTTTGACAATTGGCGGCGACCACATTATTTCGCGGTTTTGACCAGATTCAATTTTAAATTTATAGTACTTAATTACTTACTTTTAGTCAACTTATTTAAATTAGGAAAATATAGGTACAACACATTATAATTATATCCATAAAATAACGCCTAATGTAGGTACCGACCTTAAAGGTACCTATTCATTTTATGCTCTAAGCTCTGACGAAGAGCCATATTTATTAAAACTTACCTCCCTACTGCCTCTAATGCTCGGTTTACACGAGAACAGTACGCAAGGAAAAGTACCTAGCAAGTGTTGTCAACATCTCGATTTATTGGCATTACTTTCAAAGCATTTTTCAACTGAAAATTTCTATGAATTTGGAGGTATTAAAACTATACGAATCATCTAAAATTAACTCGATAGCATACGGAACGCATCTCTCATCGGCTGGAGTTTATGTAAACAGCAGATACTTTAGGGAATCCGTATATAACAAAAAAAAAATATTGTTAGTTTTTTTCACCATCAGAGGGACTTAAACAGGGCTAGGTGCTGCATCGTTCACTTTTATTTTATTAAATAATAAATGCATAGACAAATACAACACTGGCAAAGTGCAGTTACAGTCGCATTACAATGTGATTTATAGCAGCAAATAACCTTGTAATGTTAATGAATGTAAATAGATAAACAATTTGCCGATAATTTTTTTAAGTAAATATTGCAACATAAACTAAAATATTTTCAAATTAAAAATATAAATAAGTTCTTACTTAATTGATAGAGAAAAAAAAGAAGTATATCAAAAAGCATCCAGCAATTCTCTACTAGTTACTATCGGGTGGCAGGGTGCCAGTATTGCCATTTTGAATGGCAATGCTGATGTGCTGCCCAAAACTATTGCCAGCGTTCTGGGGCCCAAGTCTGCTAACACAATCGATTCATAATCGAACAGCAACCGCATAGTAACTGACACTTTTGACATATCCCATACAATATCTGTCAAAGTGACAGTTACTATGCGGTTGCTGTTCGATTATGAATCGATTGTGTTAGCAGACTTGGGGCCCTGGTCACCGCAGGTGTCTCCACCAGGGTTCTTCATCTGATAAGCTCCCGTGGTCTCCACGGACCTAACGTTTTTCCCCTCAAATACATACCCAACATCCATGGAACCATATTTGCATGCTTTACATGTTATTTGGAAGCTAATTTTGACGCTGCATTGAAGCACATGTTAAATAAACGTTTTAACAGCTTTTGATCTATATAAAGATCATCATTACATTTATAATATTCCGTATTACGAGCTAATTACATGCGTTTTAATGGCTACATATATATTATATTGCCCTTTATGTCAAGGAAGTAAGGGAAGAACGAAGAAATATAGCCAAGTTGGTAGAACGCTTGCCTCGGTAATAAGGATCGCAGGCTCAAACCCCGGCTCGCAACTCTGGGATTTCTGGAATTCATGTGCGAATCTCATTTTCAACCACGATTATCACTTGGTAAACGGTGAAGGAAAACATCGCGAGGAAACCTGCATGTCTGAGAGAACCCCTCGAAAGATGTGTGAAGTCCGCCAACCTGCACTGGGCCAGCGTGGTGGACTGTGGCCTAATCCATTCGCATTGAGGAGAGGCCCGTGCCCAGCAGTGGGACATTAAAAAAGGGCTGGAATTATTATTATTAACCACTGTGTGTTCATAAACGTGCACGAGTGAATGCAATTGAAACAAAATAGTATAACTTGACTTTTCAAGTTCTCCCAAGATGTCCGGTAAATTTTCAGTAAATTATTCACAGTTTTACTGTTAGGGGTAGAGGATTCATTTCATCATCATCGTCATCAACATTATTATTATCATCAGGGGTACATATAAATAGATAACAATTATCAAGAATTAATCAAGACTGGCAAAATGTCACTATTTTGTAGCCGACTGCCAACCAATGAAAGAAAAAGAAGAAATGGAGTTCCTAGTAAGGAAATTGTATATACTTAACACGCCTCTAGTAATTCCACATATTATATTATGTTTCAAACAAGTGTTTAGTTTTGTAGTTACGTATTATTTTTTTCAGAATTCCATGATGCATCGACATTATTGAAACCGGGGAATATTATTTATAGCAATGTGTTTACTGTAGTCGGTCGCTACTTTCCGCGAATATGACGTCATATCCGACGTCACCATGCGATTGCGGATTTGCTAATAAAAGGTTTTTTTTTATAACAGAATACTTAGAAATATCGTTCGCGATGTTTAAACGATACACGAATTTTTTTTTAGGAAAACTAAATTTGACATATGATGCAAATGGCCGTCGCGATAATGGGGCAACATAGTTGTCACCTGTCAAACCTCTGTAATTAGTTCCGTGGACACTCACTATCTGCTATCACTACTATCAGCGCCAACATGAAAAAAAAATAGTCACAAAACGACGATGCTTGGGGTCCAATGTTAGGTGTGAGAAATCTGTCACGAATCACGATACCAATTGTTAAGACTTAAGACTTAGGACCCTGGAATTTTAAGGTCTCCAATCGCAAACAGTGCTGGTGCCTTCACCCCACGCCGCCTGCATTGTTTTGAATTACAATGCGCTCGCTCGCGAGTCGCGACATCACGCGCAGTGTATGCCTGCTCACGGGCCAGTGAGCTCGCCCTACGAACGATTAGTAAGGACATACTTGACGCGCAAATTGACCCTTATATTCAGCATACACTGCGGCTCAAGCATGACCTTTTTACGTAGCGTTTCGGTCACACAATGAGAATTCTAAACTAATCTTACGGATTTTATCGCGTTTATTGTACGTTTTTTTTGTTACCGACGTTTCGGTTGCTTTGCCAACCATGGTCACGGGAGGACTGAGGTGGTTGACGCACCCAGCCATCTTCCCTATTGAAATCAGGTTTTTTTTAAAATTTCAATGACCTCGCGTATCATCCTTTTTGTAAGCATTTTTTTTTAAACTCAGATTTTTGGAGTAACCTGGTCGGCTTGAAATCACATAGGTATGTTATTGGAAGGGCCATGGAGGCCCCATTTTTCTTTAAAATCAACAAAGGTAAAATGAACATATTAGAGCAACCTGGGGCCCAAGTCTGCTGACACAATCGATTCATAATCGAACAGCAACCGCATAGTAACTGTCACTTTTGACAGATATCCCATACAATATCTTTGAAAAGTGACAGTTACTATGCGATTGCTGTTCGATTATGAATCGGTTGTGTTAGCAGACTTGGGGCCCTGATTGTATCCAGGAATTATGCGGGACAGTTTTATACAGAGCCCGTGCAATTTCGGAACGTTTAAGTCCGGGCTTAACGCACTTTGGTTTGGGTGATTAAAGGTCGAAGCTTGCAAAACCGTAGTTTTGTTAGTGATATGTCCACATTATTCTAGCGGCAACAATAGTCTGTTGCACAAGGCGGTCAACTGGAGGCGCGGGATCACTTCGCGACTGCGAAACTATGACGTCAGTATACCTAGGGATGAGACAATGGTACCTGGAGGTTTCAAATAAGTACACTATATCCCCAATTTGGCGTAAGACCCAATAGGAGGTGAGATACCTGCCAATTTACCAAGAATTTACAGGACAAACTTCCAAACTCTATATATTTTTCTCTTTGTCGCTAATACGTATTGTAGCGACCTTATCAACTTCGCCACAAGCTACACAGAAGGCGCTGCAGACGACATTCAGAACAAATGACGAGGCTCCACACAATCCTGAAACGCGCTATAAGAGTTTACGGAGCACGTAACATATATACAAGTTCCCGACAATAACCGTCGGGGCATAGCAGGCAAGTCAAAATTTCCAACCATGATTATCACTTGGTATAAACGGTGACGAAAACATCGTGAGGAAACCAGCATGTTTGACGAGAGATGAGAGAACCCCTCAAAGACATGTGAAGTCCACTAACCCGCACTGGGCCATCGTGATGGATGGCCTTATCCCCCTCGCAACGAGGGGAGGCCCAACATAATTATTATTATTATCGATCAATTCACAGTACTTAACGCTTCAATCTATATTTGTACGGCATTTTCTTAAAGGTTTAAGATAAAATTAATGAACATTTTTTATGCCAAACGTTCGCCGTCTCACCTGACATAGCTAATCCCGCGACATTGTTGGTCGCCTTCGTCAGAGCGCCGTTGGATGCGCGAACAAAACGCGCGAGCGTTTAGTTTGAAGCATTAATTTATTATCTGTGTTGACAGTTGGCGCAAGATGGCGGGGGGAAGCTTAGCGGGCTTTTCATTACACCTTTTCGATCTTTGAACCTAGTTTAAGAATACACTTCTATGATGTCTGAGCTGTCACCAGTTTTTTTTTTATTAGACTAACAGTTTGATAATGTCCTCTACAATAAGTACATAGGGGATTTTGACGCCATTTTTGAATGAAATAGTATAGCTCGACTTTTCAAGTTGGTTCAAGAGGTAAGGGGATTCATTTCATAATTATCGTCTGGATTGGCATCGTCATTATCATCAGGGGTACTTATAATTTTATAACAACTATCAAGAAAGACTCGACACTGGCACAAATAGTACTATTTTGTAGCCAATTGCCAACCTTAAAAAGAACAATAATTACTTCAAATAGTTTTATTTATATTTTTTCGTGTCAGACAGGCACGATAATATACAGGTATATGCAACTTGTTTTAACTAGAAGATTCTTCAAGTTCAATTTCCGCCGTTCCAGACAAATGGTACTATCAAACTAAATACAATCTTATCGATTATTTTAATCGATTCGTGTAACGATTTAAATATTATAACGATTATTTCGACACGGTATCGGGGCGTTATCGCGGCCATAGATTATGGAACATCGCTTTATTAATTAAAAGTAAAAAAGGAAAGCCCATTTCCATTAGCCGGATACGTGTCAATTAAACATAAGGGCGGTTACACGCTTGCGTTTTGTTATGATAGGTAGGTGGGTATTTAACCATGGGTCACGACAGCTTGAAGACCTGCCTTATATTTTGTAAGGGTCACAGAGTAAGAGCACGTCCCGTAAATAAGCGTCTGTGCTTTCTTCCTTGCCATAACCTAACTAGGTTAAATATAACTGCCCGTTTAGAGCCAGAGTCGTTGATCTGTGAACTGCCTAACATTTCTAATAAACTTTTAAACGCAGTTTCATGACTGTTACGCCCACAATAATATTTATTGATATTCTTGCGGAAGTATTGATAAAGCATTTAAAAATAAACAATAAAGTAAAACATTGATTTATATCAAATGTTTTTCTCAAGAAGTTACTGATACTTTGTCAACTAAGTAACTCACTTGGGGGAGGAGGGAAGGGTAGTCTATAAGAACCTTCATGAGATTGAAATTTGCGCCTTTTAGGTAAATTATAATCATTTTGTGAAGACAAAGTACTATGCAATATGTCGATTTAAAAAAAAAACTACCCTACAATGACATTTGTTTTTTTTTCTGAGCTACGTAATATTTCTATTTTTTTAAATTGACACGCTCGTCGAAATTCTGTCATCACATAATGACTACAAATTCGCTAAAGAAGCGCAGGTTTCCAGGTATACCCTTTCTGAAACACGCTGTATATGCCCAACTTATGCACCCACTCGCTAACTATTGAAAGTTAGCGAAAGCTGAATGACACGGCATTCATTAGTCATCAAACGCCCACCATTTTATTAACATGACATTTGTTACCGTTTATTTGAACTTTAAAAGAAATAGATAGTGTCCGGCTTTCACGTGGACAGTATGCAAGTAATCAAGTAGCAAGTACGTATGGGAATCACTTGCTCAAATATTATTTATCAAAGTAACACGCGATAAAAAAATTACATCTTCACTCTTTAACATTCTTGCCAACAAGTCACCATACAATTTATCATTAGCTTTTATCTAGGTATTTTTATATAATTATACGTAAACCTTAATATTGAACACAATTATAGTATCATAACAATAATGTGAAAGCTTTATGAAAATGTAGTACCTATTGGCGATATTGCATTTTTATATAGCTATGTAGAATTTTACAGCTAACTTGGCTTAGCTCTTCTTTAATTATTCAAAACCCGCATATAAACAATCCACTTAGCCAGCACTATCCGTTTCATCATCTCGAACAAGTGACAGTTCTCAATGCGTCCGCCATATTGGGCACTAATTAAAAAAGCAAAGGCCCGCGCACAGGAAACGTCATTTCTTATATCGCGTTCGAAATTTGAAAAGATTGACAGATTTGACAGCGCGCATTGGCGCCGATTGGATGCGTGCGGGTGACGGCGGCGGGGGACGAGGGACAAAGTTTGTTTTGATTGATTTAATTAACGGTTTTTATGCGCTATCTACCCAATGATGCATTATTATTGTGACCTAACCAGGCGATCTTCCAGAACAGGGCCGGCTTGATGGCCATTAAGTCATGTAGAGGCCCCTAGGCCAAGCAAATCTTGGGGTCCCTCTCCCATTAGATAGGTGGTGTTTTAACCGTTTTGTTTATTAATATTATGTATTTAATTTACAAGCAGAATATTCCGAGGTTTTAATAATTCTCAATGAAATCTTAATACGGAAAAATACCTTCAAACTTGGCCACCGACTTGGGTATTGCAAATTTTGTGATTATATTTGTCTTTTATAAAACGCATTTTTTTCTCAAACGCTGCGGGGCCCCTGGGCGGCTCCGAGCTCATAGGCTGGTCCAGAATATTCCACACAATGTACTGTAGCATTTATGTCGATGCCAACGCATAGAAAGTACTCACAAACTAAACATCTGCGCGCGCGCATCCATCACGCAACGCAGTCGCGTGCGCGGCGCAATTAGCGTCAATTCACGCGGCACGCGGCAACGCGAGCGAACTTTGAACCCGGTGAGAACTGGCGACCAATCTGAGCTTCCAGGAACACTGATTGATGAAGCAGCAGTGAACACGACATTTGACTCGTGTAATATACTGAAACTGAAATACATTCGGAGCACACCAACTGCGTACGGTCCCACACTATGTAATGCTTGAATTACGAGGATCGTTCAACAGACTAAAACTAAAAAAGCAGCGATAACCAAGTTGGTAGAACGCTTGCCTCGGCAACGAGGATGGCAGGTTCAAACCCCGGCCTAATCCCCCTCACATTGAGGGGAGGCCCGTGCCCAACAGTGGGACATTAAAAAGGGCTGGTATTATTTACAACAGATTGGAGGTGAGGACAGTATATAATACTTCCGGCCCTGATACCCAGGGCCTTAAACAACGGGCTACCCTCTGGGTCAAGGAGCTATCTTTCCTATTGAAATTAGGATGTATTTTAATTTCAATGGCCTCACGTATCATCCTTGGTCGGAATCGGTGTTCTTTTGCAAGGATCTGTGGTTGATGAAATCCGATATAATAGCGGGTGCGATCCTGTACATGTTCACAGATTGCAGACTACGTTTTGCACATTGCAAATTGCAAAATTTGTTTTATTTCAATGTGCAGTATTCGCGTAAATATAAGAATCAGTTGAGATATGGCCTTGCCCACAAATTGTTTGGGTATTTCTCCAGTGTCAAGTACTTTAATAGCGGTAACAAATTCAATCAATATAGGTACATGTAAAACAATGGCTTGTTAGTCATCATTTATAACTCATGAACGGGTGGACCAATTTTTATGGTGTTAGAAGTTTTTGAATGTGTCTCCACCCCGAATAGCAGAATAACATATTAAAATATAGCTGTCCCGGCGAACTTCGTACCGCCTCAGAATCATGAATTTATTGGTATTCTATGAAAATTTTAAAAAATCTATCCCACGGGAACCATACATTTTACCGGGATAAAAAGCCATAGCCTATATGCTATTCCAGACCATAATCTATCTCTGTGCCAAATTTCATCCAGATCCGTTCAGCCGTTCTGGCGTGAAAGAGTAACAAACATCCATCCATCCATCCATCCAAACTTTCACATTTATAATATTAGTATAGATTATTATATTAGTATAGATGTGAAAAAGATCACAAAAAAATCATAATAAAGATAATTAATTCTCTCATACATTTGATTCTGAGGCGGTGTGAAGTTCGCCGGGGCAGCTAGTTATAAAAAATTGATGATAACATTGCAAAGATGAAAATGGCGGGGACGACCCGGGCCCCAAGTCTGCTAACACAATCGATTCATAATTGAACAGCAACGCATAGTACTCGTAACTGTCACTTTTGACAGATATTGTATGGGATATCTGTCAGAAGTGACAGTTTCTATGCGGTTGTTGTTCGATTATGAATCGATTGTGTTAGCAGAGTTGGGGCACAGTTAACGTGCGCTCCCGAATACCAGATTACTTCTCGCACACGTAAATAGGTAAACAATACGTCATTTAAAACCTGCCTCTCTAAAGTCTGGCCAACAAAGCCTCCGGTCTGAGCTGCCAACTTCCAACCGCCAACAAGATTAGCGGGCGCCGCCATTTGCGACCGCCATGTTGAATCTCGCGTCAAACTTACAAAATGGATTCCCTCGGCTCCCGGTCCGCTGGGATTTTAAATGTTGTATTCTCGTTTCGTGATTATTGTCTATTCTATACACAATAGCAGTGACAACCGAATTGCTAGAACGGTCGCCTTGGTAACGGGAGTTGTAGGATCAAACCCCGGCTCGCACCTACAGATTTGATGTGCGAATCTCATCTTCAACCATGATTATAACTTAGCGGTGAAGGAAAACAGCGCGAGGAAATGCATGTCTGAGAGAACCCCAAAGACGTGTGAAGTCCGCCAACCCGCACTCGGCCAGCGTGGTGGACTATGGCATATAATACCCCTCGTATTCAGGAGAAGCCCATAATTATGTATTAAATCTATACACAGGGCATAACGAATTTATTCTCCCAGAGGTGCACACAGGCAACCCACATTTCGCCGTTGTTTTTGGTCTCAATGTAATGGAGGTAAATCTATACATATAAATAAAATTGGAGTGTCTGTTTGTAATATTAAAATAACCGCTTTTTACTAAGTGCATTCGGATGTATACACGGTACCTATACCAAAACAACATTTTTTAAAATTTTTGACTGTCTGTCTTTCTGTTTGTTCCGGCTAATCTCTAAAATGGCTAGACCGATTTTGACGGGACTTTCACTGGCAGATAGCTGATGTGACAAGGAGTAACTTAGGCTACCTTTATTTTAGAAAAAAAAATAGGAGTTCACGAAAAAAAATTAAAACCAATGTTGCAGCGCAGCGCCTGATTAAGTTTGATAGCAACAACCTGCAATGCGTCGCGCGGGCTCAGAACGCGCGAGCAGGCTGTTGCCAACGGTTGTGTCATTGTTAAATACCACGCGGACGAAGTCGCGGGTAACAGCTAGTATACATATAAAACAATGGCTTGTTAGTCATCATTTATAACTCATGAACGGGTGGACCGATTTTTATGGTGTTAGAATTTTTTGAGTGTGTCTCCACCCCGAATAGCAGAATAACATATTAAAATATGTGAAAAAGATCACAAAAAAATCATAATAAAGATAATTCATTTTCTCATACATTTGATTCGTGAGGCCTTCGCCGGGACAGCTAGTTATAAAAAAATAATGATAACATTGCAAAGATGAAAATGGCGGGGACGACCTGGGCCCCAAGTCTGCTAACACAATCGATTCATAATCGAACAGTAACCGCATAGTAACTGTCACTTTTGACAGATATTGTATGGGATATCTGTCAGAAGTGACAGTTTCAATGCGGTTGCTGTTCGATTATGAATCGATTGTGTTAGCAGAGTTGGGGCACAGTTAACGTGCGCTCCCGAATACCAGATTACTTCTTGCACACGTAAATAGGTAAACAACCCTCCTCTCCAACCCTCCCCTCCAACCCAACCCGTACAGAAAACGCATTTATAACTTCGCGAGCTTCGTGTACCTATTATTAAGTATAAGTATTGCAATCATCACGTGAACGTCGCAATCGAAGATGTCAGTCAAAAAAGTCAAGAAAAAAAACTTTCAAAGAGAGCTTCGAACTTTATGGCGCCTAAAATGGCGCTCGATCCAAATGTCAAATTTATTTGAAATCTTGTACCCCCTTTTTTTATTACATTGTAGGCAAGTATTTGATCTCGATATCACCTGATGGTAAGTGATGATGAGATCTACGATGGAACATACTTGCCTAGGTAGGAAGGCGGCAGTAGATCGAGACGCTACATTCACTAGGCACATGCAGCGCAGCTGATCTGACCCGCCATCCATGAATGGCAACACCGAACATCATGCCGGAACACGGCTAGACCGCTTGGCGACATGGCTTTGTTCAGTGGGTGGTGACTAGCCACGGCCGAAGCCTACCACCAGTAGAGTTGTCACCTAGTTGGCACCACCCAGGGTCACGTGTAGGGTATCTCGAGGGTATTTAATTCTCCTACGGACGAAGGTGACTCGACCCCGAATTTATAGACGTTCTATAACTTTATCAAACGTCTATATATGCGTGGGAATAGACTATAAAGTATACGGTTAACTCACGAATAATCTCGCACATGCCGCTCATATGGCGTGTTCTTACAATAAAATTATAGTAAATTCCGCTATACTGTTTTCTTCTTCTTCTTTCTTTACGAAATGAGATGCGATGAAATAAAATGGATATGATTATGGCCTCACCCACAACTTAGCGGGTATTTTGCCAATGTCAAGTAATTAATAGCAATGACACATTATAAATAAAATAATGGATGTGACGTAATGTTATGAAAATGGCGTGTCCCTATACTGTTATAATTCCTTCATCTGTGCGTAAGCGCCATATTACCGTTCCAACAGCTTCCAGCGATCGGTGTCAGTTTTTGCGACCGCAATGATTCACGCGCGATCGTGGACGACAAAAAAAAATAGGTACCTACCTATAATTTGTTTTGTTACCGCCGTGGACATAGTTAAGAAGAACAGCGAAAGCTATGATTCAAAATCCGAACCTTTTTTTTTATTTGATTTTTTTTTAATAATTCATTTTGACTCTATTGTTAATTGCTCGAATCTCGAACTCAATAAATTAATATCGCCCGACGAACACACCAACTATACGGTTCCACACTAAGCAATGCTTGTATTGTGGATACGGTATAATGGACTGGGGGCGAACTCGGTATAGTACTTATATAGATATTAAATATCCATGACTCGGGTACAAATACTCGTGATTATCACACAAATGTTCTGTGTACCAGGATTCGAACCCGGGACGCGCAGCTCAGAAAGGAGTGTCGCCAACCACAAATTGAAGCACAAAAAACTAAGCCGATTTGTGTAGTACATCCGAGTTACTCACACATACACATTAAACTCATTTATTCATTCATCGAAGCCACGGCCTGCATATTCTTTTTGGTTATTATTTCAGAGTCGGAACTCGAGTTATCATACTTTTCTTGTTTTACTATGACACGAAATAGAAAAACTCTCGGCGTGCACCGTGTACTATCTATTTTGGTAGTAGGTAATAGATGATAATCATTTTAAAATTTGTGTTCTAGATACCAGCGTAAGTATTACTTATAATCAAAGTAAGTTTGTAAATAAATCTCAAATAAAAGATACTCCATAGACAATAGGAATACTGCGTTCTCCGCGTAGAATGGTGGCAAGCCAAAAATGCGTGGTCTATTTCCTTGCCATAATATTATGCTTGTTTTGACTTAGAGGAGTCAGCTATAACTTGGAATCATAAAAAAAAATATTTATAGACAAAAAGAGCACTGGCCATTTTTGTGAAAAAAATTCGTTACAGCCATTTGTTTGAAAAGAATTAAGAAAAAATGGTTTTGGCATCGAGGATGCATTCTGCTCGATCGGACGCTATGTTGTGGGTGAGGCCATATTCATATCCATTTTATTTCATCGCATTTCATTTCGTAAAAAAAGAATAAGTAAAAAGTAACGAACTAGCAAGAGTCAAATTTATGAAAATCACTTGTCTATACGTTGATCGTCTTCTAGAAAAAAAAAACATTTCTTTTATTCGCGCCCAGTAAGTGAGGCCATATTCATATCCATTTTATTTCATCGCATCTCATTTCGTAAAGAAAGAAGAAGAATAGTAATGTGTGCTCATTACCTATTTTATAATTTTAGCAATAATCATGTCATCATCATAATTGCAGCAATCTCATCCTGATATCACATCTCAGTTCGTGTACCTGACAGTATCAAATTATTTAATAATTAACAATGTCTATGGTCATTATAGCTGTCAATTTTCCCGCCAACGCGAAAGCAACAGGCTAGAACTACGGCGACTAACGGACGCGACGGTAGCTGAACGTGGGCGGTACGCCCGGAAGGCCATTTTAAATTATTATTATTAAAATTATTTTCGTTGCAGCTCGACGTGTTTTGACTTCGTTTTAATTAGAATTTATTTAAATTTCCTGTGCCTGGGGCTCTGTTACATTAGTTAAGTATGAATATTGTTCTTCAAGACAGCTTGCTGAGTGTACAACTCAACGCCGAAGTATACCTACATACGCTATCAAACATTCAAAACCCCATTATAACCGCATCAGTAATTTTTGCATTCGTACTAAAAATACAAAAAAATAATTGTTTCGGATATCGCTACATTACTTATTTATTTGAAAGATTGGAATAAGATACCCTAAAAAAATATAGATAAAACTATCTAAGATCGATTCTTTCAAATTTTCTCACGATCACTCGATACTAAAAGGACTCAACTCGTAATCAGAAAAAGGTACAGAAAAAAAACTTTATCTATGCTAAGCCACATTCCAAAAGTGTATTTGAAGATCGAACTCGGCGCTCCGAGAGAGCTATCACTCAATAGAATAGAACATCCATTTGGAAATAAAATTAATTAATGATGTATCATGGCACTGCGCTCAAGACCGTTGTATCATTATATTAGCTGGTTTATTTTTCTATTCTGTGAAGTCAAAAAAAATGTAGTGTCCATGGAAAACCAACGTTAAATTGTTATGCGCGATTCTATGCAGCATTCGAAGTTGCACTAAGTCGTAATAACAAAGTACTGTTTGTGATTTTGGATGTAGAGAGTAATCTCTGGAAGTACTGATATGATCCTGAAAAATGATTCACTAGTAGGAAGCTGCACTATCTCTTTAGTGCTATAGGCTATTTTTCATAGAGGAATCTTAAAACTTCAGTGACTCTTTGAATGATATTCATAAAATAATACTGAAATTATTGATGAACTGAGATTTCTAGATCGTTGACATAGAAACACACACACACACACACAAACACACACAAACGCACACACACACACACGTTTACACACACATACGACCCTGCCTGTAAATACAGAACACTATTATTATATATGGTTTCACTATGACATTTGATTTTAAGTTTTATTTGAAGACAATAAATATCACGTAATATTGTACTTGTACATTAATTAGTGTACCTTTGTTGTTGTCGGTGTTACTTGGTAATAAATTATTCCTATTCAAAGTATGTCCACATGAACGATTTGAATCTATGAACTGTCGACGAAAGGATCTAGTGTGATCTTATTTGAATATCTACTCGGGAGTTAGCACATAGCCAGGCATTCGACAGTTGCCTATAGATCTACAGCTAGCAAGAATGTCGCCCGCGCAGGTCGCGCGCGGATTCCTGTAATGTCGTGACTGTATTGGCCAATTACTATAGTACTCAAGTAGCAACGTTTAAAATATAGGCATTGTAGGGGCTAGAATGTCAAAGAGAGACAGCGTTATACAAAGAATATTAACACGGATGGCTGCCGGTTTTTCGTATAGCTTTGTCCTTCTCTGCTGGCTGGTCGGTCCCAACCAAGTCGAATATCGCCACTCAAACAAGTATGGTTGGAGTCGGGACGATCCCAGTTAAACCCAGATTTTAAAAAAAAGTTTACGATGTCTCTGCGGTTAAGTCAGCATGTTTAAAAAAATACGGTTCAACTATTTATTTTAACCGTACAGCACTTAACCGCGAAGATAAACCAATAACAAACTGAAAAGTACCAGGGGCCCATGTAATGTAGGGAGTGTTTGAACTGGAGCATTAGCGGCGGCTGCCCACAATCCGTCTGCGGCCGGGCACGGAGCAATAAAGATTAGCTGTTACTGTCCACTCGACGATAGATGGTGTTAGTTTCTAAGGGATTTTTTGTCTTTCGTGTAACTAACTTTCGTGTTTCTGTTTGGTACCATTGAATTGAACATCTCCAGAATGCGCCGTTTACAAACCAGATTAAAGTTTATCAGAAAAGGGAAGATCTTCCAGGCAGGCGGGGAAGCCGCCATGCCCCAACCGTTACTATCGGATTCTTGTATAAATGTTACGTGCTCCGAAAACTCATAGCGCGTTCAAGTATTCTCTGGAGAATTGTCATTTATTCTGAAATGTCGTCTGCAGCACCGAAGAGTTCGCTACAAAAGTTTCGGAATGTTACTTACTAAGAATGGAAGGAAATTCTTAATTCAATATCGAAATATTACTATTTACACCAACATCATGTAATAACTTGTTGCTACTTTATGTAGGTACCTGTGTACGTGTTCATTCAATCTGATAGTATTCGAAGAAAAAAATCATAACATAAATTAATATAACATTGACTCGATAGATGTCGCTAGTAAACAAATAGCACGCGGTATAGTTTTGTTACATAACAAAACGTAGGATCTACTAACATATTGATACCGATTACCATTACAGTACTTACAAACAAATCTAATCAATTGTTTGTAATTTTTTGGTGCTTCGTCGAGACTTGTGTGTCTCGGTTATAGCATTCTGTAATCAAAATCAATGAAATAAATAATAATTAAACAGAATTTCGTAAAAAATATTCATTTGTGCTATTACTACACTGTTTTACAACTTCACTTAACTTTTCTTTTAAATCTCAGTAAAGAGGCTGTTTCTTCTTTTTTTAGGTCAGAAATCGGCTACAAAATAGTGCAATTTTGCCAGTATCGAATAATTCTTGCTGATTGTTATTAAATTATAAGTACCCCTGATGATAATGATAATGTTGACGACGATTGTGATAGCAGACGTGGGGCCCTGGGGCTCGTGTCAAATTAAATTACTAAAAATGTATCAATAAATTTACAAATAATATAATTTAATTACTGGGCCCCCGGGGCCCCGGGCTGACCCCCCTCGTCGGCAAGCACGGTTCATTTAACCGATTCGATGTGCTTGTAGCGTTTCAATGTAACAACTATATTTTTGTGGGCTAGGTACTGGCGAGCGCGAAAGTGTTAACAAATTTAACAGTTCCTGACTGGTACAGTTTGTGGTTAGCACAGATATTGGTGACCTTGCTTTCTGTACCAATGGTCTTGGTTTCGAATCCCGGTATAGCCAGACTATATTGAGCACGAATATTTTAGCCCGGACTTTTAATATCTGTAGTAGTAATGTTAGTACGGGTTCGCCCCCAGTCCATTGTACGGTACCCTTAATACTAGGTACGCTTAGTTTGGTACCGTACAATTGTTGTGTTGATCATGCGATAAATACTTTTTGTGGGTGATTAAATAGCGATGACGATGAGGATTTGGATGCTGCGTAGATCGGCATTCTAATTTATCTTGCAAAAGAGAACAAATATTGCGAGATTTTTGCCATCACAGGTCTTTTGCATTTATAGAAATAGTCCTTCCTTGATTTCTTATACTCGATGAATTGCTATAAAATATTAAAAACAAGTACATAACGTCTTCCCAAACTGTTAATATTAAACTCGAGATCTGAAATTATCTAAGTACATCTACAATTATTTAGTTTTTTTTTAATTTAGCATCCCCATAGGTATTTTGCCAGTGTCAAATAATATAAATTATTTCAGTTTTCGAGCATATTCAGAGGCCCAACTAAAATACCCCCCCCCCCCCCCCCCCCCCCGGCCATCCCTCAATCAATAAAGTGATGGATACTTTACTGAAAGTTTTTTATGGATTTTTCGTGAGAAACTGAAAAGCCTAGTTTCGTCACTGATTCAATTATCTACACTCGTGCACTGTACCGAACCCATAATGGTTAATATTCCACTTATATAACTCGCAGGAACACTAGTTTTAGAAATTAAATCATAACTGACGCCATGACTTTTCAGTTTCCCGCCAAAAAGCCTGTTTTGTTTTATTAACTACATAATAACAGATCGGACGGGGACGCCATTTTCATATCATCATGTCACATCCATTATTTTATTTATAATGTGTATTTATTGAATGTTTTATTGCTATTAATTACTGGACATTGGCAAAATACCCGCTAAGTTGTGGGTGAGGCCATTTGCATATCCATTATATTTCATCGCATCTCATTTCGTAAAGAAAGAAGAAGAAGAACAAATCGCACATGTCAACTTTCCCCGCGACGGTACCGCTGGTGGTCCGCGGCGCGGCTCGCTCCCGCCACGAGTGTGCAGCGACGCGAGCTAACACCGATTCGTCGTCGATCGACAATAATTGATATTTATTACTCTATTATAAGATTTGTGCGCGCGACTGTACGTTTGAAGGGTGTCTATGGTAAATAAATATATCTATTAATGCACAAGTTTGCGGTGTTTGTTTGTAAGTATTTTATGAGTTAACCAGCTGTATTGATTATAATGAAATCTTGCAAATATATTTTGTGGAGTCCCCGAACCCGCTGTTATAAGACATTTTTAGCGCACCTAACCGTTTGGCGGCCTGATTAGCGCAGTTGGTAGTGACCCTGCTTTCTGTGCCGAGGGTCCCGGGTTCGCATTGATGTTGTACCCGAGTCATGGATATACAATATATATGTAAGTAATATATACTGGCTTCGCCCCCAGTCCATTGTAAGGTACCCATAATACAAGCGTTGCTTAGTATGGGACCGTATAGTTGGTGCGTTCGTCTGGCGATATTTATTTATTTATTATTCTAGCACGCTAACACCTCCGTGCACAACTGTACCGAAACATGACTATGCAATTACAAATTATACATAGTTTAAGATATTTTCGGCTGAACACTGAAAAAATGCACGAGAACCGATAACTTTTTGTTACCGCTTCATATTCGTTGGTTCAATGAACCTTCGCACAACACGATATAACATACACCCATGAAATAAAGCTTATTTTACAAATTTTATCGCGTTTATATTATGTTTTTACGTTCCCGACGTTTCGGCTGCTTTACAGCTACCACGGTCACGGGAGGACTGGGCCCCAAGTCTGCTAACACATTCGTTCTATAATCGAACAGCAAGTGTCATAGTTTGAACCGGGGTACCCTCATATTTAGTTGTTGCTCGCGGTCCGATCTACGCAGAAAGTGCTCACAGTGTCTTGAGGTGTTGCAATGGTGCGCTTGGTATCTGTAAAATAAGTTATTAAGTTTTATTGGTTAAAATAAGTTTTATTTCAATATTCGCATAAATATAACAAATCAATATACACCTGGGATTTAAAATTACAAAATAATAAAATTTATTGACGTAAAAATCTATAATAAATTGCATTGCATTTATGCGGTGCTGCCCACTAAAGTACGCCCCAGCCCTGACAGCTCTCTAGTCGATGTTTGCAAAACGATTTAGGCATCGATTCGACTGACATAAGGCTATTTTCTCTTCGGATTACTAAAGGGACGGTATAGGAGGGCAGGTGCCAACTTGGCTGTGGCTTTATATTTACTTTATAGCACTTAAAACAGCAGCTTATGGGACCGTTATATGACCGATAGTGAGTTAAAAGCTTGTAAGGGATATATCGCAATGAGATTATTTTTGGATGCATTGTATAATCTATGCCGCCCCTCCGCGGTCGATGTCACCCTCAGACCATAGACTAATAGCCACTCTCTATTCCCAACGGGACTCGAATAGTGGTATTTTTATTACGTACATTATTTGTTTTTGACATTTAATATGTCAAATCAATCTAGTCGCGGTACAGAATAGATTTAGTTTGTGTTGCCACCTACACAGTTTAATTGTTACTACGATTCGATTCAGAAACATTGGATCGAGATCATTGATTTTTTCACACATATACCTTCCACTTGCGCCACAGCTATCCACACCTTTACTGATAGTGATTGGGGGTTCATCATCATCATCATCAACATTATCATTATCATCAGGGGTACTAAAAATTCCAAAACAATTATCAAGAACTACTTGACACTGGCAAAGATAGCACTATTTTGTAGCTGTTTGCCAACGTAAAAAAGAAGAAGAAGCATATATTATTTAAATTGACATCGAAATTTGACTTCTGTAAAATAGGTACTAATAGAAAAAATATGTTTTTCATATTCCTCCGTGTCGCTTTCAGGAGCCAGTACTATACTATCCTCAATCAATATTTTTCCTTTGTTCCAGACAAGGCCTCAAGCTCCGCCAGTTGACAGACGGCCGCCATCTTGTACAAGTGATATACTCACAAAATGGCGACGTACAGGACTGCGAATACATAACACAAGGGAAAGCAGCGAGAAACTTCCTTAAAACTTTAAGAAAAGAATTAAAATTAGCATTAGACGAGGAGATATACAGATTAATTAATTATAAACAACCAAATGAATTTGAGGATGAGAAGTTTTACCGCCATTTTCGAAATGTCAGTTTTAGAATATTAAAAGATGGCGATCGGTTGCCGCCAGATATATCGAGATGGTTTAATTATGACAAATTGAAATTGGAATGTATAAAACGGCACGAGGAGATGAAGTATATGATGATGAATAGGAATAAAGTCGGGGAAGACTCACTCGCTAGGTACTTATATAAATTTTGTTTTTATTATTAAAATTAGTTTTCAAGTTCTAAACGAAAAATATCTGCTTATATGCTTGAACGTCTTGTAAGTAGTTGTAAATCTTGGCCATTTTTTTGGTTTAAAAAAACCTATAGAGCAAGTTTAAATAGCATCTGCCTACATTAAAAAAAAATACAAGACATTCAAACAAAACGAAAAGAGAATATTCCAAATTTGAAAACTGGTAGGTTGGTATTGTAGTCGGAACACATTGATATAATGCCAGTTGTGTGAAATTATCTATCATGCCAAAAAGCCATTCAACAAAAAATGTTGCAGTGGACGTGCAGTGACAATGATTAAAGTAGTTTACAATAGCTTTGACGACATTTTGTTGTCCATATTTATAGACAAAACTACATATACTTGCATTATAAGTAATTAAATCGATAATCATTCAAACTCAAACTAATACTTTGGATTTTCTCTTCTCCCCTTCCTAACTATATTTTAAATTTGGAATCTTCCTTAATTCGGCCAGTCCGTGATGACCTCTTCGTTTTTTTTTCACATAGGTCTTTAGACATCGATCTTTTTAGGCTCTAAGATAAATGGACCACACTTTCTATTTTTACTACTTGTCAATCCTTCACAGACTAACTCACAGGCATAAATGGGCTACCAGCTTATTAACTTTATTATCAGAGATTTAACACCCATCAGCTTCATACAAACCCATATACAAAAATTCGCTTATACGACTGTAAATCAACGATAACAGGTCGCGAAGGTCACTCAGGGAGAACTTTATACTGCCCGGTACGAAATGGTGTGGTGCTGGTCACGTGGCGACGCAATACTCCGAGCTAGGACTCGACGCGGCCGAGGACAAGTGCTGTCGGGCGCACGACCACTGCCGAATCAACATCGGAATGTTCAAACGAAGATTCGGATATTACAACTTTAGGCCGTACACTATCTCGCACTGTAGATGCGATAGGAGGTTAGTTTTTTTTTTTATTTAACTCCAATTTCAAACTAAAGTCACGGTCTTTTGGGAGTGTCACGTTTTGTTTATTTTTTTTCTGTTGTGGAGCACTGGAGCGGATTAGCTTTCAGTCGGGTTTTTTTTTATTTTGAACTTTTATGTAAGTTTTTTTGTCACGCTGTTATTTTATTCACAGGCTTTATGGGTAATTGGCGGTTTGCAAAAAAAAATAATTGGCTGGTCATCTTAGTCTCTGATGTAAAGTAGCTTGTGACAGCGATGGTTATTTTTATTCGGCGCTATTTATTTTTGGTGGCGGGCTTTTGTTGAATGAAATGGAGACAAATATGGCTTAGTTTGTACATAAATAAATAATAATCAACCGTATTATATCTAAATGCTGAACACTTATTATATTAATTAATGTAATGTCTCCGAGATCCGCAATATATGTAGATAGATACATACTAATCACAGATCCTCAAGGTTTTCATTTCACCTATTACCTATACAGGTTTTATTCAGAAATGTCAAATCATATTTTATCTACGTAATAAGGGCTGAGTTTACTGGGGATATGTTTTTTTTTTGTACTTGGCACAAAATAAAATCTTAAAAAAGAAAACAACACTTATTATTTTTTATATTCTATATCAGCCGATATATTTAGTTCATTTATATAACTGCGTGACTATGACGATATTCCACATGCGAGAGGCCGTATCTTTAAAGAAGCATTTTTAAACTTCAAGTTTTTAACTCAAGACGACCTAAAGTATACGTAAGCTTAAACCATATTCCCAAAAATGACGGGTCATTATCACTAATAACTATAGTTAAATCAATTAGTGACCATCTAATCAAATTAAAAATTTTTTTTTTTTTTTAACCTTATAAAAAACTACAAACAATATTATTGTTGGTACTATCCATTGCGTTCTATCTTCAAATTCTTTTACTGATTTCATAATAATGTAATAATACTGGCAATAAGTGTATAATAAAAAGAAAAAAAGGAGATAGGAAAGATTATATTTTGTAGGTCCGTTCAGATATTAGCGTTATACTTACATTGAAAATTCGATAAAAAATGTGCAACATTGTAATGATAACAATTCAATTCAAATATAACAATTCAAATATTTATAAAAGTCATATCTTAAAAGTTAAAAGAAATATCGTTACCTATTAAAAATTCGAAAAAGTTGTCTAATTGAATAACAAATTGAAATAATACAAATTTTAAGGATTTTATCGCGTTTATATTATGTTTTTTACGTTCCCGAAATTAGTTTTACTTCAATGTGTAGTATTCGCGTAGATATACGAAATCAATAATTATGAATAACAAATGTTCAATCAATTTAAAACAAAAAAAGAGTAAGATGTTAGAAACGTATCTATTCAGACACTCAACGAATACCGCCCAAATCTGATCATGGTAAGGACCTTAAATAAGGTCCTATATCATAAACTTAACGTCCCATTTCACTCAGGATCAAAGGATACCCCATTAGAGGTCTAATTAAGATTAGAAGAGTTATATTTTGTTTATTGAGTTATTTATTTTTATGTTTACATTTTAATGGATTCCTGGCTCGTCGACTACGTGGCGTACCTGGCGCTCGACTACGTCTCGGGACAATCGTAGAAATAAATAGTAGAGCTAGAGCAGGGTTTCCCAAACTTATTTTGTCTACTGCCCACTTTGAGAATGAATTATTTTTTAGCGCCCCCATTTTTTCACCTTCTTAAAAACCACTATAACTTGAAATTAAATTAATTATTGTAAGCCTCTACACAACGCCCCCATTTTAGTCCACCAACCTAGCCCAGTGTGGGTTGGCCGACTTCACACGTTTTTCGAGAGGTTCTCCCAGACATGCAGGTTTCCTCACAATGTTTTACTTCACCATTTAGCAAGTGATAATCATAGTTGAAAGTGAAATTCGCACATAAAATATATAATTCCCAGAGGTGCAAGCCGGGGATTGAACCTGCAATCCTCGTTACCGAGGCAAGCATTCTACCATGTTGGCTATCAATTTATAGTAATAAACTAAAGTAATAAAAATGTAACCCAACCGGGAATACAACCAATTAACTTACTCACTAATATCAGGCGCAATAAACGCTCTGTGATCTATGGATCATTCACGCACGCTGCCAACGATCTATAGATCTTTATAGCGCACTCAGGGATCTATGAGGGATTTACAGCGTCGTACAAACCGCGTTTATGGTTAATATTTTTTTTAAACTATAAACGCGCTGGTGGTCCATTTATTTTTAACACCATAGAGATTTAATACAATGTTTAATGAAAACACGGCGAAAGAGGTCATAATGTGATACTGGCATTGAACTTGTCAGTAAGGCGTGTTCACATATAACAGAATTGCGTTCCCACATGCAAACAACAACACCAATCAAAGGCGTTAAAACGATGTATATATGTATCGTTTCGAGAATGGCAATAACGAATACGCCTTATATCTAAACACGCCTAATAGACAAGAGATGGTTGATGGACAACGTAGCTTGTAGACTTTCGGGGAATAAATCATTATTCGAATTAATTGATAATGGTTGAATATCATTTGATTGATTACTCACTCAACAGTTACGGTCGAACACGAAGGATAACATTATATTAATGTTATCTAATGGCTTTCGATTTCGAAAACATTCTTCTTCTTTCTTTTCGAAATGAGATGCGATGAAATAAAATGGATATGAAAATGGCCTCACCCACAACTTAGCGGGTATTTTGCTATCAAGTAATTAATAGCAATAACATATTCAATGAATACACGTTATAAATAAAATAATGGATGTGCTGATTATAGGGCTATTCTAGCCGCATGCAGCGATATCTTTCCAGGGCCCCAAGTCGGCTAACACAAACGATTCATAATCGAACAGCAACGGTATAGTAACTGTCACTTTTGACAGATATCCCATACAATATCTGTCAAAAGTGACAGTTACTATGCGGTTGCTGTTCGATTATGAATCCATTGTGTTAGCAGACTTGGGGCTCAGGCCTTCCTTGTACCAATGAGAAAACACAATTTAATTTCAAATCAAAATTGCAGTTAGCCCAGTGGTAGACTGAGCTAGAGTCTAGCCTAGTCTTGGATGGCTTTACTTACGAGGCTAATAATAATTTAAAAAAAATATCCGAGTGAGGCAATCAAATATGTACCAACCATTACAAGATTCATAAGAAATAAAACGAATTTATCGAATTTTATCACGTTTATTCTATGTTTTTACGCTCCCGACGTTTCGGCTGCTTTCCAGCGACCATAGTCACGGGAGGACGGGAAATTAGTTTTATTTCTTAGTATTCGCGTGAACATAAAAAATCAAATTCATAAGAGTCAATAGCCTAGAGGTGTAAGGGACCGTCCTCGCAATTAATACGTTCCGAGCGCGATCCCCCCCCCCCCCCCCCCTAGCCATTAACTATCGACGTCGTAGAAACATGAGTGGGATAAAAAAAAAATTGCCGTAAGAAATCCGCGTACACACAGACCAAGACGCGACACGATGGAGCTACTCCGAGTGCCGGGTACCAAGTGGTGCGGCAAAGGGTTCTCCGCGACGAGGTATGCACAGCTCGGCGGCCACACGCGTACTGACCGTTGCTGCCGCGTGCACGACCTAAGGTGCCCTTTCTGGATCGGCGGCATGGAGAAGAAGTACGGCCTCCACAATTGGCGGGTGAATACGCTGATGCACTGCCGATGCGACGAGAGGTTTGTTTTTTAATTGGAACGCATTTGACTTGATCTAGCCAGTATCTGCCGAGTCGCGTTTTGTATCGATTAGAATATTATACTCCTAATATTGTCATCAACGTATATACAGCAACTTGGAGGCAGCATTATACGAGCGTTATTTAGGCAGTGTGTCCGATCTAGCGTGCATGAAATACCTAGATCTATGGAGGTAGTAAAAGTGATCTACCTAGCAAGTGTTCACTAGATCTGATCTAGCCTCAGTCCACTAGACCTAGTTGTTGCACGATTGATAAGTCACTTCGCCGAATTTTAAAAGCAAAGTAGCTCGTTAACTATGAAAAACTAATTAGTACGTGTATTTGTACCTTTTATTTGTGTTGTTGTATTTGCATGTGTGTTGTGTGAATGTGTAGCGATGTGATGGTAAAGGTGAACAAAACTATCGATATTAGTATTTTCTATGTAAAAAAGTAAGTATAATAGATATTGCTGATTGTCTATGTGCGATAATTATTATCTGTGCTCTATTTAATTTTATTTGTTGTTATCATAAAGCTGCCAAAGCTTAATAAACGTGTTTTCAACATTTAAATAACAATAAAACGAATATTACTCAAAAAATATATAGTCAGAAAGCTATAATACTGTCCGAAAAAACATAATTTTAAAATTCAGATGGCATTTGACCACTTTAAAAAATAATAAATTGCACCATTGTCTACGGTCTATCTCGTTTATGCTTCACTGAATCGGATATTTTAACCTGCAACCCAGTCACCCTTTTAGACGTCGCAACGTCAAACTGAGGTTAAAGAAAGGGTAGCAAGTTGTATAGAGGCTCTTCCCGAAAATAACTTTCAAATTAAGAATGACATCAGCACGGCAAGTGCAAAGCGCCTCTAGCGGACGGTATTTAAAACTTTCAATTCTCCATACAAAATGTCAAAATACGGTAGACTATAAAGTATATGGTTAGCTTACGACTGATCTCGCACTTAACGTACAGGGGTACTTATAATTGTATATATACCATTTTGTACCCGATTGCCAACCTAAATAAAAAAAAGAAGAACAAAGCTCAAATATTTTTTTTAATCACAATTTCCTACCTACCACGAAGGCTCAATTAATAATAAAAAGTATATAAATGAAACGTGTCCCCAAATAATTACCGTGGCACATTTAACACGTTGACTGCGTTAAGAGGTCTAAAAGATCTCTAACGTGACTTTCAGCTGGTGCGGCGCCGAAAATCGTGTTCTCCACCTCTGTGCGGGAGGTCGTAACTTCTTTATTTCTATGTGTTTGACAGAGACAAATATACATACCTACTTCCCGCTGCGAGTTTGATTCAATAATGTAATAAAAAAAATAGGAGATGGATGAGGTCTCTAACGCACTGAGTTGTAATAATATACATCTGTTGCGTGAGGAGATCTTTCGGACCTCCTAAAACACAGGCGTCGTAGACGCAAGGAGCGGAGCGCGGGCGGCGCGGGCGCCGTTAGCTCGCACTCAGTGTTGTTCAAATGTCGATAAGATGTACCTGCGCACTCCATTTAAAAAAAATACGCTCTTATATTTTGTCAGCGTGGTAGCAAAAAAAGTCGTTGCACAGGCTGTTACAGTAAATTACGGCTCACATTTAGTAGCACAGATGCATCCAAAACAGCCAAACGAATAAATACACTATGTGTGCAATGCGAACAACAAATGTGGTTACCATGCTTCAATGAGGAACATTTTTCTTAAATATTTTTTTAGTCACTATGTTTATTGAAATAAAACTAATTTTATGGATTATCATAATTTATCATTCAGGGAAGGACAGTCACCATGGTCAGTCGTCCCGTGACCATGGTTGCTGTAAAACAGCCGAAACGACGGGAACGTAAAAAACAAATAATAAACACGATAAAATCCGTAAGATTAGTTTTATTTAAATGTCTAGTATTCGCGTAAATATAAGAAATCAATATTACTATGTTTAAATGATTACTTCATAAAAAGTTAAGCTATCGATAACTGGGGTTTTATTTTAATCCCATCACTAGTCACAACCCAAACTGATCTATCTTTAGTTGCGATGCGAGATTCAATGGATACCTAATTTTTTTTTCGTTATATCTCATAACCCACTTTTCACATCCCCATGCGTAGCAAACTTGAGATAGAACAGTTAATTCTCTATTATTTAAAGAAAGAACATAGATTGTATCTTATTTTTTGATAAAGATATGAGTTTTTTTAAAATACCTTATTTTACGAGATGGATTAGGTCTCATACGCACTAGAGTGAAGCTCGGTTAAGAGGTCGAATAGGTCTCTAACGCACTGGCTGAAAGTCCTCTGAAAATGGCACCGCACTTAACGTGTTAATGGAGTCATTTCCTTGCGCCGGGGATGCGTCCTGCCTGACCCACAGCCACGGCTCCGACCTACAGTATTAATGGTTTATAATGAAATAAATAAAAATAAAATTTACATCACCACCCTGTATAGATAGATAGCCCGTTTGAAGAGAGAACAGAGAATGCTGTGGAGACACCTTTTTAATCCCATCCCATCCTCACCAATATTATATCAGGTTTTTCGCCTGATATTTCAGCAGTTATTAATTAATACACCGATTCGAATCTTTTTCGATTTCGAATCTTCTTTTTTTTTTAATTTGGCATCTCTATAGGTATTTTGCCAGTGTCAAGTAATATAAATTATTTCAGTTTTCGAGCATATGCACAGGCCCAAAGGTGATTGCAAATTGAAAAAAAAATGCTCTACCCATTGAAATCGCAAACTATGGGTCTACCATAATATAATATCTGTATAGGACATAATGCCCCCTTAAATAATAATAATTCTATGATTCTGCGACTCCACACCATTTGTGTCTACGTATAAAATTACAAAAAAATCCTACCCGATAGGATCTCTCGCTCCTAATTGGTGCTCATAAATATAAGCGCACACGCCGCTATCTGTGTCTGTCTGTCTGTTTGTTGCCGTAGATACGTACCGTACGCGATAAAATTGAGGTTTACTACTCAATTATAAAATTACAATTTTTTTAATGACAAATAAAAGGATGCGTTCATCGAAGTGCAGTCGATTTTTTTTTATTAATATATCAGGCGTGAGTTACATTTAAATCTGTGGTTAAGAAAAGTTTATAACAGTTGAAACAGTTTTCAGAATGTAACACTATTTTTGGAAAACATGTGTGTGTCTTTGAATTATAAAGAATACATTCTTTTATTTAAAAAAAGGCCCAGTTAATAGCGCTCTGCATTGACCAAAGAGCCCTATATGTTTTCATGCTAGTTTTTTCACCATGGTTCACTTCGCCATAGTGAAATGATTTTGAAAAAAAAAAGCAGTGATAGCCAAATTGGTAGAACGCTTGCCTCTGTAACGAGGATCGCAGGTTCAAACTCCCCGGCTCGCACCTCTGGGATTGCTGGATTTCATGTGCGAATCTCATTTTCAACCACGATTATAACTTTATAAACGGTGAAGGAAAACATCGCGAGGAAACCGGCATATCTGAGAGAACCCCTCGAAAGGTGTGTGAAGTCCGCCAACCCGCACTGGGCCAGCGTGGTGGACTATGGCCTAATCCCGCTCGAATTGAGGGGAGGCCCGTGCCCAGCAGCGGGACATTAAAAAGGGCTGGTATTATTAGAGAAATGATTGTTGATCCGTGTTTCTTCGGATAATTTTGTTTTTAAATTTATTTCAAACGTACAGTGTTCTTGTAACAACCATTTTATAGGAACACGGCGAGGATAACACAAATTGTATCAGCCTATCCGATCTCTCGATGCGATCTGACGGATAAAAGGCCGCGTAGGATTGTTACCTGCGCGTGCGCTCCGATTGTGCCTATAAAGCGATCCTTTTTGACAATCGCTTGCTATAAACACCTAGTTAAAATTGTTGGTGTTGTTTTTTTAACGAGAATTAGAGTGGGAAAGTCAGGCTAGTGCGAATCGAGCTCGCTTAGTGAGGGCTCCGTATATTTTTTTTTACACAATAATTATTCGACTGATTTTTTTTTCTTAGTAAGCTAATACTTACCTACAAACACTGAAGTAACTATGAACTGCTAATAGGAAGCCCGAACAAGAATTTATTTAGAAAAAAAACTTTTTTTCGGATTTTATCGCGTTTATTTTATGTTTTTCCTTCTCGAGGTTTGTAAAGCAGCCGAAAAGTCGGGAACAAAAAACAAAATAAACGCGATAACATCCGAAAAAAATAGTTTTATTTCAATGTGTAGTATTCGCGGAAATATAAGAAATCAATTAATCTTGAGTTGAGACTTGTCTGTCGTGGTTTTATAGTTTCGATAATTTAACGCCATCCTTTTAGAAAACTCGACAAGAGACACATTTCATTAACTTGTCTCGATTTTTTTCAACAAGCCATCAGTTTCCACCGTTCTGCCTCGCACCAGCCGTTACGACATCTTGTCGCCGCCATTTTCTCCGATCGAATTTTGAAAATCGCGCGCGGCGCGGCTCAATGGGCGGGTAATGACGCGGAAAGCATAGACTAAACAGGTGTCTCCAACTTCCTGCGAGTTTATTTATTGTACGTTCTAAATTTGAAACCTATTTGCTGATTTTAGTGTTGTGGGATGGCACTGTGTTGGTTTTGGTGTGACTATTCCAAATAATTTCCCTTTATTAAAAAAGATGCTCCCTACATTATTTTACCTCAAAAATATTGAATGCACCTACACACACGGACAAATTACAGTGTTACTTATTATATGTATAGATATTATATATCCTTATACTGACTTTTAACAATGCATTTTTGAAGGTTGTTCTCAAACTAAGAGTCACCAAAAAGCCTGTCTCGTATTATGCTGGAGTTTTTTTTTCAATACCTAAGGTATATAGGTAGCTATATAGGTAACTATTTAAAATCATTTGCAAGCCCGTAGTTTAAATTACTTAATTACCAGTACAGTACTTCACTGACAAAAACAAAAACGTTCATATAAATCCATGTTTTACCTGTACCTTTTTTTGGCGCCAAAACCGCTGTCAGAACTGTCACTTCGCCCGCCATATGGGCGTTTACGGGCGCGTTCCGTTATCGCCACGCTTCGTAGGATTTATAATGTGTGAATAATGCTCCGCTGAGGTTAAATACGCGGTCTGACAATACATAAATTATGAGGTACGGCGGCGGCCCCTGTCGGCTAGGTGAGCATCTTTGTTAGATAACTATTTTCTTGTTTATCGGCGCGGAAAGGTTCGTTCGCAACAATGGCGGGACTGTAGTCGCGGGTTCGTTTTGTTATTTGCGAACGCCACTGATTCCCCCCGTCTATATCGATATTACGCTCGATAAACGTGCTATAGAACGTGCTACAATTACTATGCCCCTGTCATTCGATTGTGACTGACTGAGAACCGACTTCAATCAAATTGTCAAAATTACATAGTTGCTATTTTAATTCTGCTAAATATATATTGCTAGTAAAAACAGCATTACAGCTGACTCAGTGATTACTATTAATACTGTAATGTACTCATAATAAAATTGACCTATTTTATTGTCAAACCAACTCCTCCCTGGTTGGTTTATTTTTCTTCTTATTTATTTACGAAATGAAATAAAATGGATATGAATATCGCCTCGCCCACAACTTAGGGGGTATTTTGGCCATAACAAGTATTTCTTCTTCTTTCTTCACGACATGAAATGCGATGAAATAAAATGAATGTGAATAAAGCCTCGCCCACAAATTTGTGGGTATTTTGCAAATGTCAAGTAATTAATAGCAATAACACATACACATATGTCACAGAGCAGACTTTTGCATAGAATATTATGTTTAACTATTAGAGAACAAAGTTCTTTTTTTATATTGGCAATCGACTACAAAATAGTGCCATTTTGACGGTGTCGCATAAATCTTGATAATTGTTATTGCATTATAAGTAGCCCCGATGATAATGATAATGACGATGATAAAATGAATACCCTACCCCTATCAGTAAGGCTGTGGATATTTTACTGAAAATTTACCGGAGTTCTTGGAAGAACATGAAAAATCAAGTTATACTATTTAATTTCAATTTCTTCACTCGTGCACGTTTATGAACACACAATGGTTAATAACCCACTACCATTACACATTATTTATCAAAGAAAAACATTTTTTGGAAAATAAAACAAAATAGACAACTCCACAGTTCAACTTCCCGCCAAAAAGCTCCAAGTACCTACTTATAGTAGGTATTTCGCAAAGGGATCAAACTCTATGGTTTCAAGCTTTTCAATGCAATTGAAAAGCTTTTAACTTGTACTAAGCACTAAGATCAATAAAATCTTATTTCCCCTAGTTCCATTAAAACCACAAAACTCACATGCGGGCCAAAAGAAGCAATCATTTCGCTGACCGGCCAGTACGCGCTAACGATCGACCAAAGACTAACAACTTGTTTTTTTTTCTACACTAATTCTTTTTGGCGAAGGAAAGCTGGTAAATCCTTCTTTTGTTCTTAAGGTACCCGCATCGGTTCGGTATTTGCCACTTGTAGTGTAACTAAGCCACTTACGGCTTAGGATTAGGGATGGGCGTTTATCGATATATTTTTTTTTATTACATTATAGGCAAGTATTTGATCTCGATCTCACCTGATGGTAAGTGACGATGAGATCTACGATGGAGCATACTTGCCTAGGTAGGAAGGCGGCAGTAGATAGAGACGCTACATTCACTAGGCACATGCAGCGCAACTGATCTGACCCGCCATCCATGAATGGCAACACCGAACATCATGCCGGAACACGGCTAGGCCGCTTGGCGACATGGCTTTGTTCAGTGGGTGGTGACTAGCCACGGCCGAAGCCTACCACCAGTAGAGTTGTCACCTGGTTGGCACCACCCAGGGTCACGTGTAGGGTATCTCGAGGGTACTTAATTCTCCTACGGACGAAGGTGACTCGACCCCAAACGTATATAACGATATGTTGGTATCGATAAATTGCTATTTGAAAGGAAGACTAAGTGACTGTTCAAGTAATATTTTCTTCGTTTAATATTAAACTATTTATCATATTCAAAACCATGCCACTTGGCATTGCTTAGCTTCGCGCAGATAATATCAATCCATCTTAACTCAAGCCTGATCATGTGAAAATCGGAATAACTATCGATCTACTATTGCTGCTGAGAGAAGCCTAAGTAATATAATATTTATAACTGCTAAACGATATCTCGACCGAAACTGTCGACATAGTGTCAGTAAAAAAAACGAAAAGATTTTCTCTATTAAATTCTCTCACTGCTTCACTATCAAAAATCTTAACATTTTATTTCACTAAGTATCAATATCGATGAGTGAATGTCACATCACTATGTCGCCCGGCAGCTTGACCAGAACATTGGCAAATGAACCGGCAGAGTGCGCGGCGGGCACCGCGGAATCACCGCAGACTATACTACACACAGAGACTGCAAATGCATAAAAATATCTACATGGCAGTTTATAATCCCACTAAACGATAATCAATTGACTACTTAACGAATAAAAAAAATTTTTCGTGAGTAACCAGTTCTGTTATAAAGTGTGAGGTCCGCATAGACATATAATAACTTTTATGACATCTGTGAAAGTCCGCTAATTTGCACTGAGCACTGGTGGACTCCTACCTTTATTTATATAACTATTACCTGAATCTCCTTTACATTGTGAGGATGCCTGTGGGAAAAAATGGTATTAAGGAAGTTTATTTTTTTTGTAAAAGTTATCATTACATCATACCTAAGTGGGCTCTTGAAATGTTTTATTTTATGACCTAGTATGCAAATCTGAATATAACGAATAAGGTTTTTCAAATTGGTACAGATTGTTAAAAAAATCTAATTGTAAGTATGTATAATATATATAGTACATTCTTAATTCAAAAAATCTTTTTTCCATGTCTCTGGTTTTAACTCTACTCTATAACCTGTGTCCGAACATAAGTGCATACAAAGAACGAAGGCTTGGGCCTCGTTAAGTGCGAAATAGCCGAGGCTTTGTCAGCCCGTGGTAATCCGCTCCTGCCTCGTCCCGCCTCGCCTCAATCTCACCTTGTTTCTACATTAACAAGAAAAATAACGATTTTCCCGCGAAAAACGGAGTTGGAAAAGGTTTTTTTTCGTCTGACGTGATTAGGCAAAGGCATGTAGTTTGTAAAGCCTGTGGGTAGTGTCGGTAATCGGATATTTTTTGTAAGACGATTATAACTATAGCCTGGTAAATAAATGTAGATAATATACGACCTTTACTCCTCTTTACACATATTTATATTTTAATATCTTCAAAAGAAAATATGAAGAAAAAAGAAATAATGAACTACGCCCATAGACATGGAAAAATAACTTCACCAAAGTTTATGAGATGAAAAAAAGCTAATTAAATCCAACATATAGATTTGTCTGTAAAATAAATATAAGTGTATTATACGTTGCCTACGTTCCGCAAATCGAATTTTAAAAACAAACATCGCAAGACGTTCAGAAATCTCGAAAAATGTTCTCGTAAGATGCTTGTTCTTGGCATTTAGCGGGTACTTTATAGGCGAATATATTACTGGATGCACCGATAAGTGCGCCAAGTGGTATCCGAGCGCGTGCGTTTGACAGCTCGCTGCCGGACGTAATGGCGTTTCGCGCCATTTGTCGCGCCGCCATCTTTTTGTTTCGTGCTTTTGAAAATTTGCCAGTTAGAAGGAAAATTATAAATCTACCATCTAATGACCGGTATACACGGTGGCAGTTTTAACCTCTTGTTAACATTTATGCCTTGTTCCTTTATATTTAAGTAATCAAGGATTAGGTACATAGGTTTAGCTATCTTTGTCGTTTTTGGAAATATACAAGCTGTAACAATAATAGTGTAAATTATTTTAACAATATTGATTTCTTATATTTACGCGAATATTACACATTGAAATGAAACTAATTTTACGGTTACAATTTTTTATATTTTAACAATGCCAGTAGTAGGTTTTAAGGATAACATTCAAAAAGAAATAAATCAAATTATTAGAAATTTAAATAATAACACCGCGCATGGCCAAAGGCTTCTAGTTGGCATTGTTTATGCGAATAATACCCTTAAGGTACAATGTATCCGTACTATTCTACCTACTAACACCAATTTTTTTTCTGTCACGAAAGCAGACGGTAATTTTTAGTAACATTCGCAACAATATTAGATACATTATGCCAAAAGATGCCGCAATAAAATGCATTCGCTGACGTCACATAATAAAAACGACCAATAAAATAGCCAGCGTTAAATTCAACCATAAATATAAAAACCTCGTTTTAACACGCGGACACCATAAATTGCACTGTAAAATGTCCCTAAATTATCTTATTTATTGACTATTTTAGGGCTAGCCTACTCTTATAACATTATATGTAGGGCGAAGGTGCATATTAAATCTCACGCTTCAAACTATCAATCAGATATTTTTTCTATGTTAGAAATTTCGAATTTAGTTATCAAGGTATATTTCACATCTAACTTCAAGTTTATTTTTATTCCTTGCAATAAATTAAAATAAAAAGAACACAAACAAAGTCGAAATATCCCAAGCGTTTCGTAAAACAAATCCAGTTTTTAAAAAGAGAACCAATTGCTGTTGGTTCCCACATTGTCCCCGCCACCTCAGCACCGCATGAGAAAACAAAATCCACTTGATCGGATACAGGATCAAGATAATATCGTAAAACAAGATAGAGTAACGCATTATGTCAATTAATATTATATAATTAACAACGTCACAACATGTTAAAGATAAACAGACACGGCATTTATTTTTCACTATGGAACCAAATTGAATTTTATCTATATTACTGGCAACCTAAATATGGAAAACCATGGTAGGTAGAAAGAAAAAGAAAGAAAGAAAAAAAAACATTTCACACTTTTTTTATTTTACCATAATATATAAATGGGGATCGTACGGGCAATACCTAGTTTTGATTATATATTATTTGTCTTGATACTTTTTAATGGCGTGTATTTCGTTTTAACATGGCCAAATAGTCAACCAACTATATAAACACAAAAATAATACTTTCCTATCATCTTATATTTTCTTTACATCGAAGAAAGTATAGATATTTAAAAAAAAACCTCATTATTTTGAAATGGTCGTACGATTTATATGCTTTTTAACAGCCTGACCACATGTCAATACCGCCGGTGTTTTATGACGCTCGCTCTCATAAATTGGCGGGAATATTAATACGAGTTTGACGTTTATCGACGCACAGATTATACGTGTGAAGTTGAAGCTTTTTCGTGCGAAATTGCCACGGATGTTTATTATGTAATTTCACTATTATCACTTGTGCTTACGGTGAAGGTAATCAGAGGAAACATGCATGTTTCAAAGCCCGAACAAGTATTTGAGGCGGGAAAAGTCATAAGTGGCGTTCATAACTTAAGTTTTACAGGTTACACGCGGTTAATGGATGCTTGAAAAAAATAAAACCTCTTTTGATTGGCTTTGTTTTTTTTTATTGTCGAGTTGTCTAAATAGGTTGCTCGGTGATTTTACATATAAGATCCCCTGATGATTTTGATGGTGATGATGATAGCTTGAATCCCCTACCCCTATCAGTGAAGCTATGGTTACTTTACTGAAAATTTACCGGACATCTTTTATAATTTCTAGTTTTACTATTTTATTTTTATATCCGTGCAGGTTTATGAACGCACAGTAGTCAATATCCCACTAATATTACACATTGTCTATCAGAGAAATATTTTTTTTTGGAAAACAAAACAAAATTGACAACTTCGCTGTCTAACTTGCCGCCAAAAAGTCTTTAATTTATTTTTCTTTTTCAATTTACAGATTTCGCGCCTGTCTCAAGCTAGCTGACACGTCGGTATCCAACATGGTGGGGAAGCTGTTCTTCAACGTGGTACAAACCAAATGTTTCATATTAAAACCAGTGAAGATGTGCACGCAGCGCTCGTGGTGGGGAAAATGTCTTCGACGTGGATACACTAAGCAGGCTTATTTGAGAGACAACCTGCTTTACTAACCTGCATGATGTTGCATAACTATGCCAGTTAAATTAAAAAAAAAAACAAAAAACAAGGCGCGCTTATTCCTTTTTTTGTTCGATTTTGAGTGTTGCCTTATTGGTGAAATTAATTTAAAAGTATCATACGTATTTATTGGATTGTACTTGCGAAGTGCGATTATTTTATAAATGGCAACGCTTAAAAAAGTTCTTAATTACTTTTAATTTTGTTTCTGTGATCGTACGAGTATAACTTAATATGTCTATATTTTTAAAAATATTTATTGTTTTGTTGAATTTAAATTTTTAATCAAATTATTGTGTCAAAGTGAGTAAAAAACACATGCTGAAATAAAAAAAAGTATATTTTCTTCCTTTTTAAAAAATTAATTGATTCATTGATCACGTCATTTAGATTAATTATTACATTATAATAGCCTCAGTACATCAAGTGCGGGATTATTCGTCAGCTTACTGTATAGTTAATAGCTTACGTGTTTAGACACATTTTATGGTAAATTGAACAGCGCCTCTGCCGGACAGTATTTAAAACATTCAATTCTCCATACGATGTGTCTATATACGTAGACAAATAGTCTACGTTTTTACGCTTTTTCTTCCTTGTTAGTGGCGTATGCATCTGTTTGCCGCAATTCTGCCAGTGCCCATGATGCTGGCTGGTGTCACAAACTTGGATGTAGATGACGGTGACGAAGAAATATAGCCGGTGGAGTGAAAGACGATCCTTTGCCCTTATTGACTGATAACTAAAACCAGAGACAAGACACGAGTCTACGTTTAGCTTACGAATAATCTCGCACTTGACGTATTAATGACAGTTGATATTTTAGCATCGGCTGCCAGTTGGACGTTTACATTATTTAAATCCTATAACTAAGTACGTACATATCTAACTTCTTTACATAAAAATAATTAATATTTATTTGAATATAAAAGTTTACCATTATAATAGTTAATTAAAATAATGTTGTAAAATATATATATATTTTAGTTTTATAAGTTCACAGAATAATTAATTTAAGGTCGTAAAGTGCTAGTGTTTTCAGCACCGATATAATCTATCTCTTTCTGATCTACTTATTTTTAACATAAACGTTTGTCTTTATCTCTCTCTAGCTCTCTAGAGCAGTAGGTACCCATGAACACTTTCCATAACCTCAAGCCAACGAATGAAATGTCAAAATGTGCTTAATTTGTTGTGCCCAGCACGTCAAGTGCGAACTAACTGTATACTTTATAGTCTACCGTATATAGACATTTTGTATAGAGAATGTTAAAGCGCCGCTAGCGGACGCTAGCGGCGCTTTAAAAAACGGACGGTACCTATTTAAAACTTTCAATTCTCCATAAAAAATGTCTAAATACGGTAGACTATAAAGTATACGACGGTTAGTTTCGAATAATCTCGCACTAGGCGTACTGAGTTTAATAGTGACATAAGTTAATTAATAGTACCTATCATAGATCTACTAGTTCATGTAATTATAGTTATGAAAACAATAAACACTTTGGATCTGTCCTAGAGTAATTTTAAAAATACCTAATGCTACTTAATAGCAATAACTAATTAGGTTTATAAGTAATAAGTCGATGTCAAAACTCATAAACAAGTAGGAGTCTACTGAAAAAAATATTATGTCACTTTACGTAAAATAATTAAATATACGTCATCAAGTCAGAGGCTATGAAAGAAAAAAAAACTAATTTAATTATGAAAAAAATACGTTACTATAGAGTTATGTAATATAAAAAAAATGTGTCAAAAGTATTTAATTATCCCGCTGAAAACAGCCGTACAGATTAAACTTGATGTAATTATAGGTTATATTTGCTTACTAAATCACCTTCCAAAAGAACGACAAAAGTTGTTTTTTTTTGCATAATTATCGTGAGCTATATTGACGTTTTCAGCGGTTCGCGCGATGACACACACTTTATTTCTTCTTTTTTTAGGTTGACAATCGACTAGAAAATAGAGCCGGTTTTTGCCAATGTCGAGTATTTCTTGATAATTGTTACAAAACTAAGTACCCACATATAATATTTTTTTTTTAAATAAAACAAATGTGACAACTTCACTACTACTATGGTCTATGGTCTCGAGTAAACCATTACGTATTTGATAATTGAATTGGTAAATAAAAAGATTTATTTTTGATTTTGTTTCATGAATTGTCATTACTAGAACTATTCAAAGTAAAAGCGTGAAACAAGCGCGGATTCAATGCTTTTTTAATATACTTTTTTTTCGCGCCTTTTTCTATTCGTATTCCGTATGTCTACTGTGCTGTCATCGCGTTTAGTTGTAAGTGACGCGAGCGAAGTTCCTGTTGTTGACAATATTTGTGTATAGTCAATCGTTTAAGTATTTATGTGATTCCAATGTGTAGTTGAATTAGTTGTAAGTTACACTCGCGTCAACGAATGCTATGCTGGCATTTGTGACAGCTTTGCTTTGATATTCTCTTCTTTCTTCTTCTTTGTTTACGAAATGAGATGCGATGAAGTAAAATGGATATGAATATGACCTCACCCACAACTTAGCGAGTACGCGATTCGACAAATTGATAAAAAAAAATATTGTCGGTTGTCGTAAGTGCCAGCGGTCTTATTTTAAACCATTCAAAATCGATATCGGAAACTGAATCGAAAACTTGCAATCGCTATTAAAATTTCCGAATTCGATTATTTACGACGTTTCTCGATGAAAATACCTATTCGTTGTTTAAAAAGTTTCCGTCGCCAAGCTCGTCGGGAGCGACACCAATGTCGTCAAGATTCAAATCCGTTTCCGATTGGTTTAAAATAACCCACCAGGATTCGTTGCCGCGATTATGTGTAGTTATAGGGTCCGTAACGAACTTATTAAAAAAAAACTTATGAATATTATGTATGTAGATTGCAAGCAGAAGGGCGGATAGCGGCGTCTCTCTCTCTCTCCTAGACTGTTGTCAGAATTACCCATTAATCCCGGATCCTTTTCACAAATGTTACCACTTAAAGAAAGCAGTCTACGTACACAAATAACTATGAAGAAGGCTGAGAGACTCCTCGATTTCTCTGATCACCTTGAGAGCCTCCCTGACGTCATTGCCCTGATTTTATAGAAAAAGGGTCCCTGATTTTCCAGATAGAGATCGATTTTCCAAAGTGGTACCAAATTTTCTAGAAAGAGATCGTCCTAGCTTACATCTGTTTGAATGAGACGTTAGTACCTGCAGAAATAAGTAAGTGGCGCTGTTGCACGAAGTCCTTGGCTCTCTACCGCCCTCTATATTAACATAAGTCAGACTCCCGATATTCATAATAATAAATTATAATGATTGTAAATAAATATAAAATTCGATGCATGTTAGTGTTGTGAAAACGTTTTAATATTATAGAGAATCTTTTATTTTTTTGTTCAAATTATTGTAACGAAATAAAATATTATGTAAATAAGTTTTTGGCATTTTTTATTTCATCGATGGATCACACAGAATCACATAAAATTTGGGTGCTACCCTACCATTTGGATAGCAATTTGTAAGCACTCCCTAGTCGTCACTAGATGGTGTTAAGTAGCACAAGTTTTCTGTCCTAACACCTACTCACCGCTAGATGACGTTAGATAAATATTTCCGTATTCTTGGTACTTTAATAATGATTAAAAAAAGTACCGGGAGTACAGAAATAATAACCCTTGTTTTATGGGCTCACATTTTTATAAACGACGGAGACGAGTTGTCTGTGTCTGTGCTGACACCTATTCAGTAACCTCCTATTGCGTTCTTATTTCTCTACTTACCACTAGATGGCGCTTTTTGCAATGTCTTACTACTTTATGTGCTGATACTGACCTGATCAAGGATGAGCTAGCCTAAGTCGATATGGTAAATAAATAATATATCCTAAAGTACTCTAGGTTATATAAATATCTTCGGTACTCGTGGTTGTCAGTATTATATACATAAGCAAAAGCAAATTCGTTCCGTTTCTTTAGGTTACATATACTCACCACTAGATGGCATTAAATAAAACCCGCATGAACTTGATTCGCCCTCAATCACTTCGAGAGGAGATTACTATAATAAAAATGCTTTCATATCACAATAATTACCTTAGCGTTGCCCTATACACGAGAGGCAACTTACATAAGTAATAAATACATGAAATAATTATTTCTGAACAATAAAACAAGTCTCACACCATATACACATCGCCGTCCTGATGTTTCAACAACAAAACATTACCACCGTCCTTCAATTCGTAGTCAACGTTTTTTAAAATATCAATTTTGTTTCCAGTCTCTTCGACGAGTGGAGGTTGCTCGTTGGGCTTGGGTTTCCCGTGCTTCGCCGCTAGATGGCGGCGCAGGCCTCTGATGCGGGTGTAGGTGGCGCCACAGTGCTCGCACGGGTGCGCTTCGGAATGCACGTGCGTCGACGAAACATGCTCTTCTAGACTTATTTTGTATCCAAACTTTTTATTGCATATAGTGCACTGGAAAATAATTATATATTTTCTATAATAAAATACAACACAGACTGATTCTGAATCAGAATATTTTTTATTCATGTAAACCATTATGTACGGTGCTTATGAATCGTCAAAATAGTTACAAAATGCTAAGCTACAACTTTACCGCCCGTTCGGAATGCCGTTCCTATGGAGAAGAACGGACAAGAAACTCCATGGTTGCTCTTTTTAAAAAGATCTTTTACATTGTTATGGGTGTGTGAGAACGATGTAGGAACGGCTAGGCAGACTTTAGCAGCTGGTCAATAAAAGTACTGACTCAGTAAGTGTATAATTACAAGTTAATGGCTGCATGGTTCCTACATTCCCGAAGTCAAACATCTGCGATTCACCAAATAATGTATATAAGAGAATAATTACTTAGAAATCGTGAACCGAACACGATTATGGGACTTTAAGCGGGCAATTTAAGTTGAAGTTGTCAATTTTGTTTCATATTAAAAACACGTGTTCATTGGAGAGCACATTAACCATTGTGTTCACAACGAGAACGAGTGAAGGAATTTAAATTAGAACTGTAGGTATAAAATGTTCAGTACAGCATCAACTGCTTTACTGATAGGGGTAGCGGGTTCGTTTCTTCATCATTTTCATCACAAATACAGAAATACAACGATCAAGAAATTTTACTCAACACTGGCAAAAGTGGCTCTAGTTTGTAGCCAATTGCCAACGTAAAAAATTATATCGCCAGTACGAACACACTAACGGTACGGTCCCACAGTAAGAATCGCTTGCATTATAGGTACCGTACAATGGATTGGGGCGGACCCATATAATATAATACTTGTATTGATATGAAACATTCATGACTCAGACACAACATTCGTGCTCATCACACAAAGATTGCCGCTATCAGGATTCGAACCCGGGACCCTCTACACAGAAAGCTTTTTAATTTATTTTTTAATATAGACATCTATAATGTTAAGGATACATGAAGATGATGAAGAGATGGATGAATTAATTAGGATATATAGATGTATAGATTATTTCGAATGTTAAGGACGATACCTCGTATTTCTTGAGGCCGAGGTGTCTGCGGCGGTGCGCGCGCAGGTTGGAGCTGGAGATGCATCTCTGCGGGCACATGTCGCAGCTGTACGGCCGCTCGCCTGTGTGCCTCCTGCGAGACACAGACGCCTGCCTTTTAAACCAATATCGCCAGACAAACCCACCACACTTTTGTTGATTCGGCTAAGAAATTCCTTCACCACCCTCAAATATCTTTTTTAGAGGAAAAGGGAAGATCTTCCAGCCAAGCGGGTGGTACATACATACAGATAAATGATTCTATAATTTCTCCTCATCAGAAAGTGGCCACCAAGTTTTTTTATTTTAGTCAGGACAGTTTTACAAACATTAATCAAGCCCCAAACTAGAACTCCCTGAATCTTGGATACTAGACAACTACATCATTACTTATTTATTTTATAGATATTTAACGTCGACAACTTGGATATGTATATTGGTGCTCATCACACATAGTTTGCCCCTACCAGGACACAAACACAAACACCCTCGGCACAGAAAGCACAGGGTCACTACCAACTGAGTCATCAAAGATCACCATCGCAGAATCAGCGCATCATACAACGGTCAGGTCAATCATTCCCGGGCCCCAAGTCTGCTAACACAATCGATTCATAATCGAACAGCAACCGCATAGTAACTGTCACTTTTGACAGATATCCCTATCAGGGTCTTCGAAATCAGTAAGCATCCTCACCTGACGTGCACGGTGAGCGAGGAGCGCTGCGTCGCGCGGAAGTCGCAATGCGGGCACTTGTGCTGGCGAATGCCGGCGTGCGTCAGCTTGTGTTTGTGAAGGTAGTCTTGCCGGCTGAACACGCGACCGCACACCTGCCATATATAATTTCTTTCAGCTTATACAGTATGTTACAGAATGAGCAGACTGAGCCTAAGCGACTTAGACTAAGCACATTTGTAGTTATTGTGTGAAGTCAGAAGTTATTGTCGATTTTATTAAATATATGATGCCAAACTAAAAAAAAAATTTGTATTATTTGTTTGTTGACACTTGTTATTTTTTGTGTTTTTTTTTTTATTGAATTATCCAAACTGTTTTCACATACTGATCACAAGTGCGTTAATGATGCGCAAGTTGAAGCGTAAGTATACCCTTTCTGAAGCACCCTGTGTAAAAGGTACATTGAATTGATTGGAGTATGAAAGTAGGTCTTTTCCAAAATTTACTCACTAGACATTCAAACCCAAAACCAATCAGTGCGTTCGCTTATGCCGAAATAAAAGAAAAATGTTTTCCACAAACAGTTGCCAGTTTGTAAATGAAAAGATACTCACATCACATACAAAATTCTTTTCCTTTCCATGCTCAGACATATGATTCTTTAGAAGCTCCTTGGTCTTAAACAACTTACTACATTTCCCGCATCGAAATATGTGCTCTGGCAACTCTGTTATTTTATTGTGCCTATGGTCCCGCATGTGGAGCTCGTACATACATCTTTTAGGCAAAAACCGTTCACAGATATTACATTTATATCCATCCTTCAAGCCTTTACAGAAGTTAACCTCATGACTTATTCTAGTTTTTCTGCTTTTAAACCTTTTTTCGCAACCAAAACACTTATAAAGTGTGCCATCATTTTCTATCCCATGATATTCTGAATTATGTGAGGATAAATTGTCTGTGCTCTCTAAATCCAAGCAACAAATATTACAGTAAGTGGGTGAATACTTTTTTCTGATTTTTGAGTTATTTCTTACTTTTTTATCAGTTTTATTGTCTGTGATGGCGACAACATAGTCTTCAGTGTCTGTGTTATCGATATTAGTATCAATATGCTCAGTATGAATATCCGTAGTACCTTTTTTTATTATATCACGTAGTTTAGAATTGCTTTGATTGCAGAAATGTTTGAAATCATAAAATCTTTCAATTTCTTTAATACAATTCGTGCATAGTTTATTCGGTTGATAACTGACCACTTCTATGTTTATACAGTATTTTATTTTATTCGATAATGATGGAATATCTGTTGGATTTGCGGAATTGTTTGATGTTATTTTGTGTACTGCATTTTTTGACCAGCACAGTCGACATACGTCGTCTTGTAGAAAATATTCATAGGTATACTGTTCACTGTTAATAGAAATATCACTCCAATACATTATTATTTCAGATAATTGATTCAAATCGGCAAAACAAAGCACTAAAAATAACACGGTACCGCTTTGTTGATATTTTACTTGTCATTTTTGACATAAACAAAGTTTTGACACTTGCGATCAGAAACTTGAAATTCTTTGCATTTCATTTCATAAAGAACTAATAGAAATTAATATTTTGTAATACAATTATCATACAATATTTTTCAATCTTATCAAACAAATTGATCTTATGGATAATCTTGCGAAATTTATTTAGGTATGTATTATCTGCTGCGATACCTATATACATATATTCGTATTATAATAGTTTATAGGGACACCATTTACAACTCAAGAATTGGTGGGTTGTTTTTTATGATCTTTGATTATTTGAATTTTTCTCCTCCCCGAATAGTAGAATAAATATTAAAACAAGGAATAAATTCACAAAAAAGAATAAAGATAATTCATTTAATTATGAGGCGGTACGAAGTTCGCCGGGACAGCTAGTAACGAATATAGAGCAAAGTTAGCGCCATCTATTATCGAATAGTATTAATAATAAAATGACGCAATAAAGATTCGCTTTTATCGAATTAGGCTTTGTACTCGACAGAAAGATATGTAATCCTACTGTAAAGTCCCAGTACGTTAGTTAAACAGTTTATTATGGGTCAAGATTTGACCTAATTTTGTGTAGGTGCATACATTTTGATAAGGCAATTATCAGACAGAAATATTAGGTCATATTCCAAATTGATGCATTTTAGACACAGACAAAGAAATCATATGGACGGAGTATCGCAAACATATTAAAGCAAGATAAACCAAGCCGAAGTGGTGTAGTAGGGTACTACACGAATTAGCTTGGTTACACGTGCTTTAATATCTTGTTCACGACACTTCCTATATATTATTTCTTCGTCCAAGCATTTAGAAAACATAAAAGATAAAGATAGTTTATTTGTGAACATAGGTAAAAGGGTGGTAGGTACATAGAGTTAATGTTCGCTATGATCTGCCAATTATTGGCGTACAAATATTAGTGGCATAGTGTTACAAAAAAAATATAAATGAAGATAGGTATTAGTATTAGTTTACAATATTAGTCTAGATAAATTATTTTAATTAGAATTGTATTAATTAAGATGTCATTACAAGTAATAATTAAATTTTATCATTAAGGAAATCTTGTACAGAGTAGTAAGATTTTTCAATTAACAATGTCGATAGCTTTCTTTTAAAATCGTTAATACATTCCACAGTTCTAATATGTTTTGGTAATTGGTTGTATATTTTCGGAGCCATTGTGAATATACTTCTACTGTGTAATGTTGTTCTTGTGAGTTTGTGGGTTGAAACATCTTCGTTCATTACATAGAATTAGCAATGTGCTTAGATAAAATTAAATTATTTAGATCATATAAACTAAGTTTAATTATCAGCACTATTGCGGATATACTCAAATTTAAAAAGAAACATCAATCAGTAAATATATATTTATTTAATGTTTTGCTTTTATAAACGAAATAAAGCAAAGTAGGTATACATAGTATCTATCTGTACATCCTTAGTGATCTTCCACGACCATGTGAATTGACTCTTTAAATAATTAAAATCATCAAATGAGGCGTCACTCATATTAAATCTATCCACAGATTGGCTCATATTGTTACCCGTATTATGAAAGTTTTGAAGCTCTCTCAGGGTTTCATTATTGTTTATTACTAAGGCTAGCGAGTTACATTTGCACAGCGCACGCAGACAACAATTTTATACAAAAAACAGCACGAAAAGCAAGAACGAACATACCCGCTAAGTTGTCGGTGAGGCCATTTTCATATCCATTTTATTTCACCGCATTTCATTTCGTAAAGAAAGAAAGAACGGAAAAAAACTGACACAAGGTACGCGCCACTTAATTGGCGGGTCTCTCAAACAACCAATCAGACACTTTCACGGCCAGCGGCTGAGCGCGAAGCGCTCTCATTGGTCGTTTTGTCGCTCGGCGTACTAGTGGTAAATGCGCGCGTTACAAAGTATAAAAATATCAAACAATAACTAGCGTTGATTATTAATATTTAGGACATTGGACATGACTTTTATAGCTATAATCGAGATTGTTTAGGTATGTTTAACAGTATTCACTCCTTGTTGTTTTCATTATAGAAACTAAGACGAAGAAAGGAAACATTTGGGAGTTCGTGAACAACATTACAATTGGGTTCTGAAATCCCAAATACACATAGGATGTTCTGCGATGTGCGGTCTTTATGATTTATTGCTTAGCACCCATCACACACTTGTTAGAAAATTCAGACAACACACGGCGTACGCTAAAAGTGAAGCCTAAAAAAACTGGTTGTATCTGATTATTCTAACAAGTCTGTGGCGCCCATTTTAAAAGAATGCTAGTAGTGTCAAGGCACTCAATCTAAAAGAAATTACTAAAAAACTCCAGAAAAGTAATCTGTATGAAACACATTCTTTAATATCTCAACAGACAACTGACAAAGAAATCATATTCTCACTTAATATTTATTATTCTTATAGCTAATAATTAATCCTAAGTATATACAAGTATCGTTCACTCGTCACTCCTCTCCTGTTCGCGGTCCTTTTTTTTCTTTTTCTTCTTCTCTTTACGTGAGGTGTCTCCCTCTGTGGTGGTATCAGCTGCGGTCATAGTGGCATCGCCAGAACCATCCTCGCTGGAATGAGAAAAAAGAGATTAATAAAAGAATTAGTATTAATCTGTGATGTGCATTAATGTATAAATATATATTTATATGTACTGGGATTGCCCCTAAACCATTGTATGTCAGTTCCCTAGCACTCCATACTATGACATCAATATTTGACAACCTGATTAGGTCAGTGGGTAGTGACCCTGCTCTCTCTGCTGAGGGTCCCAGGTCTGAAGCCTGTTAGGGTCAAACTCTTGTGTGGTGAGCACAAATGTTTGTATCAGAGTCATGTTGTGTTGTGAGTCATGTTTAATATCTAGATAAGTATTTTATTTTGTTTCTTTTGCCCCCAGTATACCAGTATTGTACATTGGGTTAGATTGTTTGTTGTCATAACACAATCAACCCGCAACGTAAACTGTCAAGTGACATTACCATCCTATAGTCAATGGCTCAGACACCTTGCTGCCTGTATTAAGTTTGCTTAAAAAAGTACCTAATCCGATACAATACCATAAGGTTTGTAAAAACCGCTACTTTTACTAACTTTATGGTGTGTGGTGGGTAAAAAATAAAAACCATTGACATTTTGAATTTCGCGCCCTGACCCTGAGCTTCCCCCTTAAAATACGCAAATACTTACGTCACATCAGCCGCCACCTCACTGTCCCTCTTCTTCTTCTTCTTTTTCTTCTCCGCCTTCAAGTCCACTGAGTTGTTGGCGTCCTCTTCATTGGCTGTACTGGCCGTTCTCTTCCTGCTGCCTTCCTCATCACCTCCGTTTTCTGACTCCTTACTCTTGGCCTTGTAGTCAACATAGCTATTCAACCATTCCCTCGGAGTATTCTCATTTGGCTTACCATGCTTATCCAACTTCCCTTGTTGTATTAACTGCTTCTTCTGTGATGCTTTTGGACCTAATCCCCATTTTCTGGGATATGTGTCTCTTTCCATGATCACTCTCTTCAATTTAGCTGCAACTCCATGATCACACGAAGCCATTGTAGACGTGGTCATCAGGGCAACTGCCAGAGCAACTGCTTCACCTTTAGTAGTGACTATAACTATCTCCTGATCAACCTCGATGCCATCTTCATACCTCAGAATACCAGGCAGGAGTACTTTGGCTCCATAGCATACAGCATTGACCGCACTATCCTTAATGAATATTCTTTTATGGGCAACTAGCAAACCTTCTAAAGGTTTGATAACTCTACGCAAGTAGGACTCATCTTTGTGGTTTTCATATGCCCACTGGGCATCTATAATATCGTGCATAGTGACCATGCCTTCCTTTTCACCTTGTATGCCAGAGCGGACTCGTCTGAGCTCAATCATCTGACCGCCGACACCGAGCATGAGGCCCAAATGTACACACATTGTACGGATGTATGAGCCGGCTTCACAGCTCACCCAGAACACACCAATGTTCCGTTCTTGATCATAATCAATGAGTTTACTGTCATACACTGATCGGACTCGGAGCTGACGTTTGACAGCAGATATCAACGGAGGACGCTGGAATAACGCACCGCGGAGCTTCTCCAGACCTTGGGTAACCTTCTTAATACCCTCAACAGCGGAATGTAGACTGAAAACTGCAACATACTCTTTACCAGCATTTTGCTGAGATTTCACTAATCTTGTCGCTCGATCTATGCACACGATCAAGCAACCTGTTACCTTTGGATCGAGCGTGCCAGAGTGTCCCGTTTTCTCCACTTTCAAGATGCGTTTTATCCAGGAAACCACTTCGTGGGAGCTCGGGTTGCTCGGCTTGTCCACGTTGATGAACCCAGCTTTCACGTAGTCTGCAATCGGGCGTTTCAACGGCGAATGTCCGAAAGGCAGCGGCGTGTAGTGATTAGTGCGCACGTTGAGGCGATCGAAATTCTTCAATAACAATGGCCAGTACGCTGTATCCAACTTGGTCACGCTCTCCGAAGGCTCGATCTTGAAGTCGCCGATCTTCTGGAACTGCCCCAGAGTCACTTGGTCCTTGTTTTTCTTTTTCTTCTTCTCGGAAAAGACCTCCCCGCCGGGCTGCAATACTTCCGTCATTTTGGGTAAATTAACACAATGCCACCGTTATTTCGGACTATATGGCAGCAACACGCTGTATTGATTATGCTCGTGTCCTAATTTGAACTAATGTTTGTTAACTGCGTTCAAATATACATAACAAAAAGGCAACACGTGCAAAGTTCTAATTTGAGGTTAGTTAGGTAGCTTCAGTTGGCTTCCTTCCTTCCCACACCACCCACAGAGTACCTTGTATATTGCACTTCACACCAATCCAAAGAGAAAAATAAGACAGCAGCCAGTCAGGGTTGCCAACTTCTTAAAAAATATGCCTCAAGATCTATATAAAAAAAAACAAATTCCAAAATATAAAAGCCTCAAAAACCCCTTTATCTACTGAAAAATATACACAAACAAGTTGAACGTTTTATTAAAGGAGATAAAAAAATATCTAAAAATAACCCTAAATCAATATTTACGCTTATAAAAGCTTAGTTTGAATAACATTGCTGCCCTACATTTAGAAATAAATACCCTAAGTTGGGAACCCTGTTTGATGTTTCCCACGGACTAGGTTATGCGCTAGGCGCTCCTGTGACGCGCTTATGACAGATTAACCAACTAATAGTTCCTCTATATTCTGTCTGTCAGTCAAAGAAACTAACTCCTGTCAAATTAAAAAGTGAAGTGAGTATCAATGGAAAAAAAGCGCGGGAACCCCGAAACTAAAGGCGCCTTTTTTGAAAATAATTTTCAGATTATTAATTTATTGATATAGTTGCATTAAATTATTAACTTTTTCCAGTTTTCCCATTATGGGGAAACGTAAAAAAAAGAAGACTACAGAAGATGAGGCTGTAGATGATAATAATTGGATTGATGCCAAGGAAGACTCGTCCGAGGAGTCGAGTTCTGATGAGGAATCTAATGAGCGGAAGTATAAGCCATATTATGTGTCTGATTATAACAGGAGGTATCCTGAAGATTCATTACTTACTGATTATGTAGTCTTTGTAGAGTCTAGCGATGAGAAAAGACCAATAGGTACGCGGGACATGATGTCTCTGTCTACTCAAGCAAAAAGATTTAATAAGGGTATTAAGTTCTTGCAGTCTATTAATAAATATAAGATAGGTGTGCATTTTGAGAAACCCACATTGGCGAATGCTTTTTTAAATAATAAAACATTTATGATTGATTACCATTTTAAAGCGTCAATCCCAGCAGCGGGTACCGAGGTGACTGGTGTCATTACTAGTGTCCCTGTGAACATATCTAATTTCAAGATTTTTAAACTATTATCTACATATAGAAAAATAATATGTGTTAAGCGCATCATGAAAAAAATACGGTTTGACACAGGAGGTAGCAGCTTGCAGCCGACAGGAACAGTCGCAATCACATTTGCGTCCAATGCTCTGCCTGATCATATTGACCTCAACGGATGGCGGTTTGTAGTCAGACCATATATCCCAACAGTGAAACAATGCTACAATTGCCTCAGGTATGGCCACCTTGCTAAATTTTGTAAGAATGCGGTGAAATGCTCCATATGCAGTGAAAGTCACTCATACAAACAATGCAGTACTCCAGTGGAGAAGGCTATATGTGTACACTGTAAAGGAAATCACGTCAGTATATCTGGTCAATGTCCAATTAAAAAAGAAAAAATAAAAGAAAATCAGGCATCCCTTAACAAAAGTACATTTGCTGATCTATTTAACAAAGATAATTACCCTGAACTTAAGAAAAATAACTCGACAGATATTTTATTATCATTACTGAATAAAGACGATATTTTAAATATTATTTTAAATTCTATCACTAAAATAATTATGCTTAACAAAGCTCAAGAAAAAACAATATCCTCCCAGTTAATTAAAGATGTTCTCATAGATACAGTTAAAGCCAAATAACTTTTATTTTCATTATGGACCAGTTGAATCTACTTCAATGGAATGCACAGAGTTTAATAAGTAATCGTTTTTTATTCACACAGTTTCTTTATGAGAATAATATACACATTGCTCTTGTCTGTGAAACTTGGCTCAAGTCACGACATAATTTTAGAGTTACAGGATATAATATTATAAGACTTGATTCTGGTAATGATCACAATGGTGTAGCTATACTTTTACATAATAAGATTAACTACCGTATTATTAATACTTTTTCTGATGATTCCATTCAAAATATTGCAGTTCAAATTTCATATGGTAATAAACAATTTACATTAGCTAGTGTTTATATTCCTCCGAATCCACCAATAACTTTTACTAAAACTAAATTAGATAATTTAATTCAAAGTCTTCCTGAGCCAGTATTTATTGCGGGTGACTTTAATGCTCATAATACTATGTGGGGGTGCTCTTCATCAGACCCACGTGGCATGGATGTTCTTGCAAGTATTGATGATAATAATCTTGTGATCTTGAATGATGGTCAGATGACTACTGTAGGTTCCCATAGATGGAAGCAGAATGCGCTTGATCTTACTTTAGTGTCTCCTTGTTTAGCTTCAGCATGCAATTGGCAAGTGTATAGTGATGACTCTCTTGGGAGTTATCATTTTCCTGTAATCACAAATGTCACAGTTCTTAATGATGGTTTTCATGAAACATCTACAAGAAACATTAATTTAAAATTAATTAAGTGGTCTAAATATAGTATTGCAATTGCTTTTCTTATTGCTAATCATAATTTTGACTATTCTGATTCCTTGCAGTGTTATATTGATCTAGTAGAATTAATTAAACAAGCAATGCAAATGTCTCTTCCTTCTAATCAGGCTCCTTATGATCGGCCTTCGCGGCCAGTAAGCAGATTCAATAGAAGGCCACCTTTACCTTGGTGGAATAATAAATGTAGAGAAGCAGTTTTAAACTGTAAGAATGCTTATTTGACCTTTAAAGTTGATCCTTCGCAATCGAATTATATTGAATTCAAAAGGTTACAGGCTGTTAAAAAACTAATTTTAAAAACTGAAAGACAACTTAGCTGGAAACAGCTGTGTGAATCTTTTAATCGTTCTACACCATTGTCTAGAATATGGTATTATATGAAAAAGTTTAATAAAACATTTGTTCACAATAATACATCTGTTGTGAACTCAAGTTGGGCTAATGAATTTTTGTCTAAATTTACTTCTGACACAGTTGAACTACCGCTGACTTCCCAGTCATGTAGTAATAACTCTGTCTTTGATTATCTTTCTCGACCTTTTACTTTAAAAGAGTTAGATTCTGCTATCAATTCTAGGAAAGATACTACATGTGGCTTAGATTCTATTCCATATAAGTCTCTTAAAAATATGAACCCTGTGTGTAGACAAGTAACATTAAATGTTTTTAATACTTTATGGTTGTCATCTGTTATCCCAGACGATTGGAAAGTTGACTGTCTAGTACCTGTTTTGAAACCTGGCAAGATGCCACACAAAGCCGACTCCTACAGACCAATCGCTCTTACTTCATGCATGAGTAAAGTATTTGAGCAACTTATAAAAAATAGACTAGAATTTTACATAGAAAGCAACTGTCTCTTACCATCAAATCAATTTGGTTTTAGACGTGGGAAGTCTTCAAGGGAGAGTATTGAACATCTGCAATTAGATATTTTCAATTCTATTAAAAATAACAATGTATTGATAGGTGTATTTTTTGACATTGTTGGCGCATTTAATAATGTTAATCATCACATTCTTGCTACAGAATTAAGGTCTCTGGGTATTCCTGAAAAAATAGTGCAATGGGTGTTTAATTTCTTACATGGTAGAAAAGTATTTGTTAAAGTTAATAATAATACTACTTTATTAGGTCCTAGATTTAGTTTTAAGGGTGTATGTCAAGGAGGAATTTTAAGCCCTCTCATTTTTATATTATATATTCATAAATTAAATATTATTTTGGGTACGAAAGTATCGAATTTGCAGTATGCAGATGATTTAGTTATTTATGCTTCTGGGTCAAATGTAAGAGATTTGGTGTCATCTGTGAATGAATCACTGGAAAAGCTTCATTCATATTTTTCATATTTAAATTTAGATATAAGCACAGAGAAGAGCAAAGTGGTGGTTTTTAACAAAATTCGTCCTTTTAATGTAAGCTTATTTTATAATAATTCTATCTTACCTGTTGAAAGTTGTGCTAGGTTCCTGGGCATAATTTTCACCAATAATTTATCTTGGACTAAGTATGTGAATTCCATTGCAGACAGGGCTTCTAGGGCATTTAATGCTTTAAAGGCTCTGGCTGGTACAGGTTGGGGAGCTGATCCTAAAATTTTATTAATGTTATATAAATCCATAGTTAGGAGTCATTTCGAGTATGGCTTCCTTTGTTATGCTTCAAATAAAAGGTTAGTGAATAAGTTGGATGTCATTCAAAACAAAAATCTGAGGCTCATTACTGGTGCTATGAGAACAACTCCTATTGTTTCTTTGCAGGCTGAATGCCTTACACCTCCTCTTATTTTAAGATTTAAATACCTTAAATTTCGGTTTTTACTTAATATAATATCTATGTCCAATCATCCCCTCTTTAGAAAAATACTGTCATTTTACAATAGTTTTTCACCTATTAATGAATCTGCTCCATATATACTTCGTGATTTTACTGATATTATACAATATGATCAGCAATATACTATTCACAAATCTATGAATACTTTATCCTGCTATAATGGCACTTATGATAGTAAATTTGGTAATTTGAACATCAATATTAAAGAAACGATGAGTAGTAAAGAGGAGGTATATGAGCTTATATCCAGATATTTTGGATTTCGCCACATTTACACTGATGGTTCAAAAAAGGAAGACAGAGTATCTTGTGCATTTTACATACCACATCTTAAGATTGGTCGTGGTTTTCCACTTCCTGCGCCAGCCAGCGTATACACTGCAGAATGCTACGCAATTGTTGCTGCACTTCAATTTATCATGGACAATTCAGATAGATCATTGAAATGGTTGTTGATCTCGGACAGTATGAGTGTTTTGAAGGCATTGCAGTCTAGATCTTTGGACGCCAAAACTTCTTTCATAATTTATGAAATCAAGAACCTATGGTGGAAGCTGCATGAGAGGAACATTGAGATAAAGTTCATGTGGACTCCTTCTCATATTGGTGTCGCAGGAAATGAAGATGCTGATTTTTTGGCTAAAATTACCGTTGACACTGAATTTGACACTAGTGACAGTTTACCTCAGGTTGCCATTCCTTACACAGATTTTTATTCTATCATAAAAAAGAAGCTAAAAGAAGAATGGAAGTTATATTGGACAATTATTCTGGAAAATGGAAAAGGCTTATGGTACGCGTCGATTAATCCAGATTTTCTTTCCATTCCTTGGTTTTCTCACAGCGAGAACTTTGTAGATAGAAAGTTTTATTCTACATTGTCTAGACTCAGATTTGGCCATTATCGTTTAAATGCACACCTCGCTAGAATGAAAATTATTTCTTCATCTTCTTGCAATTTTTGTAACACAGGATGTGATCAAACTGCAGATCACATAATTCTCAGCTGTCCTGCTTTTGCAGTGGAAAGACTGTTATTGATTGATGATTTGATTAATATTTATGAAGAATCTGAGAGCGTCCCGCGTGCCCTCTATGAAATTTTACGAAATTACAAGACTTACATGCCTTTATACAAATTTATACTGAGAAGTATAAATGAAATTTGATAGATTATGATAACAAGGAAAAAAAATATCGGATGTGACGGCTTCGGCCCATAATATAAATCAGACTTGGCATCGTCCTTCTTTGAAAGAAATACAACAGACATGGCATTAGCCTTTTTTGAAATTACATCAGACTTGGCTTTGGCCTTTTTATTAAAGATACGACAATGAAACAAAATACCCTCGGAATTGAATCCATTCCAAAATATGACCAGGCTGTATGGCTCTGTCCTTTGCCTGCCTATTGGCGAATTAAAAAAACAACAACAACAAAAAGTGAAGTTTCTTGAAGGAACGTCAAGCACGTTTACTTTTGCATTATTGTTTCTGTTTTTGAACAAAAAAAGTTGACGCTCTAAATAAGAAATAATAATAAAGCCATGGCGGGCGTATTATTCGAAGATATATTCAACGTGAAAGACATTGACCCAGAAGGGAAGAAATTCGACCGCGTGAGCCGGTTACACTGTGAATCAGAATCATTCAAAATGGACCTTATTTTGGACATAAACTCCTGGATATATCCACTGGAACTTGGTGATAAGTTTAGACTGGTGCTCGCTACAACGCTCAGGGAGAATGGGTACCCTGACGGCGGGGAGTGGAACCCTCTGGAGACGGAAGGAAACCGCGCCGATAGTTTTGAATATGTCATGTCAGGAAAAATTTATAGGTTAGTTCTGACAATGTTTTGATTGCATAGAATTTTATATTGAGCAGTTCTGGGGAGTGTGTTGACTGCTAGGCTCGTATAGCTACAGGCTAGGCTAGGCCAGTGTTCTCTATAGGATTAAGACGTCATGCAGGCAGGAATGTCCAGCATTCTGGGTTTCTTTTATGTTCCGTATTTTTCGTAAGTCTTTCATAGTGCTGGCAAACAGTAGATAGACGTGAGAAGCAGAATGCTGAATGTTCCAATGTCTGTGCGGGGTGAGTCATGGTTCCAAAATAACACAAACTGAAATTTATCTTCAAACTAAAGCAAACAATTATCTACTGCCGGGCCTGTATTGTATAGACACTGGCCCAAGTTGCTAGTTTATTCAAGCAAATCATGCACTCATGGTAGATGTAAACCTATGCATTTATTATTTGAACCACCACTCGGTCTTGTGGTTTGAATTTAGACCTCTTGATTCACTGCACTGTCTGTGCATGATCAATTCCCTCTAAATTTAATATGGCAATGTTGATACAGATATCCTAACTCTTCTTACAGGATAGAAGGTGACGAAGGAGCCCTGGAGCCGGCATCTCGGCTCGCAGCGTACGTCTCGTTTGGTGGCTTACTGATGAGACTGCAGGGAGATGCTAACAACCTGCATGGATTCGAGGTGGACCAGCATATGTACTTGCTAATGAAGAAACTTGCTTTCTAAGCTCAAAGAAATGGTATTACCATAAGATTAAAGGGATGAAGTGTATATCAATTATCAATGTAATAGACCACTAAATATGTGATGTGTGTTTTTGCTATTAGCAAGATGTTACAGTAAATTTTTTATCATGGGAAATTACTCATGGATACCCGCAAGCCTGGTGGAGAGAAGCAGGTTATGTCGGACTCCTACCGATTAAACCCCCATGGTGTTCTTCCATGGGAATGTTTTCGCATCTCATCTGCCACCCCTACAGCGGCCATCTGCTTGAGCAGATGTTGCCTCACATAACTAAGTAGTGAATATAACACTGGTGCTAAAAGAGCGCTCAAATGACCGTAGATCCGAGAGTCTGAGGTGACTTTGCACATATCCCAAATTGCTTGATCTTATGGTATTAAGCCCGATTTCCACTAAACCAGGCAGAAAGATATGCGGAATAGACCTTATAGCTTTTTTCTGGAAATGGGCCAGCTTCAAAGTTAAGAGTACATTATTATGTTAAAAACGTTAATTGTAAGACTAATTTTGTAAGAATAAAATTTAATTTTTTACATAGTGTTTTATTTAAATGCTAAAACAATCTTAGTAGTAGAAAGTTATGATTGATAAAAGAGATAATAGCGTCATCTATTGTTGAGTAGTAAAGGTTTAAAATCACCGTCGTAAAAAAACATAGTGTCAGCGCCACCTATTGTCGAATAGATAACAGCACTGTCTAGTCGTAAATGTTATCTTTTTAACAATTTACGTTAATAGATGGCGCTAGTTGTGAAATGTATTTTGTTTATTTTCACACGAATGCAACGAAATTAAAATAATGTGCAAGTTTCACCTTGAGAAATGGTACATCTTAGCGGGAATTCGAACCGTGAATATACCATTTTCATTTGATTTTCCAAAAAAAAATTATGTCTTTGACAAATAATGTGTAATATTATGGCCTAAAACGTGAACGTAACGCGTATATATGGCGGTGTTACCACCATATATACAATTACTCTATATGTCTATAACGACATTACCGGCATAGAGTAACTTTTTATGTACAACTAGCTGTTGCCCGCGACTTCGTTCGCGTGGTATTTAACAAATACAACGTTGACAACAGACTGCTCGCCCATGCTGAGCCCGCGGGACGCATTGCAGGTTGTTGCTATCAAACTTAATCAGGCGCTGTGCTGCAACATTGGTTTTAATTTTTTTTCGTGAGATCCTATTTTTTTTTCTAAAATAAAAGTAGCCTAAGTTACTCCTTGTTACATCAGCTATCTGCCAGTGAAAGTCCCGTCAAAATCGGTCCAACCATTTCAGAGATTAGCCGGAACAAACAGACAGACAGACAGACAGACAGACAGACAGACGGACAGACAGACAAAAATTGTAAAAAATATTGTTTCGGTATAGGTAACGTGTATACATCCAAATGCACTTAGTAAAAAGCGGTTATTTTAATATTACAAACAAACACTCCAATTTTATTTATATGTATGTATAGATCTATAGATTACAGGGACCGGTCACACTCAGCGGTAGCCGTGGGATCGCGTCGCTGCCATTTACCCCGCAATTACGCACAAACAAGATGTACCATTGCGCGTGTTGTACGCGCCGCGGGAGACCCGGGGCCCCGCAGGCGCTCCTGCGACTTCGATCATTCAAACACACTGAAAAATATCGTTCTTTTTGTCATCTTAACTGACATTTATGGATAACTAGCTTCTGCCCGCGGCCTTGCCTGCGGTGCCTCGATGGAACATAGTCTTATAGCAGTCAGAGATATTGTAGCTTCGATCAGTGAATTAATTTCAGAATGAGTTGGATGCTGGTCCGGCCTAACCTAGCCGTTCCTACATTGTTCTCATGGACCTATAACAATGTACTGCTCAAAATGTAAGAGATCTTTTAAAAAAAGAGCAACCATGGAGTTTCTCGCCCGTTCTTCTCCATAGGAACGGCATTCGGCGACAGTAGCTAAGTTTTTGTAATTTTTGACGATTCATAATTAGGTACTTAATGGTCTATGTAGCGTTCCAGCTTCTCCGTGGTTCGTGTACCGTTGCTTTGGTACATTAATAAAACACTGGTTTGTAATATGCATGTAGGTATATTATTAATATTCACAATTCAGTAGCGGACGACCGTCCCGGCCACAGATATATGAGAGGAGATATGTTATGAAAGCGGTGGGCTTGCGCTCACATTTAGCCAAAATTTGGCTAACATAGAGTTTTCGCCGTCAGTCGACTGCAACTGCACGTCGGTATCGGAGCTCTAACTTTTTTTTTAAATGCCGTGTTATTCCGTGGTTGTGTGCAAAAATACTAGCAGCAAAGTAAACTACGCGAAAGATGGAATCTCATTTCACCAGCCAGTATTAAGTATTTTATTTATTCGTCTTTAAAATCATTAAAAACAACAAATCAAAAAATATTTAATGCCTTTATTATGTTATTTTAGTTTTCATGTAGCACAACGACTTTTTTATTTTTGTACAAAATACATGGCTCTTTAAGTAGCACCTATGTTCGCTACTGAGTGAATGTACGAGGCAATGGATAGGTCGTCTAACGATACTTTGAATAAACTTGTGCGTCGCGTGGTACGGCCGCTGTATACGGCGACGACGCAGCACGCACCGAAGAGACTTCGTATTGGTTGGTTTTAGCGAGTGGTGGGGAACAAAACGGAGACAGCGAGTTCTCATACATTTTGAACCGCACGGCATATCTCTCGTGATCTGTGGTCCCGGCGCACGATCGCCGGCAAGTGACTGTCGCTGCGGTGCGCAACACCACAGTCTACAAGAATAAAAATGATTCTGGTTAATATCCATATGAGGATTTACAACAAAAAACAAAAAAAAATGATTTTGTTTAACAAAAAAAAAAATACGGCCTGCTTTACACGAGTCACAGCGGCGGAGGAGTCAAATCATGATTGAACATAAGAAAAGCATCATCAGTATAATTAAAGCTCGTCGCACGCGTGACTTGGCGCGGCGGCGCGGCGGCGCGCACACGTGGCGCGCTAACGAGCCGCGTGCGACCCGCCTAAACCAAATTGTTTTATTCGGTTCAATAGCTTGACTCCTGTGAAGCATTGGCAATAAGATTTAGTTCAGTACAAACTTCTTTTAAAGATAAAGATATATTTATTTGTAAAATCATGAGTTTGCAACATATTATAAGCTTTATAAATCACGATTTTGCGTATTTGTTATATAAGAGCATTTTTTATGTCATTATAAAGGGATTATAATTTGTATAAATTTGACTGATGCAAGATGGACAGTTGGAATTACGTGCACACATGTTTAGCCTCTACAGCGTACAAATATATTAATTTTAATTATGTACTTATCACTAGAATTATTTATTAAATTCATTACAAAGCAGGTATACTAAATTGCATCTTTCAAAAATTCTGATATACTAAGTATGCTCTATGTATTAAAAGTTTATTTTTAAATGGCATAGCATTAAATTTAAAGCATCACATCGAACATCTGATCGTGCTATAAAATAACTACTATGAAATAACTGTTTAGTTTAATTGGCTGTAACTTTAGTTAAATTCTAGGAAAACCCAAAAACTGAACCCCACGAGACCGAGGTATTTGATCGCGTTTAAAAATACCAAACATACCCCAAAGAAGGTAAAGACGGGTTTATAAACAAAAGTCCATGCAGACGAAGTCGCGCCCAACAGATAATAATAAATAAATAAATATCTCCAGACAAACACACCAACTATACGGTCCCACACTAAGCAACGCTTGTATTATGGGTACCGTACAATGGACGGGGGCGAACCCAGTATATATTACTTAAATAGATATTTAACATCCATGACTTGAGTAATATATCATTTACATATTAAACTCTTGACGATCATAAAACGACAGAGAGCCATGCCTAGTTGTCTGTGGGCAGACTAATCGTCGATTCATCGCTTAGTTAACACTCCCGAGATGCACGCAGCCTCCGTCGCGGAGAGGCGTACCTACAAATTAGTTCAATTTGCGACAAAATGGCGCGCGCCGCCCGTAACGAGGTGACAGTCATTATAGGTACGTAATTTGGCTTCATCAGGGGAGATGCAGCGAGCTGTATACTTTATAGTCTACCGTATTTAGACATTTTGTATGGAGTATTGAAATGCGCCTCTAGCGGACGGTATTTAAAACTTTCAATTCTCCATACAAAATGTCTAAATACCGTAGATTATAAAGTATACGGTTAGCTTACGAATAATCTCGCACTTGAGGTACAGGTGTCAAGTAACTACGAGGATCGTGGGTTCGATTCCTTGAAATTGTGGGTATTTTTGTTAACTGAACTCGTGAGAAATAAATCCAGATAATTATAGGTAAATAAAAAGCTTTTCTATACTCTTTTTAAGTTATATTAGTTTGTAAATATTTCAGTTATTTTCTTTCTAATTGTTAATAATAAAGATAATGCTATCTCAATAAAATAAATACATTTTGATTAGCACGTGAAGTGCGAATTTATTCGTGAGCTAACCGTATACATGAAGTATACGGTTAGCTCACGAATAAACTCGCATAATAAATAAATGGGCTAACACATACATACATAATACAATAAACATTACAATAAACATTATTTATTTAATACAATAAATATTAAAAAAGTGGATTAAAAAATTGAGGTGAAAGCCCCATATAAAATCGAATATAAATATTAAACTTCAAGAAAACCTAAATAAAAATCCTCAATTATTTATGTCTCCTACAATTCAATAGTTTATCTATAAATTTAATTTGAATTGAGACCGAAGACAGACGAATTATGAATCGAAATCACCTTGGCAGCGATTGGCCACGGCGCGTCCAATCACCGCACAGTATTCAATGGAGGCGGGAAGAGGCAAACGTCAAATGCAAATGAGATATTTTTTTTTAAACCCGTTTCACTTCACGTCGTTTTATTCAAATTTGTCGCTGGCTCGAGTAATGGTTACTTTATTTCGAGTTACAACAATGAACGCGCACCTTACGTAGGAATTATGACTTAGCTCGATGCATAAAAATATTAAATTATTTTACTGAAAGGTATGCCTTTATGACTTGACATTTTTTTTTATTATATTGCCAGTTATATTACCAGTTTATTTCTCTTTATTACTTTTTTCTTACCTACCAATCATATTGTAATTTTATTAAAACCTATTTGGATAAGTAATAATTAATTAGAATATTCAATCAAGCTAATAAAAAATTAAACTAAAATAAATTTTGTACGTAATTAAGTAGTAGTAGGCTATATTTTTTACTGAGACATTATCATTATCTATGGAAATCCTAAATAGGTATAGCAATGTACAGATCTAGTTTGATGAAATCAACGATTAAAAAATTTATTCACTTAAAAATTAAAAATCATAGTACCTAAGTAAATATGAAAATTCTTTGTAGGTACCTACCACCTACACAAGTCACATAATTTAATATCCATAAAAAACGATTTGGGGGCTATAAAAAGACATTATACCTGCTTGTAAACTTATAAGAATCACGCTTAAAATGGATTTAAAAATTTGCTCTACATGTAGCTCCGTTATCGCACACCTCAGCCAGGATTATCCCCTCCCCCCACGCCTCCCGCCCCCTCCGGGCCCTCTGTAATCCCTCTGGATGAGAGGGAATGGGACGCAAGCTTCACGGCCTGTCAGTCAACCGGTGGCGATCGGGTCGTGATAACGTTTAACGTATTCATATAAACAATACTAGTATATTAATAATTATAGGTCATTGCAGATTAATTGAAAACTTTCGTGTTCGAAATTTAAAATGGCGAGTGTGACTGTTACAATAATTACAGAGTAAATTCAAAATGAGAATCGGTGGTGACATTCGAAATTTCAAAAGTGTCGGATAATTATGTTCGAAGTTTGAAAGTGTGGATTTTCTGTGTTTATTCTGTGGTATAATGTTAAGTTATGTTGATTGGTTCAGGACTTTCTCTCTTATTGGATTCCAGTAAGGTAAATAAATCTCATTTAAAAATTGAGCTTTGGTCTTAAACAATTTCAGCATTTTATTATAATGTAAGCATTGAATGATAAACTACTCCATTATACCTACCTACGCATAGGTATATACAACTTTTTCAAATTAGAAATTGTTCATTACCCAAGAGCTGGATATAGTAAACATAGATTTAATTATAAAACACTAATCATTAATAAAAAAAATTAACAAGTTCAAAAATCAGCAGTATAGTCAGTAAAAAGAAGATAAAATAGCATTTACCAAAAACTCACTTAATATCAGTCCATAGATTTAACCGCTATTTATGAAAAAATAAGCAATGACAATACATAACTTATCCTTATTTTTTTTATCTGGAATTCCTGCCGCCGTCGCGCGCCTCAACAACAACATATATAGTTATTTATTTTCTTAATTTACACGTTAAACCTTGTTATAAAACCAGTATTATAATTTATACAACGGGATTAGGAATAATAATAGTTTATTACCAAGTAACATCGACAACAACAATGTATTGGTGAGCTCCAAACTAGACAATGTCTGTATGTTATCGTAATTATACGACTTATGGGCGGTGCCAATACACCATGCCGTCTTTAAAAAAAAAACTATTAAAAAAAACTTAAAGGCCTCAAGTACAAGGCCACTGGCCATCGTATTCTGAGCGTAGACCATAATATTGCCATACAAAAATGACAGAAAGATGAGCCTTACTGGACGGGCACACAGTAAGTCCACGATGGTAAATGTAAAATTATATGACAACATACTGGCAAGTACTGGGTGATTTACTACTATGCTAGGTAGGTAGATAAGCTTACGTTATCTGGTAAATACACCTACTTACGTATACATGATGTGTTCGCCCAACGCAAAACAGCATTTTTAGTATGGCACCATTATTTATAAAAGTTAATTTAAAATTAGAATCGAGGGAGCTGCATGCTATAAAGCCATTTAAAAATAAATTAAAAACACTTAAACTTAAACAGATCGTACTATAGTATATCAGTTTTTTTTAAGATGCAATTTAGTGTACCTGCTATGTAATTAATTTAATAAATAATTATAGTGATAAATGCTTAATTAAAATTAATATATTTGTACGCTGTAAAGGCTAAACATGTGTGAACATAATTACAACTGTCCATCTTGCATACTATATGTATACCTACTCACGTTTTTACAAATATTTTTTTTTTCCAAATCGGTTCATAAATGACGGAGATCTGAGGTAACAAACATAAGAAAAAAAAAAACCGAATTGAGAACTTCCTCCTTTTTGAAGTCGGTTAAATGTATCTTTATCTCTCAACATTACCTATACGCGGCATACTCTTTGAATCACATGTGTTAAGCAAATTAAATCGTATATCAATGTAATACCTGTCAATTTTCATATCTTGATCTGATAGAGTCCACAATTTATCACACATTTTGCGAAGTGGATATGTTGCCGACGGTAGATATTAAAATGCATATACATATTAACATACCGGCAATGGCAATGGGTAATTATCTATACCGGCATTTTGGGGCGTTACTGCACGGACCAATTTTTTTTAACTTTTTAAACGAAATATTTATCAGGTGGTAAGTTTTTCTATTCTATTTTCGATTTATATTGTCGTTGCACATATTGGGTATTTTTTTTTATTTATAATCTATCTAGCTACGTAAAGTAGATAGATAGATAGATAACTCTTTATTGTTCCGCCACATAAAATTAATACAAAATTACACAAACCTACTTAACTTATACAGAGTGTCACAATGCGCGGCCTTATCACTAATAGCGAGCTCTACCAGCCAACCTTTGGATGGAGAGGATTTTACAGAGATGTTTAAGTATTAGGCTAGCAAAAATATATTATACTAGCTGTTGCCCGCGACTTCGTCCGCGTGGTATTTAACAAAGACAACCGTTGACAACAGCCTGCTCGCCCATTCTGAGCCCGCGGCACGCATCGCAGGTTGTTGCTATCAAAATTAATCAGGCGCTGCGCTGCAACATTGATTTTGATTTTTTTTCGTGAGATCCTATTTTTTTTTCTAAAATAAAAGTAGCCTAAGTTACTCCTTGTTACATCAGCTATCTGCCAGTGAAAGTCCCGTCAAAATCGGTCCAGCCATTTCAGAGATTAGCCGGAACAAACAGACAGACAGACAGACAGACAGACAAAAATTGTAAAAAATGTTGTTTCGGTATAGGTAACGTGTATACATCCAAATGCACTTAGTAAAAAGCGGTTATTTTAATATTACAAACAGACACTCCAATTTTATTTATATGTGTATAGATGTATAGATGAATAGAATCGTGACGTAAATGACAAAAAGAAATACATATGCCGATATTTGGGCCTTTCACCCTATCGTGGTCGTTCGAATTTCTATTCATGTTGGAATTCTTATTTGCAGGATACTGTAGTTGGTAGGTATACCAATAGATACTTAATCGAGAGATTTTTAAAAGTTTTCAAATTAAAAATAGAAGCAAAAATAGTATACATATAAATCTTAACAATAATAGTGTAAAATATTTTAAGCGGTCTATCGGTAGACTATAAAGGTCACATTCTCAAAAAAAATAACAAATTTTAATAATAACATTTCGTACTAAGTGTGCGGTGAAACGGTAATGTCTCGCTTGCTCACAGATAAATCAAACACTGTATACACATATATGTTATACATAATCGAGATCGTTATCACCACAGATCATGATAGATATGCCGTGCGGTTCAAAATGTATGGGAACTAGCTGTCTCCGTTTTGTTCCCCACCACTCGCCGCAAAACACATGCAATTCTATAAAACCAACCAATACGAAGTCTCTTCGGTGCGTGCTGCGTCGTCGCCGCATACAGCGGCCGTACCACGCGACGCACCAGTTTATTCAAAGTATCGTTAGACGATCTGTCCATTGCCTCGTACATTCACTCAGTAACGAACATAGGTGGTACTTAAATAGCCATGTATTTTGTACAAAAATAAAAAAGTCGTTGTGCTACATGAAAACTAAAATAACATAATAAAGGCATTAAATATTTTTTGATTTGTTGTTTTTAATGATTTTAAAGACGAATAAATAAAATACTTAATACTGGCTGGTGAAATGAGATTCCATCTTTCGCGTAGTTCACTTTGCTGCTAGTATTTTTGCACACAACCACGGAATAACACGGCATTTAAAAAAAAAGTTAGAGCTCCGATACCGACGTGCAGTTGCAGTCGACTGACGGCGAAAACTCTATGTTAGCCTAATTTTGGCCAAATGTGAGCGCAAGCCCACCGCTTTCATAACATATCTCCTCTCATATATCTGTGGTTATCACCTACCTGTTAGCCTCTTAAAATATTTTACCTTATTTTTGTTAATCTCCGCCCCGGCGGGTCGTATGCAAAGGTACCTACCTAATAGTAATTAGTCTGTACCAAGTATCTAGTACCATCCAACATAAACGATTCTTTAGCACCGAACAACATACCTACCCAAGGTTCGAATTTTAAATTTATTTTTAAACGATGAAATAAAAGGTGGTTTTTAATTCGACACGTAGGCAAGTTCTAGAGTAGGCTAGAAAGTAGAGCCATTTCGCCAGTGTCGAGTATTATTTGATGATATAAAATGATCTGTGCCCCTGACGAAAATGTTGATGATGGAGAAATGAATCCGCTACCCCCATCAGTAAAGCTGCGGATACTGTACTGAAAATTTACCGGACATCTTGTGTGCACTAGTAATAGGTTTATTTCAATTTCCTTCACTCGTGCACGTTTATGAACACACAATGGTTAATAGCCCACTAATATTATAAATTTGAATGTTTGGATGGATAGATGGATGGATGGATGTTTGTTACTCAATCACGCCATAACGGCTGAACGGATCTGGATGAAATTTGGCACAGGAATAGATATCCCGGTAAAATGTAAACGCGGTAATACCGCGGGGCGCAGCTAGTTATTTATAAAAGGTACACATTTTTTGTTCTCTTCACTTTTCAACTTCCCGCCAAAAAGCCGTAGCTAGGTTTATATGTTGGATCAATTCTATAAGTATCCTGGTACAATGGACATTTTAATTAATAAATATTTAAATTTACTTTAGGCGGTGGTCTGCAACCTATCTGAGAGAACTGAACTTAAGTTGCTTGCAGGAAGGCTTGTGAAGTCTGCCAACCAGGGCTGGGTTTAGGATTAAGGGCTAAGAGGCCCGTGCCCAGCTGTGGGCCAGTGGGCAGTAACATGAACCTAATTCATTGTTATAATATTCAATGAGACCATGAATCATTTAAAACATGTGTCCAATGTCGCTCCATTACAAACACTGCTTCTGTTTTTCTTATCGAATCAAATTACGCCGACCAATAACAACTCGTTCCTTTTTCAAAAACTTTACCCACCTACCAGCCACACCACCCGCCAGTGCTGTCCCGTCACAACAGTTTCGAATTTCGAACGTAAAATAATTTGAAAAACAAAAGCTTTGTTCGAACGACGCGTTCCATATTTGAAACGGCTTTTGTTCGTTGTTCGGATAATGCGACCGTTAATAAAAATGTGACGGGACAGGACGAATTATTGGCGTTGTGTTCCAGAAAGAAAAATAAACATTATTTTTGTTTTAAGGTCACTGTACCTATGAATAAAAACTTCTCTGAATAAATCCAGTTTCTCCTTTACTCTTTTTCTAGAGATGGAGATGCACATCCCTGAAAATAATCCCGCCGGAGACCATGGATGCCTACCATAGATCATGTTTTCACAAATCAATCTTCAATATTATTGTCTATGGGGCCTTATATCAATGCATAGCCTTATTCTATTTCTGGGAATATTTAGGTATCTTTTCTCGTACAGTAGTCGTGTGTCGTGTCGTCCTTGTGAACGTGCTAATAGGTCTAACGGTCTTCGAAACTCAAACCCGTCGGTAACACTCGATAGTGACTAACCAAGCAGACGAAATAGGTGTCTATCGACATCGATACTTGTTATTGTATCGATTCATATGAGGGCAAATCACATTTGCATCTATCTTTGTAACTAGAAGGTCATAATTATTACGATATAACTAATGTAATTTAGATATTAGGTATGATTCTATGTATGATCATAGTTTCCAGTAGATTCCAACTGTATTAGTTGTATAGGATCAAACATGAGATCTTAAGTCTTTGTCATACATTATATGGCAATGAAAATTTCTCTGATAGGTATACAGATAGGTATTTTTGGTTGGCACTTGACCGACATTGACATTAAAAATGTACGACTCAGACAGACGGAGAAGAGACATAATTCTTCACCAAGAGTGGAAAATTAATTCCCAACAGAACATTATTATGGTGTAGCGAGCTCTTAAAAACTTCGCTACAAGCAAAATGTTTACCGCGCCGATGCACGCACAGCTATGGCGGTGCCTACGACATCAATGACGAGTCTCCATAAAATCCTGAAACGCGCTATACGAGTTGTCGGGGAACGTGACATACATACAAACCCCCGAATATAACCGTCGGGGCATACCATACCACCCGCCTGACTGGAAGATCGTACCTTTTCCACTAAAATGTTATGATTGGTAGGTAGATCACCATCTTTACCTAACATAGGTAAGCACATTGAAATTCATTGTTAATAAATAGGTAGGCACCTCACGTATAAAATACTTTGGTAGCAAACATCAATCATTTTACTCTGAAGGCCATTACAAAGAACGTCCCATTCTCCTAACGAAGGCACTATAAAGCCCCCTACACGATCGCCTATAAAGACACCCCGCACCTTTAAAAAACGAACATCAATTAAATCGACAAACAACGTAAAATGCAACGCAAACACAACCTTAGGGCCCTTAAATCCAGAAGGGCGCCGAACAGAGATAGGGCACGTACGCGGGAACCCTCCTGATTGGTCGATGAAAGCAGCCACCACCCTCTCGTTCGCCTATAGGGTACGAGCACCGCCACCCCTAGCCAATCGAGGTGCGCTACCGAGCCGTGTTCTATTTTCAAATTTGTCGTTTTAAAATTGTGTTCGTTTAGCGGCGACATGGAAAGTACATCGAATTATATTTGAATAGAGAATGGAGGGAATGAATGATTGGTCTGCAAACAGTTCGGTGCGTTTTGTTATTCGATAAATGAATGGTTAATGATTATTGTACGTCGTTCGGTTGCGTTTGTTTTATGATTAGTGTTGGGTTGGTGAGACAATATCGACTCGATAATTTTAAACGTATCAGTTCACACGTAACGATTTCCAACTCTACCACTGTACAGAAATACACGCAGTAGTGCTTGGTCTTTAAAAAAAGCAATTGCTAAGTACCGTCACTAAAAGGTGAACATCTCTACCTACTCACTGGAGAAATACAGCCGTGATGATGTATATTACGATATGGAAATCCATTTGTAGTATTGATAGTAATTTATTACGCAATCATCCGTGTACCAGTAACCCAGTGACATTGGCACTCGTGGCCATTTTGTTTTTAGCTGATTCGAATTTCGAACGACTCACACTATGAGTATGTTACGGTTATATTCAATCGTTCGGACAATTTGAAATATAACAGGATAGAAATAGAAGAATAGGTTTATCGTGGTATTACGAAACACTTTTCAAAATAGAAGAACAAATATTTGTTAAGCGATTGTATTTTTTTTTATAAATTATTTAGTTTAATTTCGGATGGAAGTTCGTTACTCAATCACGCCAGAACGGATCTGGATGAAATTTGGCACAGAGATAGATTAGAGTCTGGAATAGCACATAGGCTACTTGTTATCCTGGTAAAATGAATGGTTCCCGTGGGATAGATTTGTTTTAATTTTATAACTTATCACGTGTATAGCATAACAATACCTAACCACTGTTTCATGGTCCCCCACCCCTCCCATATGCTTCAAAAATAGTCGACACAGGCCTAATTATTGTTGTTATATCACAACAATTTTTTTTTTTACAAGCAATAAGATATATATTTTTTTTTATACATTTATAGGCAAGTATTTGATCTCGATCTCATCTGATGGTAAGTGACGATGAGATCTACGATGGAGCATACTTGCCTACCATGCCAACCATGGTCACGGGAGGACTGAGGTGGTTGACCAGCTTGGGACCCTGTAGTAAACATCATAAAATCCAGAACCAAGCGTACCATTGCAAGACCTCAAGACACAGTGAGCTCTTTCTGCGTAGATTGGACCGCAAGTAACAACTAAATATGAGGGTACCCCCGTCAAACTATGACACTAGGACGTCAACCACCTCAGTCCTCCCGTGACCATGGTTGCTGCAAAGCAGCCGAAACGTCGGGAACGTAAAATAAAAAATAAACCGCGATAAAATCCTTAAGATTAGTTTTATTTCAATGTGTAGTATTCGCGTAAATATAAGAAATCAATATACATTCGATTTTCATAAATAAATTGAGACACAACAGTTAGAATATTTATTTCTTTGAATTTATCCTTAAGGGAGTCTCTAGGACCCAAGCCATAAATTGCTCGTATTGCCCTTTTCTGCAAGATGAAGATAGTATTAAGATCTGCAGAGCAACCCCAGAGCAAGATGCCATAGGACATAACACTATGGAAATGAAAATTGGTCTAAGGTACTGACTGTGGGTACATGAACTCTGGAACTATGGGTAAATTCAGTTAACCTCTGGGTCCTTGCCGTCCTACGGGTAGTACCTCGGAGACGGTCGGTTCGTGTAAATATAAGTAATCAGCCAAATTAGGCTACACACACACACACACACACACACACACACACACACACACACACAGGCACGCACACAAATAGCAATGCCTCTAACGATAAATTACTATGAAGTAAAAAATAAAACCGTTTCAGTATTGGGCTGTTGGGCATTTAGCACAAAGGCTCATTTCAAGTAATGCCCGCAGCACACGTAATGTTTGTTAGCTCAGCGATTCCAAAGCTATTCAGGTCGTTAGCCCAAGGCTAAGCAAATTGGAGAACGATAAGCATTATTATTATTACGCCGGATCCATCTGGCCATTTTTACATTCATTCAGATTTTGCCGAAATAGTGATATGTTGGTAACAGAACTGAGGTTTACTTATTAGATTTTTTTTTATTTGATGCATTTTATTTATGTCTGCATCTCGCTTGTTTTTTTTTTAATTAGTCTATGGGCCTTACACATAATGTGGCTGATAAATATAAGGATAACTTATGGTAAGGGCCCTATCCACAACTGTTTTGACAAAATACTGTATGGGCTTTGGTTTTGGCACTTATTGAGACACCAGCTGCGCCCCGCGGTGTTACCCGCAATTTAAAAAGTATGTCCTTTTTACCGGGATAAAAGATGGCCTATGTGCTATTCCAGACTATAATGTATCTCTGTGCCAATTTTCATCCAGATCCGTTCAGCCGTTCTGGCGTGATTGGGTAACAAACATCCATCCATCCAAACATTCACATTTATATAATACTAGCTGTTGCCCGCGACTTCGTCCGCGTGGTATTTAACAAAAACAACCGTTGACAACAGCCTGCTCGCCCATTCTGAGCCCGCGGGACGCATTGCAGGTTGCTATCAAACTTAATCAGGCGCTGCGCTGCAACATTGGTTTTAATTTTTTTCGTGTTTTCCTATTTTTTTTTCTAAAATAAAAGTAGCCTAAGTTACTCCTTGTTACATCAGCTATCTGCCAGTGAAAGTCCCGTCAAAATCGGTCCGGCCATTTCAGAGATTAGCCGGAACAAACAGACAGACAGACAGACAGACAGACGGACGGACGGTCAGACAGACAGACAGACAAAAATTGTAAAAAATGTGGTTTCGGTATAGGTAACGTGTATACATCCAAATGCAATTAGTAAAAAGCAGTTTTTTTAATATTACAAACAGACACTCCAATTTTATTTATATGTATGTATAGATTAGTGTGATCTCAATATACGTAATAAAGAAAGAACGTATTAGTATGTGTATGAAATAAAGAAATATTAGTTAAATAATCTGTGAAGGGAGCAATAAAGTATGTCACATTAAAAAAACCTGATCTTTTTGGGGGCAGTCGAAGAGATAGGTTATCAATTTTGTTTTATTTTGTGAAAAATGTGTTTCTTTGACATATAATGTGTAATTTTTGTAGAATATTAACCATATGTTCGTAAAAGTGCACGAGTGTAGGAAAATAAAACTATTTATAGTAAAACACGACTTTTCCAGTTCTACCAAAAAGTTCGGTAATTTGTCAATCTTCTATAAGTATTTAACATAAAAACTTTTCTATACTCTTTTTAAGTTATATTAGTTTGTAAATATTTCAGTTATTTTCTTTCTAATTGTTAATAATAAATAATCTAAAGAACATAAAAAACATTCCACTTGACGTTGCCAAAATACCTACCCAAAGGCGGGTGAGGCCATTTTATATAAAAAAAACTGCCTTGATATTTTTTTTTTATAATGTGTCATTTTATAGAATTTATTTTTTACTAATGTTGTGTTCTTTTTAAACGTGTTTTTTTTTTAAATTCAATATAAGGCGGTCGGCTTTATAACACATATCAAGATATACTCGATACTACCAAAAATGGGTCTATTTTGTAGCCAATTGTCTGACTAAAAAGGAAGAACCAGCGGTCAGCTTAGACGCGAGGCGGAGTCTCCCCGCCCGCCACCACGCCCCGCGCACAGATAAAGATCTCTGCCTATCCTTGCGGCTATTTATACATACACACGCCTGTAATCTGCGAGAAGGCAGGTGCAGTACAGTACACCCACATTTCGTCGACAGTATTTGGTCCCAAATCTCAATGACAAAATTAACATCGATATTCCGTCCTCAAGATTATAATGATAATACCAGCCCTTTTAATGTCCCACTGCTGGGCACGGGCCTCCCATCAATGTGATGGGATCAGGCCATAGTCCACCACGCTGGCCCAGTGCGGGTTGGCGGACTTCACACGTCTTTCGAGGGGTTCTCTCAGACATGCAGGTTTCCTCGCGATGTTTTCCTTCACCGTTTAGCAAGTGATAATCGTGGTCGAAAATGAAATTCGCAGGCATAATAAAATATGACTTTTTGGCGGGAAACTGAAAAGTCATGGCGTCAGTTATGTTTTAATTTCTAAAACTAGTGTTCCTGCGAGTTATAGTGAGTGATATAAGTGGAATATTAACCATTATGGGTTCGGTAAAGTGCACAAGTGTAGGTAATTGAAACAGAGTGACGAAACATGGCTTTTCAGTTTCTCACAAAAAATCCATGAAAAATCTTTCAGTAAAGTATTCATCACTTTACTGATTGCGGGATGGGGGGGTATTTTACTTGGGCCTAGCCTTTGGGCCTGGGCATATGCTCAAAAACAGAAATAATTTATATTACTTGACACTGGCAAAATACCTATGATGTGATGCCAAATAAAAAAATAAAAAAAATAGAAGCGATACTAGCGCCATTGTCACTTAAACAGTCAGCTGTGAATGCGAACAAGAATAGGGCCGTCGCCCGGCGCTGTCGAAAAAAAAAATATCGCCATCAAAACACACCATAATTCGGCGACGGCATTCCACATCACGTAACCAACAATCGATACTCATGTAGGTACGATTCTGTGTGTGTAATCCTTATTTATTATTCGATACATTTAAGCTCTGTTCATACGTAAGCGGAATCGGAGGTTGCAACCAAACATGATGCCAGTCCCTTACGACATTGTTAACCATTTTCCAATATTTATTATTTCTATCTAATATAGACTAAACGAACAAAACATTATGCACACAAATTATTATTCACGACTTGCTTAAATATAGTGGATATATTTTAATGTAGATAGGCGTTGTATATGTAGTAGGCATGCAAAATAGTAAAATCACTTTATACTAATAAGGTGAAGGAAAACATCGTGAGGAAACCTGCATGTCTGAGAGAACCCCTCGAAAGACGTGTGAAGTCCGCCAACCCGCACTGGGCCAGGGTGGTGGACTATGGCTTAATCCCCCTCACATTGAGGGGGGGGCGTGCCCAGCAGTGGGACATTAAAAAAGGGCTGGAATTACTATATTAATAAGGGATGTGATTTCTTGTAACACACAATATAGGATCAAGAAGTCATTAGTTTTATTTCTGAATCAGAATCAGAATATTTTTTTATTCACGTAGACCATTATTGTACAGTACTTATGAATCGTCAAGTTACAAAAATATTATGCTACTGCTTTACCACCCGTTCGGAATGCCGTTCCTATGGAGAAGAACGGGCAAGAAACTCCATGGTTGCTCTTTTTTTAAAATAGATCTTTTACATTTTTGAGCAATACATTGTTATAGGTATGTGAGAACAAGCGCTCTGAGCGTTCTAACTGCCATATTTCTCCATCGACAATGTAGACTACTATCCCGGTGTTCGGATACACACTTTAAATAATATCGCGTTCGGATACCAGTACTAGGGAACAGCAGGTAGGTAATATTCTTATGAGCAAACCAAACAAATTTGCCATCGCATACCGCTACAGTCTAAGCATGCCTGCCTGAAATGGTATTAGAAATTATTAATATATGGAACGGATGTAGTTTTGAACATTTAATGAACGATTGACTAATCGATTAAAGAATTGTGCTTTTAACTTTGTAAGAGGATTAGTTTTGTAAATATACCGATTAACGATGTTCGTGGTGGAACAATGGAGGCTAGTTATTAGCTGAGTCGACTTTTTTTTAAATTATTATGGCACTCAACTCCTCTATCGATGTACAGAGTGGTTCAGAAAGGGTATACTAAGCTTGGCACCTGGGCTTGGTTAGCGTATTTGTTATCATATGAATTGAAAAGTTGATTGACAAAAAAATTATTTTAGTTTAATTAAGTACTCACGTATATTGGTCTATACAGAATGTTTAATTATAACTGTTCAGGGTACCGTACTTAAAAAAAAATACGTATGAGATACTGAGTAAAAGGAACCAACGATATTATTATTATTATATCTAATATAATTTATATCTTTAGAAATATTGTATTGATTTCTTATATGTACACGAATACTATACATTGAAATAAAACTATTTTTTAAGGATTCTATTGCGTTTATTTTTTGTTTTTACGTTCCCGACGTTTCAGCTGCTTTACAGCAACCATCGTCACGGGAGGACTGAGGTGGTTGACGTCCTGGTGTCATTTTGAACTGGGGTACCCTCATATTTAGTTGTTGCTTGCGGTCCGATCTACGCAGAAAGTGCTCAGCGTCTTGAGGTCTTGCAATGGTGCAATAAAAAAAAAGTCCAGCAAATAATAATTAAATTACTGATAATTAAAAAAACTACATAAAACACTATAGACAAATGAATGACGATTGTGAATAGCGAAAATTCGTCGTTTTCTATGTACTTTTTTTCTTCTTTTTTTCTTCTTCTTTCTTTACGAAATGAGATGCGATGAAATAAAATGGATATGTAAATGGCCTCGCCCACAACTTAGCTGGTACATTGCCGATGTCAAGTAATTAATAGCAATATTAAATTCAATAAATACACATCTGTACATCTATACATATAAATAAAATTGGAGTGTCTGTTTGTAATATTAAAATAACCGCTTTTTACTAAGTGCATTTGGATGTATACACGTTACCTATACCGAAACAACATTTTTTAAAGTTTTTGTCTGTCTGTCCGTCTGTCTGTCTGTCTGTTTGTTCCGGCTAATCTCTGAAATGGCTGGACCGATTTTGACGGGACTTTCACTGGCAGATAGCTGATGTAACAAGGAGTAACTTAGGCTACTTTTATTTTAGAAAAAAAAATAGGATCTCACGAAAAAAAATTAAAACCAATGTTGCAGCGCAGCGCCTGATTAAGTTTGATAGCAACAACCTGCAATGCGTCCCGCGGGCTCAGAATGGGCGAGCAGGCTGTTGTCAACGGTAGTCTTTGTTAAATACCACGCGGACGAAGTCGCGGGCAACAGCTAGTTATATATAAAATAATGGATGTGACATTATGATATGAAAATATCCCATTTTTTTTCTCTATAACTAAACTGTCAGTTGTCATAGTTTGACATCCCATCGTCGTCGAACGGCGCGAGGCAAAGACAAACTATATAGTTATTCAGAATCACGTATCGACCGTTTCAACTAATGTCCGCGGCTTTGTTCAAAGTTTACGACGTTTCAACGACGTCATGGTATGTACGAATCCCAATTACTATGAGATATTATAATAGTTATATTGGCTTATTTAACTGTTTATTGCTGTAGTTTAATTTCTGAAACATTAATTTATTGTGAGTGAGCATTGCAACTATGATTTCAGATTTGCATTTCTAAATGTCAATGAAGTATTCTGTTGCTATAATAAGTATAATTTTAGCGATGTCGCATATTGATTTCTTATATTTACACGAATACTACACATTGAAATAAAACTATTTTTTAAGGATTCTATCGCGTTTATTTTTTTGTTTTTACGTTCCCGACGTTTCGGCTGCTTTACAGCAACCATGGTCACTGGAGGACTGAGGTGGTTGACGTCCTAGTGTCATAGTTTGACGGGGGTATCCTCATATTTAGTTGTTATATAAACGCGATAGAATCCTTAAAAATAGTTTTATTTCAAATATTATATTTATAAAATATGTGATGTAGAATGTTAGCCGAGCACAAAAAAAGATTTATCTCATTATTATAGTTAAATTTAAATTTACAATTACAGTTAAACTAAATAGTAGTATAGTTACTAGTATGACAACAAACTATGTACCAAAAAGACCTTGTCCGCCTGGAATGGTGGCAAGAATGCTGGCTGCATTCCCTCGCTGTATAATAAAACAATTTTTTGAGCGAGGAAAGAGCCAGCCCCTGTCACCTAAGGAAGCAATCGACCAAGGTGATATTTTGTCTATAAACAAAAAAAAATATACAAAAAAATGGAAATCACTAGCCAACGATATCCATAGAGGTCAATTCTTCTGAGAACAAAGAAAAAAATCAAACTTAAGTAAGTATTAGTATATTCTCCACAGGACAGATAAATAAAACAATAATTTTAAATCGCCCATACATAAGTAACGTAAACAATAAGTAAAATGAGGTCAGTTGCGTCCGTCGCTTCCGCGGCCATCTTGTACAAACCAAGCTGACTCCGCTAAAATCTGACATTGATATTACAATAATTAAAACAAGGAAGCGATTATGGAAAACGTTTTCCAAATTCAACGAGGCTTATTGTCTGTGGCAGGCGCGCGAAGTTAGCGCGCTTTTTCGTTTTTTTTTTTAAGTTTGTTGTTTTTTTTTCATGGCAAAGTTGTGAGTGTGAAAATGTACAGTGTTGTTATCGTGAACTTTTAATATTTATTGTGTTGTGTTTGTTGGGATTTTAAATTGTTTTTAGTTATGAAAATGTCTGGTAAGTCCAAATAATTGTGGATAAATTATTTATTTTCGCAACATTTTATTTTATCACGAAAATTTGAAAACTTACGGTACCTTTATTGAAGTTCAATACCTATGTAAGAATCCTTCAGATGGTGGCCTTAAGATGGAGTGCTAGGTCAGGGCGCGAAATTCAAAATTTTAACAGTTTTTTTTTTAAATTGGGACATATTGACGATGTAATTTAGTTTTATTCCGACATTGGCATTGTGCATTAGATGCCTCGTAGCCTTAAGTTTTCTTTAAAATTTACCTAAACCGATACAATACTGCAAGGTTTGTAAAAACCGCTATTTTACTAACTTGGAGTGTAGTCTCATTTGAAATTAATTTTAACCAAATTTAATAGATAAATAAATGCATTACAATATGCCGTACTGGCAAACAAAAAAAAACACTCATATGTTTCAATTTTTGGTAAAAAGTTTACAACCGACGAAATTTTGAATTTTGCGCCCTGACCTAGCGAAGAATTAAGTCAGTGTTCTCTAAATTTAAAATTATGTTAAGAAACTCAGGCAATTTTTTTATTTACTGCTTTTTTAAATTAATTGTGTTTGACACAGTGAAGCCTAGTATATTATTACGAACGTATAACATTTCTTCGACACATTAGACACATTGGCGTTGTTCAATACTCCATACAATGTGTCCAAATACGTACACTTTGAAGTATACGGTTAGCTTACGAATAATCTCGCATTTGACGTGCTGGTTTTTTTATCCCAATTATTTTGATCGACGCGAAAACCAAATAAGAATTCCAAGATGGTCGAGCCGTAGCCGCGCACAACTAATCATATTACGGCTTATTATGTGTTGTTTTTTTACAATAAGATGTATACATAACAGGTAAGTAAGTATATAAAATAATCATCGCCCCTCGATATGATGTGACATCCGACTGATTGATTAGATTACTTACCAAATAAAAACCACTCAACGCAATAGTTCACATTGAGTAAACTTTTTTATTGATATCTCGAACACGTGGGCCGCCATTTTGAATTCTGTTCCGTTTTTTATTTTTCATTTTGTAACTTTTTTTTGGGAACTTGTCACACCGTCCATCGGCAACTAGGTACGCTCAGATTTGATCCTCGACGTATTCCGGGTATAAATCTAAATATTTTCCGGGTATAAGTGCTTCAACATTTTTTTTTATTAAATAAAGTAGGCAAATGAATAAATTGTTTGGTTTTTTGGCGGGAAATTTAAGCTATTGAGTTTTCACTTTTGTTTTATATTCCTAAAAACACGGTTCTATGATAATGTGTTATATTAGTGGGATAGTAACCATCGAGTAATCAGTCGATAGAAATATATGAAATCATTAAAAAAGAGTGTCATAATAGGGACGCGGGTCGTACATTTTCTTCTTAATATATTTACAATCATATATAGGTACGTACCTATTACTGTACGTCAACTGTGAGATTATTCGTAAGCTAACCGTATACTTTATAGTCTACGTATTTAGACATTTCGTACGGAGAATGAAACAGCGCTTCTAGCGGTCGGTATTCAATAGGTTCAATTGCCCATACAGAATGTTTAAATACAATATACTTAATAAAGTATACGGTTAGCTTGCGAATAATTTCGCACTTGACGTGCTGTAAGTTGTCCGAGCGATGACTCACTCGTTCGTACAACAAATAGACGTGAGAATGTCCATAAATTTAGCTGACATTTCTAATAATGTCATTAGTCACGGATAAAAGAATGTCTGTCTTATTTTTTTTTTCTCTATTGGCCTTTTTCCATTGAGTCAGGCTCAACGCAATTCTACCAAGTCTGGCTTAATAATATTCGCGAGAGACAGACAGACGTAAGAGTATTTTTCTTCTTTTTCTAGGTTGGCAATCAGCTACAAAATAGTGCCATTTTGCCAGTGTCGAGTTATTCTTGATAATTGTTATTGAATTTTATGTACCCCTTATGGTTATGATTATGTTGATGGCGATGATGATGATGAAAGAATACTCTACCCTATCAGTAAAAAGCTGTGGATACTTTAATGATAATTTACCGGACATCTTGGGAGAACTTGAAAAGTCAAGTTATACTATTTTATTTCAATTTCCTTTACTGTGCCCGTTTATGAACACACAATAGCTAATATTACACATTATTTACCAAAGGAACGCATTTTTGGAAAATAAAACAAAATTGTCAATTTCATCGTTCAACTTCCCGCCAAAATAATACGTAAGAGTGTTGACATAAATTTTTCGTGTTTTTTTTCGTTTTGAGGTACGGAACCCTATACACCGTGGTGGAGGCTGTTTATAATGTATAAATACTGTTTAATACTATCTAAAATAAGCAGCACTGATTTTATGTAATTGGATGGGTTCCCGCGGGACAGGCAAAAACCTAAAGTCACTGCTGTAGGTATTAGAATACCTATAAGAGTTGTTTAATTATTCCTATTAGTAATTTTATATTTTTTCACGATGCATCCCAGGTATGGTTTTACAAAATCCCGCGTAAATATTAAAAAAACTTAAAAAGCAGAAATTTTAAATTCCAACTCATATTGAAGAATGTAACATCAAAGGTAACCGATTATGAATCTAATTGGTTTACAAATAGGGCTGTAAGTGGTTTGCACGGCACACACGAGGCAAGTGAGATGAGGTGCGCGCGCAGATTGCTACCAATTAGCACTTAGATCAGAGTAATGACAGTGTAGGGTACCGTAGACAGATCTACTTTTTAAACAACTTTTAAAAATGGAAGGACGTTCTTAATTCTATTGTATATTTTTCTTTTTATGTTTGTTACCTCGGAACTCTGTCATTTATGAACCGATTTGGAAAATTCTTTTTTTTTTTACTCAAATACAAGAATAGAATTCAGTGAGATTTAACAATATTAAAATGAAATATTTAAGGGGTCCATCAGTAGGTTATAAGGATCAAAGATTATTAAAAAAAAACAGGATTTACACGTATACAACTTTATGTAAAGTATAAAACTTTAGGTAAAGGTTACACTTGATACCTAAAATAACCTTATATAAACCATTCATGTTGTATGTCATGGGTTATAAAAGTTGTGGATTTTGAGCGAGCAATGAATCGTAAACCACGCATCACAATAAAACGCTACGCGCGAAAGCCGACTATTGCAAGTAACATAAAATAATATGCCATTGCTGCAGCAACCATGTACACCCAATTATTTTAAAATTTATATAAAAGATCTATGGAGTCTGAACACAAATTCCCTCGGCCACGGAACCGGTTCACAATAAAAACGCTTGTTTGAACATCGAACGCGCCGGTAGCCATCTTGCGTAAACAAACAACAGAGTGGAAGTGGCCATGGCCGACAGTGGAACCTCCTTTCTGGGAAGATGACTTTTTAATTTTTCTTTTATTGGATGACATGTAGTTATTAAGTAGGATTTAATATTTTATTTTTGTTTATGTGGAAAATAACACATTTATATACTATTTGAGGGGAATGTTGAACTGAGAAGTCGTTAATTTTGTTTTGTTTTCCCAGAATTATGTTTTTTTGATAGATAATTTGTAATATTAGGTAGCCATTGGTGTTCATAAACGTAAGGAATTTATTTCATCATCATCATTATCATCAGGGGTACTTTAACAAAGATGAATGAATGATAATTTATATGACACTGGCAAAAATGCCACTATTTTGTAGCCGATTTCCAACATTAAAAAATAACTCTTTGATTTTATTTAAACAGTTTTAATAGGTATCTTTTATAAACCCGATGGGCAGGCCATATTTTCATGGCATCATCCATTTTTTAATTACTACCTATGTGTTTTCATTGAATTTTATATCGCTATTAAATACTTGCTACTGGCAAAATACCCACTTATTTGTGGGTGACGCGATATTTCATATTATTCCATTGTATTTCATCGCATTTTATTTCGTAAAAAAAGAAGAATTCGATGGGCAATTTGAATAGTTTATTCCAATAATAAGGCTGCTTAGAACATTGCAGTAGTGTTGCCCAATGCTGGGCTTGGTCTCGCGATAACGCAAGACCTTGGGCAATAATACCGCACGCATATTGACAGTACCTACCTTTAAAATAATAATTTCAATAAGCCCGCCTAAAATGTTGCTTGAGTATTTTTTTTAATATTGCAATATTTTTCACAGCGATCAACTACTTTATGATGCGTTTTCGAAAATGATTGTGTATATTGATTTCTTATATTTACGCGAATACTACACATTGAAATAAAACTATTTTTTTCGAATTTTATCAGTCCTCCCGTGACGTATTTTTGTTACACATTGTATAATCGGAGTGTTATGTAGAAAAGGAAAACTATTACACGGCGCTATGAGTGAAGTATAATATTTATTTAAGTTATCTAAAACGATAACTTTTTATTTTATCTCATTTCCTTTCAGAAGAGACGCGAGACGATCTCACTTCCGCTATTAGAATCTTCACTTAGCCTGAACAAAAAAAAAATACCAATTCAACAATCTTACCATTTAGATTTATTCAGTGACTTCAAGCCTCCTAATTATCTATTAAAAATACTATTTTCCCCTATTGGTATATTATATTTACGCGAACACTACACATTGAAATAAAACTAATTCTACGAAGTCCTCCCGTGGTCATGGTTGCTGTAAAGCACCCGAAACGTCGTCGGGAACGTAAAAAGCATAAAAAAACGCGATAAAATCCGAAAATTTGTTTAATTTCTTTTCCTATGTTAATCTTTAAAAAAAAAATCTGTCACGTCACTAATTGACACGTCGATAATTCACGTTCTCGTGTGTCACGTCCGAGATTCAATGAAATCACTACGGAATAGCACCGGATCACGCTAATGGCGAATCCGTGACTACCCGAATGCATTCCGGTGCAATAAAAACAAATTTAGCCACCTAAACGCAACAAATAAAAAGGAAAAAATGGTTCGAAATTTGAAAAAGCGCCGCCATGTTTGTGACGATGCGCGCGCGCACGTACGGCCGTCGCCGAAATCCTTATAGATCGCTTTCGTGCGTGACGTTGGGTGCATTTTTGTTTCTATTTTTTTTTTGGAACTATACAAATGATCAATGATATTATATGTGTAGGGAGTTTTTTTTTGTAAGTATAACTCTTTGGTTTATGAATAGTTTTTTTTTGTAGTAGACAATTATAAACCTTCACTACGTTTTTAAGTGGTAATTGGTACATAGAATGAAACACGTGACGAATACTTACTTAGATTCGCTTCGTGTCGCGGAGGATTGCAAATTATTTGGGGTCCCGCCAATCGTGATAGGTAGTTTCTCGACTAACATCTTAGAGGAATTCGGTGTTGCTGGCTTCTCTAATTCGGTGTTGCTGGCTTCTTTAATTATCGATCAAATGTGTTTGGTTTATAATTGGAAAAATTGACAAGCCGAGGGTCAGTGGTGGGTTGCTCTTCCCCCATTTGTTTAACAATGGATTTCCGCCAAGTATCGCCTAGTTCTTTCAATTATACATAGACTGAGGTACATTGGTGTTACCTACTCTTTTGGAAGATGATCACTATTCATTTATGTACTTACATACCTATTTACAAATAAAAAAGTCATGGATAATTCAATTTTCAAAATATATATCTCTGTGTGCTAGACCACCGTCTCTTGGCAATGTGCTCAGAAAGGTTGCCATGTTGAATGACAAATTTATCATAAATTAATTAATCTGGGATTTTCATGTGCGAATCTCATTTTCAACCACGATTATCACTTGCTAACGATGAAGGATAACATCGTGAGGAAACCTGCATGTCTGAGAGAACCCATCGAAAGATGTGTGAAGTCCGCCAACCCGCACTGGGCCAGCGTGGTGGACTATGGCCTAATCCCCCTCGATTTGAGGGGAGGCTCGTGCCCAGCAGTGGGGCATTAAAAATGGCTGGTACTATTATTAGATGGGTTCAAGTGACTCACGAACCAGCCACTCCGGCATTTTTATCAACAAAACCCGAATGTCCTATTGAGAATATCGTTTCCTTGCTTCAGCAAATAAATTGCACCATACAAATAATTTAAATTTAACGCTAAATATTTGAACTAAAATTGTTATTTCAAAACAAGTGGTAACAATGTAACAGCGATTAACTGTTACGGGCGGTAACTGCTACCTTACAGCTGGTACGTGCCTAGAGACGATAGTGCGGGCCGCTATTTACGCTAACGTCACGTTCGGAAACAGTGTTGCGATGTATCGATTACTGGACATAGTTGCACGATGATGCATGGAATGGTGTGTTCAGATATAAGTATACATCGATTCGTACGCAAATAAAAGCGACTTGAATTCCTGACTGAGATAGTTATTTGCATGTGTGTGTTTTTTATTTTAATTTTTTTTTGTTTTTTTTTTGTCTACCTTGTAAACTATATACTGTGTAGGTTAACATAATATATACCTTCTATAAGTGTATGAGAAAAAAAATAGGTAGGTATAGGTTACTTTTTTTCTTCACTTTTCATTTCACACTTACCCAATCACCTAGATTATTATGTTTTGTTTTATAATTGTTAACCTTCGCAAAAATTACATTCGGATAATTTTTTATGACTTTTTTTATTTAGTATATGTGTACATTTTTAGTGGGTTTTTCATTCTTTTTAAATGAATGTGTATAAGGTAAGTATTATTATTCATTGCTCAAGCAAGGCGTGGCACTTGTGTTAGCATGTGCTCTTCTATATCTACCCATCAACAGGGCACAGTACATACTACGTACTACACAAGGTCACGGATACCGGTGTTGTATGAACGAGTCTCTTGATAGCATAGATTTTGATTGAAAAAAAATATATAACAAGCTCATTAGATCACGGTTGCTGGTTCGGGGTTAAGGGGGAAGCTCAGGACAGCTTCCACCTTAAGTTTATAAAATTATTTTCACAATTATTTATCCTGATTTGCATGGTAGGTACCACAGATATATTAGAGGAGATATGTTATGAAAGCGGTGGGCTTGCGCTCACCTTATGCCAAAATTACGCTTACATAGAGTTTTCGCCGTCAGTCGACTGCAACTGCACGTCGGTATCGGAGCTCTAACTTTTTTTTTAAATGCCGTGTTATTCCGTGGTTGTGTGCTAAAATACTAGCAGCAAAGTGAACTACGCGAAAGATGGAATCTCATTTCACCAGCCAGTATTAAGTATTTTATTTATTCGTCTTTAAAATCATTAAAAACAACAAATCAAAAAATATTTAATGCCTTTATTATGTTATTTTAGTTTTCATGTAGCACAACGACTTTTTTATTTTTGTACAAAATACATGGCTCTTTAAGTACCACCTATGTTCGCTACTGAGTGAATGTACGAGGCAATGGATAGATCGTCTAACGATACTTTGAATAAACTGGTGCGTCGCGTGGTACGGCCGCTGTATACGGCGACGACGCAGCACGCACCGAAGAGACTTCGTATTGGTTGGTTTTAGCGAGTGGTGGGAAACAAAACGGAGACAGCGAGTTCCCATACATTTTGAATCGCACGGCATATCTCTCGTGATCTGTGGTAGGTACCCATTCTACAAGCTTTGCATAGTTTGTGACAGTTACTGTGACGATATTCATAAAAAACCCGTCAATCTTTCGCATCATAGACAGTAATTAAAATTATGTAACTGATAATCTATGAAACTGCATAAATTTTATGTAAATTTATGAATGAATCGGTTACCTTAAAGAAAGGGACCCAATATTTACAACCTTACTACGGACGCGTGGGAACGTGTAACAAGTCAATAAAATTCGCGCCAAACGTCAATACCGTTTTTTTTCTCACAAACAAAAGACAAACCCGATAATGCCATTGTCTCTGGCCGCAAAGGACGCACGTGTCTATGGCAGGTTTCTGTTTACCTCGTTTCTTTTTTTTATGAGCGTAGTAGACACCTGCGGAGTCATTCATGAGTTCTTGTTGTAATCATTCAGCAATTTACGTTAGACTTGTAGGTGCGTGGGAACGGGAGGGCGCAGGATTTTGGTTATGAATGAAATTTCACGCGAAATTTATTGATTGTTCTTGAACACCGAACAAGTAGAACTATAGAACTTCCTAGCGCTGAATGCTGTTTCAAGGTCGCAAGCCCACATTTGTGTTGTCTTTGCCTTCCTTCTTCTAGTTGGCATGTAGAGTAGAGAACTGGGCTCCGTCATAAAAAAAAGTAAAGCTCTGTTTCACCAATTTCTAATAAACTTTACTTAATTCACGCATAGATGTGGCTCTGAATATCTAACCATCTAAACTACCCTATCTCACCTCTATAGACCGAAAGGATAGGCAGAGCTGCACAGCAGTGTACCCTCGTTTCGCCGTATTTTGGTACCCTTGAGTATCTAATAATAGGGTTTAAAGAATTAAGCTAGCTCTTAAGCTAATTATATTCTCATAATAAGAACAAAATATCAAGTCTAATGACACTAAGGAAATTCTAATAACACCAAACTTGCTGATGGATTCTGTCCACAACTTATTCGACAGATACCTAGCCTATACAACCTGTGAAATAAGTTGTGGATAGAATTCACCAGCACATTGTGAACCAGCCCCTAAAACAAACACCCGTCGTAGTGTAAAGGTGAAAAAACATAGAGTAAATCACAGGAAGAGCGCATAAATCACTGTATTTTTTTTTTTACATCCAGTAAAGTTGTAACAGTGTGTTCCGGCCGAGATTATGGGATTACTGGCTGGGTTTGGCGCGCGAGAGTTATTGGCGCTTAGCACCGGGGGGCGCTGTAATCCTTGCGTTCGAAATTCGAAACATCTGGACATTACATTTTATCATTGATTGGACTTTTGACTTTTACTTGCGTTTGAGGTGTGTGAGAAGGAGAGCATTCCACGTTCATAATTCCGCCTTCTTTGAAATTTATCTAGGTATTTAATTGCTCTTTGCCTGGCGCTATGACACCCATAAATCACGAAGAACTCAAAGGTAGAACGATGAACGATCAGGTGATCGTACATAATACGAAGATTATGTAGGTTCTAAGGACTCACCATTTTTTGAATAATGTGTGGATGCAAACGAAAGCAGCCTTTCTCTTTATTTCATACGATATAGAATGAGACAAAACGGAAATATTCTCTTAGCGGCTAGCTCTGCTACATCGACAAACTTGGCGAATAAATTGCACGCGAAAGTATTCGCAAACATTGTCCATGAAAAGTTCTGGGTTGAATCAGCCGTTTCAAGTTTTTCTTGGAATTTATTTAGGTAGGTGCATAAGTAACTAACCGCCTACAGTGACTGACCACAATCGACCTGACGAAATTTTGTCTGGACTTGACTTATTAGTCCGAATAATAGACAATTGTCATTTTTGTATAGGTTACCTGCTTCAATTAATATCTAACATGACGTGTATTATCTATTGCAGTAATCCTAAGATATAATCTGGATATAATCTGTTGCAGGTGAGTGGTTATCCAATTCCATGAGATCGGATTATGCTGACTAACCATTGTGCATCTGTTACGTCTTAAGTCAGCCGAGAAATTTTGCATTGATAACAATGTGTTGTTCATTTTTGTGAGACTAGCGTAGAAAACACTACAAAAATCTTTATTATCTATATTATTTATTATTACTTTATGTATAATATTGTTATTTTAATAGCTTTTTATCAACTTAGCAAGTCTCGATTGATTCAGGTCATTTTATAATACCATGGTCTATGCACTGGTTTGAAATGGGAACGTTCTAACTGCCAAGGCATGCCTTGGTAGTTCATTCATTGGTAGCTCATTAACCCAGGGACAAATTAAGCGAAAAATTTGCTGTAGAATTTTCCGAAGTAAATTTCCATTTATCGGTCTAGTTAAAATACTACCATACAAGCAATATAGCCATAACAAAAAAAAACGAAATCAGCTCGTGGAATTGCTAGCTATTTTTTACGAAAGATTTCTCTATAGGTAAGTAAATACTGCGTGAGCAGGGAGTATTGTGGGAAGAAAATAGAAAACAACGGTAATTCAACTCTCACCCCCCTAAAAATCATGATACATTCACCCCATAATTCATTCCCCTCAACCCCGGGTGGCAGACAAACACTCGAACAAATCCTGTCGAGACGTGCGGACCACACCGCGCGCCCGCATCCGCGGGTCACACGTGCGCGCACCGCGGCGGTGGCGCCCTCACTGCTTCTGTCAGTCAAAATAACTTGAAGCACCTTTTTTTAATAGGCCCTGTAGTTTAAACCACTATGACAAAATATAAACAAAAATAGTTTTCTCAAATAGTAAAGTTATGGATACTTTACTGAAAGATTTTTTATGGATTTTTGTGAGAAACTGATAAGCCAAGTTTCGTCACTCTGATTCAACTACCTACACTCGTGCACTTTACCGAATAACTACTAAAATGGTTAATATTCCACTTATATCACTCACAATAACTCGCAGGAACACTAGTTTTAGAAATGAAATCATAACTGACGCCATGATTTTTCAGTTTCCCGCCAAAAGTCCTGGTTTGGACTTGTAATGTGCTATATTCGGAAGACCCATAGAGTAGTCCGCAATTTTTTTGACGATTCGGTCTACAGTCTTTGGGGTTTTAGTCATTACGAGTTACGCACGACCCCGTACATGCAGAAGAGCGTTAAGCAACGAATATGAATATTCTAACCAATGATATCTACAACATTACCTGTAATTATCAAACATTCTTACCAAAGATGGCGACTTCCACAAACAGCACTTGGCTCCAGTTATAATTTGTTTTATTATTATTTATGCAAGCAAACGCAACGATTACAAAGCCTTACAATAAAAGTGACAGGTTGTATACAAAATTATTGTTTCTAACTTTTTTTTATGTAAAGCTCGGACGTGGGAACATTTTTTTTATGTTCCGCAGTCAACGTAGGACAATAATTTAAGAAATTGCATTATTTTAGTGAAGATTTGCTAAACACACCAAATACAAACTTGATAGGTATCGAAATTTATAAAATACTATAATGAAATGCGATGGTGTGAAACATGCTGGCTAAAACGAAAAAAAAATATGATTCGAATGTCGAGGACACTCGAGATTCAAATTTCGAATTGTTAGTTTTTTTTCGTGCGACAATTCGTAATCGCACGCAACGGCCTTTTACTCTCAACCAAGATGGCGACAGATATGCAAATTCGCATTCATCTTCAATTTTATTGATTTTTGTCCTTTTCAATGACGTTATTATGATGTGTGACCGCGCATAATGAGCGGGTTTTGTTGTTACTGATAGAGATTTAACGATCGCTTTGAATAAATAAAAGATAGTAGGGGTTGGAGGCGTCCGGAGGAGACGTAAGTTTTATTAACTGTAGGATGTTGCCATCAAACTGCATTATGCCAATTTGGTGATCTAAATGTGACCTAATGTCTTGGTATTCGTGGTCCCCCCACCTTAACCTCACCTACAGTGGGATATTAAAAAAGTATTATTTGACTAAGTAAGTGATATATTTACAATTAAAGTTAAAGTAAATAGGAAAAAAAAAATACTATACACAACAAACTATGTATCAAAAATACCTTGCCCGCGTGGTAGTGGTGGCAAGAATGCCGGCTGCATTTCCTCGCTGTATTATTTGAATTGTATTTACTTGTTTTCAAAGAATTTAGAATTTTATTTCTATGTTTGTTTTATAATATGGACTTGTATTTGGTCCTTTCTTGTCTATAGCCAGTTTACGTAATTCAATTTTAACTTTTTAAAAAGGATGATGGTACTATTTTTATTTATTTATCTATGTCAAATAGTGAACAGTAAAACAATGGGCTTAGTTATAAAATTTGCTTGTTCTTCATCTTCTTTGTGAGTGTTGTTTGCAGCTATGTGCGTGCACAGCTCGTACTTTAAATAGGTACCCCCAAATTTATAGACGTTTTATAACTTTATTGAACGTCATATAGTACTGCGCATAAGGGATTTGCTTTGCGCAGTACTATATGACGTTTGATAAAGTTATATAAAACGTTTATACATTCGGGGGTTAATCTTTGGTCACTTTAAAGTTTTATATTTCGTAATCGAAACGTAATCTTGGTATTCTTTCGTAGAGATATAATTTTAATAAAAAAAATGCAGCATTGTTACCGTTAAAAAAAATGTTATCAAATATAAATTACGTGTCACTATTTGAATAAAATGGCTGACCCGGACCGATTGACAGAACTACATAACAAAACTACAAGGATTCCCATTTCGACTGCGGAACCCAAACAAATATCTAAATAAAAATCCGTTAATCTGACCGCAGATAAACATATTACAAGATTATCATCCAATAACAACATTATCGGTGACACAAAGCGAATCAATCGACGCTCCTGTCAAAACTTCATACGGGCTCCTCGAGCCGACGGACATCTTTAGCTTGCGTTACGCCACGTCATTTATATTTAAGCAAAGTTAATTTAAATTTATATAAATGAAATATATTAAATTAAATAAATTTATAGTAAATTTACATTGATTTGGCTTGCTGAATTTAAGGTTTCGGGTTAAGAAATTTATATACTTAACTTGAGGCCGATTTCATTAGAGTTGTATGGGGAGTCGACGATCTCTTTTCCCGTACTTGTTAGGTTAGTAGACCAGCAATATAAGCCTTGCACTATATAAGACTTAGGCTTAGGATTTTAATGTATGCTAAAATAAATCTAGGAGAATCCGGAGCGAATACTATTTAGTGACGAGATGAGTGTACCCAGTTAACCAATGCATCTTTAAAGGCTTACGCCTAACAGCTCTAAGTATGTAAAAGGAGTCACAGGAGGCCACAGGTCTACCCATTAAATTGTGTAAACCCTTCAAATGTCCTAAAAGGAAAGCAATATTTACCTAATATTTTTTCCTCGAAAAACGCTACGGACTAGATAAACATTATATTTCGTAAACCAATTATAAGTAAGTGTATATGTAACTGTGTAAATACTTAACCCTATTACTAATTGTAAAACATTACAATGTGGTGTTACGTTTGGTGACGTAATCTCATTATGCCCCAGTCTATTGTTAATCTATTTGTTCGCGCCATTGTTGGTACCTGTCATTTGTATTTTTTTTTGGAAACGGACACAGGAAAGAAGGTGGATGCAGCCAGTCCGCATTTGAACCTGTTCGTGTAAGGTGCAAATTTTTTAATTAACTTTTTCACAAGTGTCGTGTTAAGTAAATGTATTCGAGTGTTTGTTATTTAGTTTGTGTAAAATAAAAAAAAAAAAATTGATAAAATAAATAATGAAATATCCATGTAGGAAATTATTTACAAAATGCACAACGCAATATGATATGGAATTTTGTAAGTAACATTTCATTAATAAACAACTTATTTTTTATCATCCACGAAAATAATAAAAATACTTATGAATTTTTATTAATTTCCTAAGCCATCAATATAGTGAAAATAATGTGCAATACTGGTGCAATATTAAAAATCAAGCTTGCACCTTCGTTCTATTTTCAAATTATTCGTTGATAACATTTCTAAATTCAAATCACCCGCTTCGATTATAGCCATAAACAATAAACATAAATACTTAATCGCGTTCGATCGCAAATAATCGCAGTACGCATTCCGTTGGAAAGCGCGCGTAAGTTTATTGCGCGGGGCGGCCATATGCCGCGTTTATTGGCGTCGTGTATATTACAAGGGTTTGTTTGGTTGTATGCCAACGATGTAAATTAGTGTTACGACATTTCTGCGCTATATTGACACGAGCGAGTGATAATCATGGTTGATGATGAGATGTGATCATGAAAGCCAGAAATCCCAGCGGTGTGAGACGGGGTTTGAACCTGCGGCACCCGTTTCTGAGGCGACCGTTCTACCGACTACACCACCATATCGGAATCAGAAATCTTAGATGTGCGAGCCGGGGTTTGAACCAGCGATTTTCGTTACCGAGGAAACCGATCTACCAACTTGGCTATCACTGCTTATTATTTCTACTGTTGGCTCTGTTAAAATATTTTAAATTATTCTTGTTACGCCTTATATAAGTGGCCTTACTAGAACGCACCGCAGACAGCGAATCTAAATTAAACCTTATCCTTAAATTATACCGCCATAGTCTAAATATGGCTGAGAAGAGAAATTCATAATTCATTCGTGCTGTTGTTTTCCCGCCGAAGCCTCATTTTTTCCCCTTCAGGCAACGGCACCACGAGTGGCGCGGTGTTGCCATAAATATGCAGTACGTTGGGACCTCGTGAATATTTTTAAATTTATAATCTTTATAGGTTGCTCAGTCAACTTCGCGTGGGTTAGGTCAGGGATTTTAGTTTTGCGAACACCACTGGGTATTTATTCGATGTTGGTCCAAGCTGGCCGAACGAAGGCCAAGACCAACATTTGGAGAGTTCGTCACAAATGTTCATGTTGGCTAATGTTCCCACTTATAGCGTTTTCCATATGACTTTTCTTTATATATAAAAATAATTGATGATATTATTTACTTTAAGCCAGGCGGGTGGTATGGCTGGCGGGGCGGCCGCTATGCCCCAACAGTTATTATCATGGTCTTGTAAATATGTTACGCGCTCCGAAAACTCTCATAGCGTGTTTCAGGATTGTATTGAGAATTGTCAATTGTTTTGAGTGCGTCTGCGCGGCATCTGTGTAAGCTGGTACGCGGTTAAAGAGGTCGCTAAATTATAAATATTTGCCTTACATAAACAATTTGTTAACAGCTTGCCGCAAAGACGAGCAGCCGCCGCTGGACGCGGCCGCCATCATGAAAGAAAAGAGCAAGAACGCGGCGCGATCCCGTAGAGAGAAAGAGAACGCAGAGTTCCTCGAGCTAGCCAAGATGCTACCTCTGCCCTCGGCGATCACGTCGCAGCTCGACAAGGCCTCGGTCATCAGACTCACCACCAGCTATTTGAAAATGCGACAAGTTTTTCCTGACGGTGAGTAGGAGATATATATAAACTATATATAACTACTGATTTCTTATATTTACGCGAATACTACACATTTAAATAAAGGGTCCTCCCGTGACCATTGTTGCTGTAAAGCAGCCGAAACGTCGGGTTCGTAAAAAACAAAAAATATATAACTATATACAGGAACTAGTGGATAATAGTAAATCTTAGGGTTTCCACAGAAATAATGAGAAAGTAGTCTATTTGATCTATAACATAAGATAGTAATGAAGCTAGGGGATAGTAGAGAAACTAGCGGATACTATATGAACTATTAAATGGCAGTGAATAGTAGTAAATCTTAGCTGTTTTAGAGACATAGTAAGGTAGTAGAGTAGATATGGGCTAGTATTGAAGCTAGGGATTAAGCAACTAAGGGATAGTACAGTAACTAGTGAATAATAGTAAATCTTAGGGCTTTTAGAGCAACGTTAAGATAGGAGTGAAAATATGGCATAGTAATGAAACTAGGGAGTAGTTTAGTAACAATGCGATAATTTATAAGATAGATTAGTGATAAAACTAGTAGATAATGCAGAAACTAGAAGACAGGTTGAAGGAATAAGAAATAGTGCCGGGATTTGGAACTAGTAACGAAACTATGTGAGGTATAAGAGGAACGGGGGGGGGGGAGGAATTAGTAGGGTATTTCTAACTCCAAAAGGTAGGCACTTATTCGCACCGAAGAGTGACGCATGCCCTGACCATGGTGGTTCTCCCCAGGTCTGGGCGACGCCTGGGGCGCCGCCCCGCCACCCCCGCAGCCCCGGGAGATGTCCATCAGGGAGCTGGGCTCTCATCTACTACAGACCTTGGACGGGTTCATCTTCGTGGTGGCTCCGGATGGCAAGATCATGTATATTAGTGAAACGGCGTCCGTGCACCTTGGACTTAGTCAAGTAAGATATTTTGGTCTCTTTTTCTCTTATGGGGTTTTTGTACCTGCCTGCTCTGGGTGCCGAAGTTCACGGCCTCGAATGCACATGGGCACGAATGTTTGTACCCGAATCATGGATGTTTATTATCTATACTTATAAGGATTATGTCACTACTGGGATGGGCCCCAGTCGATTGTAGGCATTACACGTACGGTACCCATAATACAAGCGTTGCTTAGTTTGGGACCGAGCAGTAGGTGCGTTCGTCTGGCGATATTTTTTTATTATTATTTCTGGTATTTTTTTCTAGTCATCATTTACCTTCTACTGAAATAATCCTGTTTCTATAGCATTTAAGACATGTAGGGTGAGAACAACAATTAACGTCACAATGACGTTTTACTTCGTTTCATGCCTAATTTGAATTTAAATTTTTATCTTATTTTAATTTTAATTTATTAATATGTTGTTAGATATAATATAATTTCTTGTTTAATGATACATTTAAATTTCGTTGTATAATAGATAACTATTTATTTTGTACAAGTCCCAACATTTTTTTTTAAGTCGTACATTTTTTATTCGACTATAGATTGATGAGGTGTTATTTTTTTATTGCAGTTAAAAATATAACAATTGATTGTCAACAGGTGGAGCTGACTGGCAACTCGATATACGAGTACATCCACCAGGCGGACCACGAGGAGATGACCGCGGTGCTGAGCCTGCAGCATCCGCACACCTACCTGGGACAGTACCCCAGCTTAGGGTGAGTGCACCTATTCTTGTACATACACACCTATTCACCTATTCTATAGTATGTACGTACACTTAATTGGTAACTTCTCAATAATAATAAAAAAAAAACAATCCTTATATTACGTCAAAGTATAGGCAGATTCCCCTCGCATTAAGGGGAAGCCCGTGCCCAACAGTGGAAACATTGAAAAAGGGCTGGTATTATTATAGGCAGATTTGGCGATTTGCTAAAATTTTCTAGCACAATTAAATAAAAAAAAAAACAATGTAATGTTTTTTTTTTTTTCTAAAATACGTACTTTAATTTCGATTGCTGGCTTTTTGGCCTAAAAGCTACCAACTTGATATCAACATTGATGGCAGGTACCCAGTGGGCGGGACGTGGGGCCCAACAGTGGACATCGAATGTGAGCGCGCCTTCTTCATACGAATGAAGTGCGTACTCGCGAAGAGGAATGCTGGCCTCACCACGTCAGGGTACAAGGTAAGGCAATAGACAAAAACTTTACTCATAAATTAACAATTATTGACAAAAAAAAAATATTGTTTTCACTCTTGTTTTCTCGTTGCAAAGTGTCAGTACTGAGTCGAACAGATATTTATCTACTCATTAAATAAATATCATTTAAAAATAAGTGACCATCAATTACTGAAATTTACGAAAATTACCATTGAAATAAAACATGTTTTTTTTCGGATTTTATCGCGTTTATTTTTATGTTTTACGTTCCCGACGTTTCGGCTGCTTTACAGCAACCATGGTTAGAGCTGGACTGAATAAAATTCGTTTTCTTTCAACGTGTAGTATTCGTCTAAATATATGAAATCAATATGAAAATTTACCATTTTTAGTATCAACGTTAAAATTTAAATACATATAATGTTACACATAATGTTCTATGTCCTACATCTAAATGTTCTAACATCCATTGTCACAAAATAACAACGCCCAATTTTTACAACAGCATCCGCAGAATCCAATAAAATTAACAAAAATCAATCAACCAATTACAAAAACACGCACAATCCCAACCATATTGTGCAAATAAGCTCATTGCCCCTCTGTAATGTTAATTCCCACTGCGCTTGTACAAATCAGGGTGGGCCGACAACAAGCTCTCTCACCCTACACTCCAAACTCAATGAGACGCGTGCTGGTATTGTTTTAAAGATTTGTGTTAATTCACAATTAGAATCGAACATATTGTAAAATAAATGTTTTCGCAATGAGGGGTCTGGCTGGTGTGAATTGGGGCGCACAAAACGATCGGGATTTTCGGATTACCAAACAAATCCGGAACTATTAAGAAATCTCATCACGCCTGTATACCCCAAAGGGGTAGGTAGAACTGCACTCTAACACTACCTGTATAAGGTTTAACTAAAATAGTGTAAAATAATTTAACAGATGAATCAATAAGTTATATGGATCACGTTGATGTAGAAAATAATTGTGTAATTGATTATATTAAAACTATTTTTCGGATTTTATCGCGTTTATTTTATGTTTTTACGTCCCCGACGTTTCGGCTGCTTTACAGCAACCATGGTCACGGGAGGACGTCGGAAACGTAAAAGCATAAAATAAACGCGATAAAATCCGAACAATAGTTTTAATTCAATCATTTACACAATTATTCCTCCCGTGACCATGGTTGCTGTAAAGCAGCCGAAACGTCGGGAACGTAAAAAAGTATAATAAACGCGATAAAATCCGTAAGATTCGTTTTATTTCAACATAATCGCACCACTAGGGTTCTTGAAATAGGGGATTTTGAAAGCTGAGTGCATTTCGAAACATGCCTAATTTTAATCTTAATTTATTACCAATTTACATGCAATATATTATATTTTTCTTGAAATTTAACTCAAATAATACCAAGTGGATTAGATCGACATCTGCTGAACACACCGTGTCATCCTCAGGTGATCCACTGCTCCGGGTACCTGCGCGCGCGCCGCTTCGGCGAAGGCTCCGCGCCATTAGGCCTCATCGCTGTCGGCCACTCCTTACCGCCCTCCGCGGTGACGGAGCTCAAGCTGCACTCCAACATGTTCATGTTCAGAGCTTCGTTGGACATGAGAATCATATTCTTGGATGCAAGGTATGTAAGCTTAAGCCGCATGGCTTTTGAGATCGCGGTTTTAAGCCGCATATGTTTATGTCACGTGTATGTAATTGTACATGTAAATGTAAAAGATCTTTTTAAAAAAAGATCAACCATTGAGTTTCTTGCCCGTTCTTCTCCATAGGAACGGCATTCCGAACGGGCGGTGAAGTTGTAGCATAATATTTTGTAACTTTTGACGATTCATAATTACTGTACTTAATGGTCTACGTGAATAAAAAATATTCTGATTCTGATTCGAGTTTATAACGTGTCATTTGGACTTTTTAGGGGTAGTCGAAGAGAAAGTGAAAAATGTGTTTCTTTGAAATGGAATGTGTAATGTTGGTGGGATATTAACCATTGTGTGTTCATAAACGAGTGTAGGAGAACAAAACTAAACAGTAAAACATGACTTTTCCAGTTTTCCCAAAATGTTCGGTAATTTGTCAGTAAAGTATCCACAACTTTACTGATACGGTTAGGGGGGCTTGATTATGTTTATTAGGCTTATAATCATATTAGGCTTATAATCTTATAGGCATAGAATCTTCCATATTTAATACTAGCTGCGCCCGGCGGTGTTACTCGCGATAAAAAGTATGAAAAATTAAAACATCTATCCCACGGGAACCATACATTTTACCGGGATAAAAAGTAGCCTATGTGTTATTCCAGACTATAATCTATCTCTGTGCCAAATTTCATCCAGATCCGTTCAGCCGTTCGGGCGTGAAAGAGTAACAAACATCCATCCATCTAAACTTTCACATTTATAATATTATATATAATATATATATATAATATATAATATAATATTATATATAATATATATATAATATTATATATAATATATATATATATATATAGTATAGAATATTAGTATAGATAGTATAGATAAAAAAAACATTTCATTTGACGTTGGCAAAATACTTACCCAAAGGTGGCAGAACGCTTGCCTCGGTAACGAGGATCGCAGGTTATAAACCCCGGCTCGCACCTCTGGGATTTCTGGATTTCATGTGCGAATCTCATTTTCAACCATGATTATCACATACTAATAAGGAAACCTGCATGTCTGAGAGAACCCCTCGAAAGATGTGTGAAGTCCGCCAACCCGCACTGGGCCAGCATGGTGGACTATGGTTTAATCCCCCTCGCATTGAGGGGAGGCCCGTGCCCAGCAGTGGGACATTAAAAAGGGCTGGTCCTATTATTATAACCTTATCAATAGGGAAGTTTAGTGGCGGTGACAAATGAACATGCTGTTAAACTCATAACACGTTCCGGTTCGTCGTGGTCGAGTATAGTACTCATGAACGCGCTTTTAAAAATAAACAATTGGATGTTAATACAATTATCCGCGCCCCGGGACCGGGACCGAGCGACACTAAATGATTTCACATCTTCGCGAAGATCATCGCCCATATATATCCCACTAATATTATAAATGTGAAAGTTTGGATGGATGGATGTTTGTTACTCAATTACGCCAGTACGGCTGAACGGATCTGTATGAAATTTGGCACCGAGATAGATTATAGTCTGGAATAGCACATAGGCTACTTTTTATCCCGGTAAAATGTATGGTTCCCGTAGGATATATTTGTTGTAATTTTACATAGAGCAAAGGAACGACATGATTTACATAAAAGGACATAGTGGAAAAGGACATACTTTTTAATCGCGGGTAACACCGCGGGCGCAGTTAGTTATCTATACTCTATACATATAAATAAAATTGGAGTGTCTGTTTGTAATATTAAAATAACCGCTTTTTACTAAGTGCATTTAGATGTATACACGTTACCTATACCGAAACAACATTTTTTACAAATTTTGTCTGTCTGTCTGTCTGTCCGTCCGTCTGTCTGTCTGTCTGTCTGTCTGTCTGTCTGTCTGTTTGTTCCGGCTAATCTCTGAAATGGCTGGACCGATTTTGACGGGACTTTCACTGGTAGATAGCTGATGTAACAAGGAGTAACTTATGCTACTTTTATTTTAGAAAAAAAATAGGATCTCACGAAAAAAAATTAAAACTAATGTTGCAGCGCAGCGCCTGATTAAGTTTGATAGCAACCTGCAATGCGTCCCGCGGGCTCAGAATGGGCGAGTAGGCTGTTGTCAACGGTTGTCTTTGTTAAATACCACGCGGACGAAGTCGCGGGCAACAGCTAGTATAATAATAAGAATGTTAATTAATTGGCTATTCAGCAAGGAAATGCGGCCAGCATCTTGGGCACGCTACCGCATGGGCAAAGTTTATTACACTTTTGAAGCTTTTCTATACTTTTTTTAATTTATATTAAAAGGTAAATCAATAACGTCGTAAGCAGTGAGCTAAAAAAATATAAAAAGTTTTAGAATCAATAAAAAGTACATTCTCATTTTAAACGCTTTCTCGGGTTTAATCGTGCACCCTTTGTTTATTAACATGGTAATAGTTTAAAATAACGCGCCACCCCCCCCCCCCCCTCATTTGCGCGGCATCGGCGGGCGATTCGCGAGCGGTTCCAGGAATGCGCATAACTCAGTATCGGCAACGTAACAATACCGCAGCAAGCGCTGAGGGGCGCTTGCCATTTGTGTCGACACGAATCGACACGGATCGACACACGCTATATTAGTGCACTGTTGGCTATCGGACTCAATTAAATCGTTGCCTAGTTCATTTTTACTGGCACAATCATATAATAATAATAATACCAGCCCTTTTTAATGTCCCACTACTGGGCATGGGCCTCACCTTAATTCGAGGGGTATTAGGCCATAGTCCACCACGCTGGCCCAGTGCGGGTTGGCGGACTTCACACATCTTTCGAGGGGTACTCTCAGACATGCAGGATTCCTCACGATGTGTTCCTTCACCGTTTAGCAAGTGATAATCGTGACTCTATGCATCTTTAGTGTATGTACTATGCATCTTTTTGATGCATAGTTTGTTGTCATACTATTTTAAATTTTTGTTATTTTCCTATTTACTTTAACATTAATTGTAAATATATAACTTATAAATAAAATAAAAAGTTTACATATAATTTACTAACTAAGAAATAATTTTCGAAATAACTTTAAAATTGGCAAAACTACAGCCATTTTAAGTTTCCGATTACAAAAAGACACAAAACACTGCAAAACTACAAGGCCATGACGTTTTTCTCATAAGTCAGCGTGTGGATGAAATTATCAAAAAAAAATCCTTGTTATTTGACGGCCTGATTAGCGCAGTTTGTAGTGACCCTGCATTCTCTCTCTCTCTCTCTCTCTCTCGGGTTCGAATCCTGGTAGGGACAAACTTTGATGAGCACGAATGTTTGTACCCAAGACATAACTGTTTAATATCTATATAAGTAATTTATACTGGGTTCACCCCCAGTCCATTGTACGGTACCCATAATACAAGCTTTGCTTAGTGTGGGACCGTATAGTTGGTGGTTCTTCTGGCGATATATGAGGTTTTAATTTCGCACGAGACAAAATAACAAACGGGCCAGATACAGAAAGAAACTGTTATTTTTTTCTTATTCAATTGGAATCGGAGATCTCGTTGCTATGTCGCTCAGTGTCACCGACCACTTGTATAGTTACCATAAAAGTCGAAAGTCGTCAGTATGTCGGAACCACTGGACAATACCCCTCCAAGCAAGTTCACATTTATTAGTTCACGGCAATCACGCGCACGTAAAACGTTCCCTTAACAATGGCGGCGTTAGGGCTTCGTGGAACCAAGCTCGTGGCTCGCGAAGAAAGGATCAAAATCATACCAAGTTATGCCTGGGTCCTATACGGTCTAGTGTCGGACCGAACTATTTGTGACCGAGGCTTTCTTTTGGTCGTAAGAGCTATTTTTGTCCGATGTCTAAAGTATATGGAATATGTTTTTTAGACAAACGAAGCCGAAGCCAAAATTATAGTCGAATGTGTTGTATTTGCCCATATGTGGCTGCAGCCGAAAGTGTAGTCGAATAGCAGCTATTTTGGACAAAATTAGCGGAAGCAGAAAGTAACGTCGAAGAAATAATTTCGGCTGAATGTGGCCGAAGCCGAAGGTTCGATTAGACGCTTTATTTTAGTATATAGATATATTTATAATTGTTAAAAAAACTTCTATTATATCCACGTTAATACCCCAATTTGTATTTTATGTTTTTTTTCGAAATATACGTTCTTGCAACGGCAGTGCCTCCGCCAAGTCCACCCCAAAAACACGCTGCTTAAATATTATTGAAGCAATATGTACAGCAAATTTCAATTCATATTATTTATCGTATTATGACTTATACAACACTAGGCTTACAAAAACATAGAGGAGATAAGCATAGCTCAGTGTGTCTAAAGCTTAATATAGACAATGTTATCACTATACTATCACGTCGCGAACATCTGCGAGCCAGGTGTGAGCGATGTCACACGATCTCCTTGCAACCATGAGCTCCTGGTACCTACGCAATACAAGGTGTAACAAAAATAGTATACATTATTTTAAGGATTTAACAAGTTGGTGTCAGAACGATCACTTTTATATGTCTATAAAAATATATACGTTAAAAGTGTTTTGTCTCTGAGAATTTGAACCAGCGGCTCGATTCATTACGTCAAGTGCGAGATTATTCGTAAGCTAACCGTATACTTTATAGTCTACCGTATTTAGACATTTTGTATGTATAATGAAAAGTTTTAAATACCGTCCACTAGAGGCGCTTTTCAATTCTCCATACAAAATGTCAAAATACGGCAGACTATAAAGTATACAGTTAGCTCGCACTCGACGTGCCAAACGTTTCGTTAAGTATCCGAAGAGATTCGATTAGAAATTCGTTTCAACTACGATCGTTCAGAGCCAGTGATCATGACCGAATCGAAGATATGATTAATTTGATTAAATTAATAACCAAATCGGAACCGAAGAAATAAATCAAATAGTAATAAAACTTATTTTACAGATTTTATCGCGTTTATTTTACGTTTTTATGTTCCCTGCAAAAATAAATATCAAATCTGTAAAATAAGTTTTATTTCAATGTGTAGTATTCGCGTTAATTTAAGAAATCAAAACTAAGCCAAATGATTAAATGTCAAATAATTTGATTTATTTCTTTGGGTATGTTATCTTTATAACCTACTGGTGGCCGTGTTCAAATATTTTACACTATTATTGTTACACCTCATATATCTTCCGCGTATTGAATACTAGAGTTTTGCAACGTCGTAAGTTCAACTGATAGTTCAGTGTAATCTATATAGTTCAATTGCTAGAACGGTCGCTATGGAAACGGAGGGTTATCGAAAGAGTAATCGAACCTCGACCGTTATGAGAAAAGCCTTTCTTGCAATCACTACAACAGCCAGACAAGCGAAGCGAGGCTTGTCTTTGAAAATGCTAGTAAATATAAATATACTTCATCAAAGTAAAATGATGTTTGTTCGTCATCGCATCACTTGAAAACGGCTGAACTGATTTGGCTAATTTATTTTCTAAAATGATTGTAATAGTCCGAGTCAGGTTTGCAGGGAAAGATTTTTTTCCAATAGCAGCGGGAAATTGTAGAGTTCGCGAAAAAATCAAAGTGTTTTTTTTTAAGGAATATCTTATGCCGGGACATCTAGTTTAACATTAATAAATCCAATAAACATGCCATATCCCCCTCGCATTGAGAGGAGGTCTGTGCTTTATACATGGTACCTTTGAGTATTTAACAATGGAATTGTTAGCTAGTTTTTTTTTCTGCGAAATTTAGATTTTTTTTCTGCATAGATTAGTTTTTTCGTTTATCGACATAGCGGATATCCGATACAGTGTGTGGTAACGAGCGGCAATTAAACTATTGAGAGGGTTTGCCTTTGTTTTGTGAACACCTTTGTTTGAGCGGCCGTGACAAGGAACAAGGCAGGGAATAGAGCCAGCCTTGGTTCACGAAAAAAAAACAGGAATTCCTTGACGAAATTTCTTCTGTCAATAAATTACGACTTTTGACAATTAGAGTGAAATAAAAATATGTAAAATGGCAATTTGTAAGTAGGCCTGTATGAAAATAAATGATTTGACCTTGATTAAATTTATCCCAATTAAAATCTTTGCTGTCTTGCTTGCACTTACATTGCTACTTTATGACGGACGGTGATACAGTAATTTAGTTTGTTTAACAACAGAATTTGTGCAGTAGCTTATAATAAGACAATAACATGATCGTTTCTGGACATTATTTTTTTTGACAATAATAGCTCTGTGCAATTTTTTTTTAAATAATGCCGTATTTCAGGGGATCATTTTCGATACAGAGCCAAGATCCAAATTAAAAAGAAAACTATCTATCTTTTAGAGCCTCACGTTAAAACTACTGAATGGATTTTCAGGATACATAACAAGGTAATATCTTTTAGCCCGGGTCAATATAGGAAACTTTTAAATCCCGGAAAATCAAATTATCCTCCAGAATATTCAAAACACTAAAGTTCATATGTACCAACACGTGGACACAACTTTCACATAAGTAAACAATATGTGTAACTCTAATCAATCATTAGACCTTGCAATTTACGTGAAGTAAGTAAATTATGACGTCAAAAAAGTTATCGAAGTCCTTGCAAGTCATCGAAAATTAATAATAACACAAATTTTGTTGACACAAGCCGTTTCCACTCATTCCTCTGTGCTGACTGCGCGGAAGCGATCCTAGCCTTGCGCACTTCAGCACGTACCCATTACACAACTTTATTACTGCTGTTTATAGCGTATAGCGTGTGAAAATAAACTTTATTGGATACGTAATAAGGTTTAAAGGTATTGTTATTGAGCTGCATTTAAGAATTAAGTTATATTGTGATCATATTGATTTGTGTGCGGTTGGGAAGAATAGACTTTAAGTATTCGATGTTACTGATCAAAATCGTAGTAATTATAATTTAGGGTTTGTAGAAGCGTCTATCTTGCTCAGATTAGCTGTGCTATGAGCTTATATTATCAGTTCACTGTCATGTAAAACAGGAATGTGATTTACAGTGATGGTCAGTTCTCAGTAGAAGCGTTTTCGGCAAATAATAATAATATCGCCAGACGAACGCACACATTGTACGGTCCCAAAATACGCTTGTATTAAAGGTACTGTAAAATGGACTGGGGGCGATCCCAGTATAGTCCCTTGACCACATAAATAATACTAAGTAGTTATATACGTATATTAAACATCCATGACTCGATTACAAACATTCGTGCTCATCACACAAAGTTTATAGGCTAACGGTATTCGAACCCGGGGCCCTCACTAGTTCACCAGGTCGCCTCCCTACTTGCCCTTTACCCCTACATACCTACTTCCACCTGATAGTCAAAGTCTTACCCCCAAATTTATAGAAACGTTCAATATAACTTTGTTAAACGTCATATAGTACTGCGCACAAGAGTTTTGCTTTGCGCAGTACTATATGATGTTTGATAAAGTTATAGAACGTTTTTTTTGTTTTTTTTTATTACATTATAGGCAAGTATTTGATCTCGATCTGATGAGTGATGAGAGATGTGTGATGATGAGATCTACGATGGAGCATACTTGCCTAGGTAGGAAGGCGGCAGTAGATCAAGACGCTGCATTCACTAGGCACATGCAGCGCAGCTGATCTGACCCGCCATCCATGAATGGCAACACCGAACATCATGCCGGAACACGGCTAGGCCGCTTGGCGACATGGCTTTGTTCAGTGGGTGGTGACTAGCCACGGCCGAAGCCTACCACCAGTAGAGTTGTCACCTAGTTGGCACCACCCAGGGTCACGTGTAGGGTATCTCGAGGGTATTTAATTCTCCTACGGACGAAGGTGACTCGACCCCAAACGTCTATAAAATAGGGGGTTATAGTATAGAACCACGGGGGCAAGTGTATTTCTTTTCATAACTCTACAACCGGATCGGAACGCGACCTCAGCTGAGAAGATACGGCGAGACACTCAGTGGTCTTGTCATTTATATATTTTTTTATAATCGCCAAATAATATAATGCAAGTTACAAAAGCTTATTAATTTCACCGGCTCCAGTGATAGTATTAAACAGAATAAAAACTATAGTTAATTGACCCTTGAAATCAATGCCCCTCGTGCCATATTGTTTATCGCGCGAAAAAAATGTTGACAAAGAGAACAAAAAACTCGATAGCTTCCGGCAATCAACCCTGACGTAAGTGTAGGGTGAAGTCGCAGCCCTCTCTCTGTCAATGTGTCCAATTTTACGCTAAACGATTTGAACGAGATTTTTTTCAGTCGCATGTAGGTATAGTAACAGCATAGGTACGTCCACGACAGTGCAAACTGTTTTGTACCATAAATACTCTTTAGTAGGATTGTCTATTTTCAATATTGTTGTAATTTATAAGATTTTGAATATCGCCCCGCTCTGTTTCGCTCAACCCCGTTCCGCTCGGCTTAACAGGGCTCCGCACCGCCCCTTTCCACCCTGCTCCGCTTCCTCGCGTTCAACTCTACCCCACTCCGCTCCGCTCAGCTCCGCCGCTCGGTTCCGCTCGACCTCACTCCGCCCCGCTCCACCGCGCTCCACTCAGCACTCCGTCACTCTGTTATGCTCCACTCGACTCGGCCCCGCTCCGTTTCAACATTGATTTTTATCAATGATCGTAGTGCAATAACAAAAAACATGGTTATAAGTGATTCCGTTGTCGACAGGGTGGCGTCGCTGACGGGCTACGAGCCGCAGGACCTCATCGAGAAGACGCTCTATCACTACATACACGGCACCGACGTGCTCCACATGCGGCACTCGCACTGCACACGTGAGCATTGCAATTATGAAGTAACAACCAGCTTCAGGCCTCAGCCTCGAATTTAGCGGGCAGCGGGGCGGGCGGCGGCGCGGGAGCGGGGTTCGTTGGGCGCCCCGCGCCGATGCCGCGCCGCTGTTTTCGAGAACCAGTCCATTTGATTTTACGCATAAGATCCTGCCGCTCCCGCGCCGCCCGCCGCCGCCGCCCCGCTTCCCGCTAAATTCGAGCCTGAGGCCTTAGAATTATACCGATTGTTTATCTTCGTTCTTGATGTATCCCTGAGCTTATGAGCGCGAAGGCGCTAGATAATTCTCTCTCTCTCTCTTTCTATCGTCATCATCATCATTGTCATCGGTTGCAATTGTGCACGTGTTTGTGTACCCAAATAAATGCTAATTAATTAATTTGCACGACTTTTCGCCGCTACCCGTGACCGGCGTGCTGGCCTCTATTTCGCGCAGAGAGTGAGCCTCGCTATTCAGCGCGGAAACGCGGCCAGCCTGCTGGCCACTTTTGGCACCGACGACGATGTGGAGACCTTTTTGTGTATTTAATTTTATTTTTATTTTATTATACAATGTCCTATTAATAAGTATATTTTAGTTTTTTGTTTTTCCATCTTTGTAAATAACTATTGTACATAATGTATTGAAATAAAAATATTAATTTAGACTGTTTAATTGGATATACTTTAGTTCTCTTTATCGATACTGTTTCATATAGTATACTTTTCTTAAATAGTGTAGGTAATAGTTGTTGTTAAGCAAATGGGGGAAGAGGAACCCACCACTGACCCTCGGCTTGTCAACTTTTTCAATTATAAACCAAACAAGTTGATTGATAATGAAAGAAGCCATAGCAACACCGAACTCCTCTAAGATGTCAGTCGAGCAACTGTCTGTCATAAGTGACGGTACCTCAATTAATCGTTCGGAGAATTGCATATTAATTGGGGTACCGACACTCGTGACAGACAGTTTCTCGACTGACATCTTAGAGAAGTTCGGTGTTGCCGGCTTCTTTAATCATCGATCAACTTGGTTTATAATTGGTAAAGTTGACAAGCCGAGGATCAGTGGTGGGTTCCTCTTCCCCCATTTATTTAACAATGGATTTCCGCCAAGTATCGCCTAGTTCTCTCAATTATATTGTCTATTGATTTCATAGATTTACGCGAATACTACACATTGAAACAAAACTTATTTTCAAGGATTTTATCGCGTTTATTTTCTGATTTAATTATATTGTTGGTATTTCTCGCAGTATTAACGAAAGGGCAAGTGACGTCACGGTACTACCGGTTCCTGACTAAGTGCGGCGGCTGGGTGTGGATGCAGAGCTACGCTACTATTGTGCACAACTCTCGCTCTTCGAGGCCACATTGTATCGTGTCTGTCAACTATGTGCTCAGGTATACATACATCATCAGCTGCTACTAACAGCTGTGATAGTCAAGTTGGTAGAACGCTTGGAATCAAGGTTCAAACCCCGGCTCCTCGCACCTCTGAGATTTCCGAATATTCATGTGCGAATCTCATCTATACTATCTATACTAATATTATAATTATAATTATAAAAATATTATAAATGTGAAAGTTTGGATGGATTGATAGATGGATGGATGTTTGTTACTCTTTCACGCCAGAACGGCTGAACGGATCTGGATGAAATTTGGCACAGAGATAGATTATAGTCTGGAATAGCACATAGGCTATCCCGGTAAAATGTATGGTTCCCGTAGGATAGTTTTTTTAATTTTTCATACTTTTTAATCGCGGGTACCACCGCGGGGCGCAGCTAGTTGTCTATAAAGTTTATCACTTGCTGACGGTGATGGCAAACATCGTGAGAAACCTGCTGTTAAAAGGCACGGCTGTTAAAAGTCGTGTGAAGTTCACCAAACCGCACTGGGCCAGTGTGGTGGACTACGGCCCAAATGCTCATCATATTGACAGCCTGATTAACTCAGTCGGTAGTGAACCTGCTTTCTGTGCCGAGGTTCCCGGTTCGAATCCTGGTAGGGACAAACTTTGTGTGTTGTGCATAAATGTCTGTGCCCAAGTCATGGATGTTTAATATCTATTTAAGAATTATACACTGGGTTCGCCCCCAGTCCATTGTACGGTGCCCATAATACAAGCGTTGCTTAGTGAATGACCGTGTAGTTGGTGTGTTCGTCTGGCGATATTTCTAATTATTAATTTATTTATTGAAGAGGAAAGTACCCGGTATAATGACAGTAGTCTAGCCCCCAATTACATTGGGACCAAATTACCATCGGCGAAATGTATAATTATACATAATTATAATTTAGACTAATCTATCGCCATTACACTGGGCAAACTCCTCAAAGCGTGTGGGATTCGTGACATAGTCCACCACGGTCCAGCTCAAGAAACGCGCCCAGATATCTTCAGACTTATAAGACTCTATTCTTAATCATTTGTGACAGAGAACCCGTGCCCCACAATGAGACCTTAAAAGGACTGAAAAAATAATGTACTCTACCAGTCTTCGTTCCTCATGATTATTGACATAACTCTCCTTTTATAGCGACATCGAAGAGAAACACCTGATACTGAACATAACCCAAGGTGCGCCGGCGCAATCTGACGTCACCACCCCCTCGCACCCTACCACCACCTCCCCCCAAGTGCCCCACACCAGACACACGGACAAGATCAACACAGTCCACGTGCCAGAGAGCGAGTACAGCGACTCCAGCGGTGGGTACAACTACCCAGAGTATACTATCCCAGTCATGCCGCCTTACGAGACGCCCGAGGACTATCAGAACGGGGCCTACCAGGAGATCTACTACGAGAGCTATCCAGAAACCGAAGTGATCCCGAACTACGTCGGCTACCCTCAAAATCAGCGGCCATTTTCGGCCAGTTCCTCGTCGTGCAGTTCCATTGAGAGCTCGGAGATCTTGAATCAATTCAATTATACGAATCTAATCAACTCGTACGGCCACGGCGTGCAGAATGAGAGGCCACCAGATAATTTCGATGGAAATTTTGGGAAAATAGCCCCGAGTCCGGCGGTACAGGAGGGGGGATATACTAGTGTCATAGTGGACAACACGCAGCAGTTCCACCACCACGGAGGGGGGGTGAACGAGTACGTGCATTGAAAGACTGCTGATATATTCATGTATATAGCGATGGTTATATTAAATAATAATGTACCCAAAGTCCAAGACATTGTAGCGACCTCTTCAACCTCTGCAGACGACATTCAGAACAATTGACAATAGTCAGGATCTTGTATATATGTCGCGTGCTCCGAAAACTCTCATAGCGCGTTTTAGGATTGTATGGAGAGTTCTGAACGCCATCTGTGGAGCTTCTGCGCGGTTGAAGAGTACGCTACAACATGATCCAATACCAAGAGAGAATTACACAAAGGAATGAGACACAATATATTTTGTAGTTTTGTTTGAACTGTCAAAATTATAGGAGAGCTTGTACGCGGTGGATCAACCAGCCATCAGAGTGAGCGAGACAGAGGCAGTTGCCGTGCGTGTGATTTTTTCTTATAGCTTCGTCTCTTTCTGCAGCGTGGTCAGGCTGTTATTTGGCTAGACTGGATCACCAAAGTGACAAAATTATTCTAAGTTACTACTTGTAAATGGTTTGAACATAAGTTAAATATATTTATAAGTTTCAGTTCGTGAAATGTTAAAAATGATCTCTTAAGCTTTAGAGGTGTTTATAATAATAGGTATTCTAGTTTATTACCCAGTCTTTGAATTTCATTCTCGAATTTGAGACTCTTCAATTTAGTATTTTCTGTTTTTTTTTATATGAACGACGTATATGATTTTAATTTGATAAAAAAAAACTCAACAGCATTCGTTGAAATTAATAATAGTTCTGGATCGTTGGAATGTAAAAAAACAAGGATTGGTTATTGGATTTTAGTAACCAAACCATCAATACTAATGACTTTACTTTTAATGTAATTACGAATTGTTACAAATAAATAACGCAACTGAAAATAACCGTTATTTAAGCGCTACTTTATAACGCACATCGCTATTGGAATGGCGAATGTAAATAATTGTACATAAAATAAGTATTATTAAGAACAAATAAGTATTTATAAGGTGATAATTTATAAAAAATATTTTATAATGATAAAAGATTATTAAGATATATTAAGATTATTTTTCATTAAGAACTTTTTTAGTAATTTTATTTATTTCAGCCCTCTCTCCCGTTTATTACTTAAGCTACGCGTCCTCTCAAATGAGTAGCAATCTCGACGTGATTACCTATACAAATCAATTTCTCAGATGAAATGTGATCGATAAAAAATGAATCGATTGTGTTAGCAGACTTAGGACCGTTATGGGCCAACCACAAAAGCCCAGCGGGCCGCAGGTTGAGTATTGCTGATCTAGAGCTAGTAATCCTAATATAGATGTTCGTGGTAACGTTGTAGTGGGAGGTACGGAGGAGGACCTCGGGGGAGGGCGTAAGCTTGGCCCTACCCCCCCCCCCCCCCCCCCAACGTCATAACATGCCAATGTAAAAACAATTTTATTTTCTAGTACACAATTCACAATATCGACCGCAAGGGGGCTTTGGGAATCCCTAGTCTAGTGGTTTGAGCGTAGGCCAGGCGGGTCACTGCACCGGGTAGTAGCGGGTTCGATTCCCGCCCGGGCAAATTTCGGGAAAGATATTTTCGTTATTTGAACTGGTTTGGTTTTACTGGGATTTCCCCCAGTCCATTGTATAGTACCTTTAATACAAGCTTTGCTTAGTTTGCGGCCAGGTGTGTTCGTCTGGCGATATTCATTTATTATTTTATTAATGAATATCGCCAGACGACGAGAATACCAATGTATTGTTCTATTAAAAGAGACTTATAATGAGACACCGATATTAACTAAGTATAAATAAATAGACAATAATAGTGTTAGTGCTTTAGTAAAAGTAAAGTGTTCAATACGACTCAATATACAGGATGTAAGGCGCATAGTAACGACAACTTTGGGTAAAGGTTACACTTAATGCCTATAATAAAATTGTAGAAATAATTTATGTCGAAAATCATGTTTTAATGTTATAATTTTTCAGCGCGCAATGTATCGTAAACTACGCGATCACAACCCAACGCTCCGCGCGATATCCGACTCGTGCGAGTGATGAGCGCAGTCGAGCGTATAGAGTTTTAATTTACATTGCAGTTTTAGTTCTAAATTACTAATTATGGTGTTATTTATTTATAATCACGTTTAGATAGACTTCTATTATGATTTCATGCTAAAATCAATTTTAAAAAATACGTTTATTACATAAAAAGATTGATGGAAAATTTTAACTCGGGGATCCAGAATCATGAGCTGGATCCATGGCATCAGTTTTTGTTACGAGGTCACTTACAACCTGTATAATTTTCAAAAAAAATATAATTACCTTCGTATAGTTTCAGGGAGATTGCTGCCTGAAAACCATCATCCGATGGCAATACGAGCTCTTAGTATGGGTTTTGAACGTACCTATTCGAATAGGGATTATGTTATCGAATGTTTCGTTTGACAGAGTATGCATATGAGGGGGCTTAGTGCGTGTTTTGACGACATCAAATGAAATGAGCAGCTTACCGGTAAATTTAATGTTTCGATTGGTTTCATATTTTATATTTACAAAAAATATATTGATTTCATATATTTACGCCAATACTACACATTGAAATAAAAGTTATTTAACAGATTTTATTAAGTTTATTTTATATTTTTACATTCCCGGCGTGTCGGCTGCTTTACAGCAACCATGTTCACGGGAGGACGCATACAGCAAGCATGGTCGGGAACGTAAAACATAAATTAAACGAAATAAAATCCGAATTAATATTTTATTTCAATACAAATAATATTTATTACGACGCACCAGAAATCAACTTCAGTATGAACGAATATATGATGCAAACTGTATGAATGCATTCGATCAATCGATCGGTATTTTGATACGTTAAAAACTCATACTAAGCGCCCCGTATACCGCTCGAATTAAGGTTTAGTGATGTATCCGATTAACTCATTATGTGCACTTAATATCTAGAATAGTGTTATTTCTTCTCGAGAAACCTTCAACCCGTGCGCTAATAATGTAATTAAAAGCGCTAATTACGATTATAAATTGATAAATAGTAAATACCTACCAATAGAAAACTTTTGAATGTATCAATAATATTGTATAATTATAAATATGGATTGTATAAAAGACTTTGTGAATTGAGTGCCATTTCATAGAGTGTGCTAGTCTTTGTACTTGTAAATAGTTAATTAGTTATGTACGTTAAGTATATATATTTTCATATACCTAATTATTCTTTTGAATTTGTCTTACTATAAATAAAACTGATATAATACCTATGCAATAATAACCTACCTTTAGGTTAGGTATGTTGCAGTCAAAACTCTTAACCAGTCATAGCCAGTTTTGACTGAGCAAGTTGGTCAGTTTTGACTAGTTATATAGCCCCGCAGGGAGCCAGCCGGGAGAAGGACCATCGTGGGGTTTTAGTCAGTTGGAGTCCGACATAGCCCGCATGCCTCCCCAAGGCTTGCAGGTATCCATGAGGATTTGCCCACGAGCGAAAAATTTCAATTACTAAAAAAAACTAACCTAACATATAAGGTCTAACAATAATAGAATAAAATATGTTAAAAGTAGGTTATCGAGATAAAATTCCCAAAAAAAATAACTAGTTTTTTTATACTACTTTTTGTTATACCTTATATATATACTTTTGACTGCAAATTTACGGCTAAAAGTAGTGTTGACTGATTTGGCCAGTCAAAAGTGGTATTGACTGGTTGAGAGTTTTGACTGCAACATATTTTATGCTTAAATATTCCTATATGTTTAAATACTTTAACCAAATTAATTTTATATGTTTTATACCTATTAACTGTAAGTCATATGTTACTTAAAAATACCTTACTTATACAAGGTAGGTGCGTGCTTATACTTATTTTTTTCTTATTAATTAGTTGTGTGAATGTATTGAGTACCTAAGTATCTACTCCGGTACCTACCTACTTACTTATCTAATACTACTTTAGTTGGTAATTTTGGCGAATAATGAATAAACAAATTGTGATATCCCAAACATATTAAGTAAATATTTATAAAATGTAAATATACAAGGTGTTACAATAATAGTGTAAAACATTTTCACAGATAAATCAGCAAGTTATATGGATCACGTTGATGTATAAAATAATTGTGTAAATTATGTACTGGTCTACTGGTGGTAGGCTTCGGCCGTGGCTAGTCACCACCCACTGAACAAAGCCATGTCGCCAAGCGGCCTAGCCGTGTTCCGGCATGATGTTCGGTGTTGCCATTCATGGATGGCGGGTCAGATCAGCTGCGCTGCATGTGCCTAGTGAATGTAGCGTCTCGATCTACTGCCGCCTTCCTACCTAGGCAAGTATGCTCCATCGTAGATCTCATCGTCACTTACCATCAGGTGAGATCGAGATCAAATACTTGCCTATAATATAATAAAAAAAAAATGTATTTCTTAGGGAATGTTATCTTTATAACGTACTGTTGGCCCTGTTAGAACATTTTACACTATTTTTGTTACACCTTATATAGGTATATGAAATAAAATGCATTGACTATTCATAAAATGTACTTCCAGTATAATTGTTTTATTTCTCGAGTTCGATAAGTAGGTGTATCGCGGTTTCGCCACATTGGCCGTCGCATTGCCTAATGGCTGGTGGTATACGAGTGAGCTTCCTACATCGTTATCACATACTCAGAGCAATGTATGTACCTACTTACTAAACAAACATGAATAAGTAATCCCACTAATATTATAAATGTGAAAGTTTGGATGGATGGATGTTTGTTACCCAATTACGCCAGAACGGATGAACGGATCTGGATTAAACTTGGCACAGAGATAGATTATAGTCTGGAATAGCACATAGGCTATTTTTGTATCCCGATAAAATGTATGGTTCCCGTGAGATTGGGCTGTGGTGTGGGTTTTAATATTTTATAGAGCAAAGGATCGACATGAATTACAGAAAAGGACATAGAGGAAAAGGACATACTTTTTAATCGCGGGTACCACCGCGGGGCGCAGCTAGTATTCTTATAAATAGAGCAACCATGGAGTGCCTTGCCCGTTCATTTCCATACACCCCTTCGTTTTCGCGAAGTCGGTAAAATCTTAACATACCACATTCATTTGCTGTCGATTTCGACCGATTCATAATTAGGTAAGTATTTGAATCACAGATATATGAGAGGAGATATGTTATGAAAGCGGTGGGCTTGCGCGCACATTTGGCCAAAATTAGGCTAACATAGAGTTTTCGCCGTCAGTCGACTGCAATTGCACGTCGGTATCGGAGCTCTAGGTTTTTTTTAAATGCCGGGTTATTCCGTGGTTGTGAGCAAAAATACTAGCAGCAAAGTGAACTACGCGAAAGATGGAATCTCATTTCACCAGCCAGTATTAAGTATTTTATTTATTCGTCTTTAAAATCATTAAAAACAACAAATCAAAAAATATTTGATGCCTTTATTATGTTATTTTAGTTTTTATGTAGCACAACGACTTTTTTATTTTTGTACAAAATACATGGCTATTTAAGTACCACCTATGTTCGCTACTGAGTGAATGTACGAGGCAATGGACAGATCGTCTAACGATACTTTGAATAAACTGGTGCGTCGCGTGGTACGGCCGCTGTATGCGGCGACGACGCAGCACGCACCGAAGAGACTTCGTATTGGTTGGTTTTATGCAATTGCATGTGTTTTGCGGCGAGTGGTGGAGAACAAAACGGAGACAGCGAGCTCCCATACATTTTGAACCGCACGGCATATCTATCATGATCTGTGATTTGAATGGTTCATACGAATAAAGAATAGCCACAAATTTATAGATTTATAGACGCTTTAAGGTACTACAAAACGTCAGGAACTGAAAGTAAATTCTGTAAGATTCTTTAAATACTTCGCATTACGTTGGTTAAAATCTTAGACCTTGTAATTTCCGTTGTAACTACTGTGAATATTTTACTAGTGCTGCCATCTGTTATCGAGTAGAAAAAATATATACCAATAAAGGTTCTAATTCATTTACAATAGATGGCGTATACATAGTATAATCGAAGAGCATGAAACTCAAAACGAATGATAGATGGCAGCACCTATAATGAAAAATAGCTACCCTGTTGCTTCACCGTTGGCGCATTGATACTTGTTAACGGAGTATTTGAGGGTGTAGGAACTATCATGATTTTTCTTAGGTATCCCGACTTGGTACGAGTTTTGATAGTATCGTTAACCGATCGAGTGATCTCATCTCCATACTAGCAGCGCCTCTAGAGGATACGTGTAGTTTTACTGGTACATGTATGTAATTACTACTCGTTTAACGCTCGTACAATCAATTTTTCAGTTGTGATAAGTCGTCCGTTTTAGGAACCGAATCAGAATCTAATTTTTTTTATTCATGTAAACCAGTTGTGGTGTTTTTTTTATTCATGTACAGTATTTATGAAATATGAATATTTCAGGCGGTATCCACGTAAAATACTACTGCTAATTATTTTCTGAAAGTTCTTGTTCAGTCATAGATACAGTAACATTGAAGTTGTGTTGAATATATATACCACGCAAGGCAACAGTGCTAGTTCAAATGAAACAAACGTTAACTGATCAACACGTATATTGTGAGCGTGCGCTACTCGAGCTCGAACTCGATGAGGTCGCCGATGTCGAGGTCGCCGTCGCCGTCGCTGTCGCTGCTTCGATTCTCCGCCCGCTGCAACGACACAATACCACATTACCGACCCGCACTACGTACACCCGCCACACATTAAGAGGCCGCCCATACTATTTTCGGTGATATTTATCGATCAGGGCTTACCATGAATTTATAAGGATTAATTAGGACCTCAAATTGATCTGTATCGTTCCTTTGTATCTATAAATGATCTTGATTTATGCGGTTTGAGTGGCGTTCAGAGTGAGCCCCCTAATCAATAATCATCACCGCTGATAGATCGATGTGAGCTAAAAGTTAGATATTTCGACGGAAACTTGATGATGACTATGGTACTACATTTGTTTTACTCGTCAATATTGTTTTATTAAAAAAAAATGCGTGTTTTGATAAACAATGCGCAATATTGATGGAACATTAACCATTGTGTAAGTCGTGCACTACGGAAAGGAATGAAAATAAAATGGTAAGACTTGACTTTTCAAGTTGTCCCAAGATAAGGTATCCGCAGCTTTACCGCCAAGGCGACTGGTTGATTACCGACATCATCATTATCATCAAGTTATTTTACTTAAAACAACGATCAACAAAAGTAATTCGACAGCTGCAAAAGTGGCTCCATTTTGTAGCCGAAAACGTGACTAGAAGTGGTATATATGAGTGGTCGCGTGCGGCGCGTGCGGCGTGTACGCACCCGGCGGCGCGCGCGGCGCGGGCGGCGGCGCGCGCGCGGGGGGTCGCGCTCGTCGGCCGACGAGTCCGCCGAGCTGCCGCCCTCCGCCAGCCCCATCACCGCGTTGCGCAGCAGCGACGACGCCACTGCCGAACACATACACATATATTCTTCTCCGACTAACTCAGACATTGCTTCAGTATAAAATTAAAAAAGAAACCATTCGGCAATCGGCTCTTTTCGGTCCACAATGAAATAACACGACAATGATAGAAATTACTGCTGGACAGTTTTCTTTTCTTTTTATTATTATTATTTCTTTTTTTAATATGCACTTACATTAGTTTACAAATAAATTCTGGGTGCTGCGGCTGTGCACAGACGAGCCGATAATATAAGTGATATTGATTTCTTATATTTACACGAATACCACACATAAAAAAAAAAAAAGATTTTATCGCGTGTATATTATGTTTTTAGGTTCCAGACGTTTCGTTGACAGCCGAAACATCGGGAACGTAAAAAACACATAATATACACGCGATAAAATCTGTAAAATTAGTTTTATTTCAAAACAAGTGATGTTAGCTAACAAATCAATTACTTTCTTGTGTTTTTTTCCTTTACGTCAGCATTTACGCAGTAGGTAATGTTTTTTATCATATAATTTACTATTATTACTTAAGTGTAGATGTAATGTAACTGTATTGTAGATGCACTGTAGTTGTAGTGTATACTCACGGTCGTCGTCGTTGTCGGAGCCGGAGTCGGATCCGTCGTCGTTCTCGGAGCCGCCCGCGAGCTCCTCCTCTTCCTCCTCCTCCTACGGGACAACAGTATCGACAAGTCATTAAAGTTACAATGCTTTTACAATGGCATTAAAAAGCATATTATATAATAAAACGCTGTGTAAGATTATTTTAGGGGTTCTTTCTCCCGCAGCGGATACAATTTTCTAATATCAATAATTGTTAAAACCAAACCACACGAATGGTCGCTACCAGACCGACTGACATGACAGCCCTCGAGGCAGCACGAGCGCAGTCAACTACACGATCGGTCTGGACTCAGCAAATTTCGAAACGTCAAAAAAAATCAAAATCGGATCGGCATCACGGCATTTTTGTTGTAAAAATAATGGCTTATAAAAAAAAACAAGCCCGCCGAGTTTCTCGCCGGATCTTCTCAGTTGAGGTCGCGTTCCGATCCGGTTGTAGAGTTAAGAAAAAAAATAATAATAATGACAATTTGTAAGTGCCCGCGTAGGCCGTATACGAAATAAACGATTTGACTTTGCATCATCGAATTCGAGTCGTTCGGGGCCGGATCGGTCCCGTGTCGGCCCCGTGTCGGCCGCGTGTCGCCGCCGCGTCGCGCACTCACCGCGTCGTCGTCGTGGTCCCGCTTGCGTCCGACGTCGTATATCTTGACGGCGGACTCCTGCATCTGCTCGAACTCGCCCATGTTCTCCACCAGGGATATCTGCGTCGCGTACCGGGACACGCTCAGAGCGTATATGTTGCGTTTCACGTCGATCGTCGCTATAGAAAGGGACAGACATAACAAATGTTTAAAATCTTCTTTGTCGTTCCCTCACTAACGAGGAACGTGATTATATACGATTTGTCTAAGCCATTTCTACATATGGTTTTCTTGGGAAATTAGTGCAGTCCTCCCTTGCTTTCTGCACCAGATCTTTTAGGGGCTACTTAGGCCCCAAGGTTGCTGATGCCTCTTCCAGTCGGTTTCCTGGCTAGGTTGATGGTAACCCCCCCCCCCCCCCCCATAGCTCGGTCGCAAAAGCCCCTTCTGTTGTCTAGCAGGGAGCGCCACGGTGGCCTCGGCCACCGCCGCCAGCTATTCTGACGAAACACTAGCGCGTGCAGGGGGGGTTGGCTTGGGTCACATAGATGTTTAAAATAAATATTTAAAATAGTTTACATTATACCCATACGTTTTTATGTAAGATTACCGTACATTAACCCCCCAATTTTTATAACTTTATCAAACGTCATAGAGTACTGCGCAAAGCATAGCCCTTGTGCGCGGTATTATATGACGTTTGATAAAGTTATAAAACGTCTATAAATTCGGGGGTTAGTATGTGGTACTACATTTTTAAATATCTAAATAATTATATATTTTTTTTTATTACATTATAGGCAAGTATTTGATCTCGATCTCACCTGATGGTAAGTGACGATGAGATCTACGATGGAGCATACTTGCCTAGGTAGGAAGGCGGCAGTAGATCGAGACGCTACTAGGATTCACTAGGCACATGCAGCGCAGCCGATCTGACCCGCCATCCGTGATGTTGATTAGTTTGTGGGACCATGCCGTGTGGGAATTATTCTAGCGATATATTATTATAAAAAAAGTGTAAGGCGTGGTTTGAACCGCGATCGCGATGACAAAAGTGGGCCTCGTTAACTCGGTACGTTACCAGCGGGGCTCTATGTGAGGTGAGGTACTGGAGTAGTTGTAAGGGTGAATCAGTACAGTACTGGTTTATTGCACTGACTCGGTCCCGGGGACACGCGTCTCTATGTCATGTCTGATCTATGCTGAAGTAGTCGTACTGGTGGCTCGGTACGCTAGCGGCTCATTGTACTGACTCGGTCCAATAGACCTGCATCTCCAGGTGATGTCTGATCTATGCTGGAGTAGTACGGGTGGCTCGGTACGCTAGCGGCTCATTGTACTGACTCGGAGCCGGAGAGCAGCGTGTCTGTGAGGTCTCACCTATGCTCGAGTAGTCGTAGGGGTCCAAGGTCTTGAAGCTGGTGTCGAACTGGCTGCGCTCCTCCGAGTCCTGGTCGGAGCACACCGCGTACAGCGCCGTGCACGACGGGTTGAAGATCACCTGCAAGCACACACCATTATCATATTCAAATGCATGCATCGGGTACTAAAAAAAGGTCGTAGGCTGGGGGGAGGGGGGACTCCAACTCCCCGGGAAATTTCCCCTGTCCCAAAGATGTCATATTATGTTGTACCTTTTATTGTTAGACTAAAATGCTTTAAGGTGCTCATGTTGTAATTACCATCAGACTTTACTGTTGTTTGTTCTTTATAAAGATTAATTTTACTTTTATTTAAATAAAAAAAAAACACATGTACCTATATGATTAAGTTAGCTTAATATAAAGTCTCTGACCGCCATGTCAGAGGGATTCGCGGGCCGGCAAATAAAAAAAATATAAAAGAAAAACTCCCCCGGAAATGCCTTCGACAACTCGCTGTTTTACACATAGGTACTTACTAATGTCTCGAGGTCCAGAGCTCGACTCCTCCACAAAAAGTTGCTCAGCATCATCGCGTGATGAAATGACAACCCCTAAGTCAAAGTAGGTTTATGTTCGATGACTTACCTCGGACTTGTCGAGCGTAGGTACAGTTCTGAGCAGATGGAATGTCCTTAGATCCCACACTTCTGTGTTTGATATCACCTGCAAAATATATATTACATGTAACTAGATGTACATCTAACACGGACGCGTGCTGTGCGCAAGCGCAACATTGACTGAGAATGGTTTTGAAGAGAAACGTCTGCCAAGCGTTTGTATTACAGTATGCCCCAAAATAACGTTAAAATAACTCCTCCGTAGACAAAAAATAAAGCTGTCACTCGTTCGTCATTCTCTGTATGAGATGGTCGTGCTGTGTTACCAAAAATAAATAGATCTATATCATTCCTTATCTTTTACTTTGCTGCCCCATAACCTAATATAAATCATCATTATTGCATCGGCAGAAAAAAACGGGCCAGAGAAGTTGGTAAAATTAAATATCTATTCATACTATAACTCAGTATTTAATCACGAGATTGCAAGTTGCGTGTGCTGTTGAGAGACATGTTGTGCAACAAGTCGCTCAACATGTTGCCAAACACGACATACCTCTAAGCCGTTCGGATGGAACACGCCGCTGTGCGTTTGGTTCAGTTTGTCAAACTTGTGGATTTCCTTGCCGCTGTTGACGTCCCATAGAACACCGTCTGTAAGAGACATACAAACTTAGCAAACGATGTCAAGAGGTCAAGGTCAAAAGACTGGTCAACTGCTGCTAGCTCCACCTGACAGCACGAGGATGTTACAATTTAGTCGTAATAATTGCTAACCACCAAGGTCTAGGTCAGGGATTCCCAAAGTGGTCGATATCGACCCCTTGGGATTGATATGGGGTCCCCAGGGGTCGACATAAACGAAAACTGATTTCGGGGGTCGACGAGGTCTAAAAATCGACCCCTATTAATTAACACAAGTTCTTATTGGAAACGTTGTGTTACGTGTACCAACTTGTTATAAGAATGACTAATATATTAGAAGGAAGTACAGTGGACCCCGGTAATCCGACAAAAGCTTTGCACGGCAGTCTCGAACTATCGAATTTGTCGGATTATAGAGTACTGCCTAAGACCCCCTACAAACTGGTGGTAGGCTTCGGCCGTGGCTAGTCACCACCCACTGAACAAAGCCATGTCGCCAAGCGGCCTAGCCGCGTTCCGGCATGATGTTCGGTGTTGCCATTCATGGATGGCGGGTCAGATCAGCTGCGCTGCATGTGCCTAGTGAATGTAGCGTCTCGATCTACTGCCGCCTTCCTACCTAGGCAAGTATGCTCCATCGTAGATCTCATCGTCACTTACCATCAGGTGAGATCGAGATCAAATACTTGCCTATAATGTAATAAAAAAAAATAAAAACAACAGAGTACCTTGTAATCCGTCAAATTACAGATCCAATGATAAGATTCTATATGTTATACTCTCAGGTACAAATCATACTTCATTATGTGTGTCGAATTGTAAATGTATGTTAATATCCACACGGTTCACCTGACAGCACCAGCTCGTCCGCCGGGTACAAGGTCACCCTGCTATTAGCGTACTGATCACAGATCACAAACCTCAAGGACATGGTCAAATACTCAAGGTCACCTATTCTAATCACCACACGTCTAACGTGACAGCACTAGCTCATCTGCCGGGTGGAAGGTCACCCTGTTCTTGGCGTACTGATAACTGATCACGAAAATCAAGTCCAAGGTCAAATATTCAAGGTCACCTGCTCTAATAACTACAGCGCTCACCTGACAGCACCAGCTCGTCCGCCGGGTGGAAGGTGGCCCTGTTCTTGGCGTACTGATTGCTGATGGCCGGGGTCAAGGTCATCAGCTCGCGGCCGGTCCGCGCGTCGAATATCGTCGCGGTCTCGCCCTTGGTGCCGATGATTCGCTCGTCCGTCATCTTCGAGAACTCCACGTACTCCTCGTTGTCGAGTTGGAATCTGTGTGGAGAAGAAAAATGATATTGCATGATTGTAGTATCGCCAGGACTTGTGACCCCAACCCTTGTGACCCCAAGACTTGTGACCCCAACCCATGTGACCCCAAGACTTGTGACCCAGGGCTTTGAGGAGTTGTTGACGGAGGATTTTATACAATACTAGCATCTGCCCGCGGCTGCGCCCTCGGTACTTAGGTAAAGCATAGCCTATAGCACTCACAGACAATGTAGCTTCGGTGAAATCGGAACAGTCGATCCGGAGATTACACCCTAAATCCAAACTCATGAACTAAGCTAATTTATTGATTTCTTATATTCACGCGAATACTAAAAAATAAAACTAATTATGCGAATTTTATCGCGTTTGTTTTATGTTTTTACGTTCCCGACGTTTCGGCTGCTTTACACCATTGCAAGACCTCAAGACACTTTGAGCACTTTCTGCGTAGATCGGACCGCAAACAACAACTAAATATGAGGGTACCCTGGTTAAACTATGAGACTAGGACGTCAAACACCTCAGTCCTCCCGTGACCATGGTTGATGTGAAGCAGCCGAAACGTCGGGAACGTGAACAACATAAAATAAACGCGATAAAATTCGTAAAATTAGTTTTATAACAACAAAATCTATTTTAAAAAATATCGATAATATCATATCATATATTCTGACTTAACATAACGATTAAAAATGCGCTAACGCAACGCAAGCTGGTTAGCACACCCTCACCGAACACCCTGTAGTATGTGTGCGGCTATACTAATGTGATAGAGTATACTCACAATAATTCAAACTCTTTCATGTTCCACAGCGTGGAGAGAGGTCGCCAGGGCGTCGTCGCCGACGCTAGTAGTAATAGACCGTCTCTACTCGCCTGAAACAAATGCCAACAACATATGGAATAGTGCTATAAAGAATTTCGAATACTCGTCACTCACATTCGCTAATGCGAATACTCGTCACTCACATTCGCTAATGCGAATACTCGCCACGTTCATTCGCGAATGCGAATACTTGTATCACGACTACTTTTGCTGTCATAACTTTTTTGGTTTCCGATGCAATGATCCTTAAATAGTAAATCGATTTTTAAAAAAATTGGTCAATCTTATTATCAATATTATCAAATTTCTTGACTTTTCTGTTTCCAATACAATAAAATTATACTTAATTATTGTGACAGAATCGTACTAAATGAAATAAAAAACAATTTTATTATTTTTTATGGACATCTCAGGATTGAGCAAAAAAATTACAATGGCGAAATTGTTGTAACAAGAAAAGATCTAAAGGTTCCCAGGACAGTTATCCTGTATTACTGTATACCCTGATTGGGGTCACCCCATAGTGTCACAGTTAAAAAATAATAACTATACAGAAGTTGATTTCTTATATTTACGCGAATACTAAACATTGAAATAAAACTATTTCTAAGGATTTTATCGCATTAATTTTTTGTTTTTACGTTCCCGACGTTTCGGCTGCTTTACAGCAACCATGGTCACGGGAGGACTGAGGTGGTTGACGTCCTAGTGTTATAGTTTGACGGGGGTACCCTCATATTTAGTTGTTGCTTGCGGTCCGATCTACGCAGAAAGAGCTCACTGTGTCTTGAGGTCTTGCAATAGTACGCTTGATTTTCGAATATCAACCACCTCAGTCCTCCCGTGACTATGGTTGCTGTAAAGCAGCCGAAACGTGGGGAACGTAAAAGCAAAAAATAAACGCGTTAAAATCCTTAGAAATAGTTTTATTTCCCTATGTATAGTTGTTATTACCTGCATATGGTATATGTAGGACTCGTGCACTTGATATGAGTTCTCTTCGACGCCGCTAAACAAGTTGAAGATCCTAATGTCGCCGGACGACGTCGCCGCCAGGAGTTGCTGTTGCGTCGGCTGCGAATCAAAATTGAATTCTATTAGTTGGTAATTGGATCACATAATAACGACTGGGCCGAGTCGACAATTTTTTTTAAAGTTTATAATATTCCAAACAAGGTTTTAGGGAAAGTAATTCCAACTAATAATTCGGATGCCTTTGTTCGTTACATTCGAAATTCGACTTTTGCAAGCTCGAACAATAAAGGCCGCCTTACCGAGCCAGTGAGATGACAAATATTTTGTTCTCATATAGCTATATCAAGGTACACCTCCACGTAGCCCGCGAGGTTTTTTTTTTCTTTTTTACTTACATTATAGGCAAGTATTTGATCTCGATCTCACCTGATGGTAAGTGACGATGAGATCTACGATGGAGCATACTTGCCTAGAAGGTACCTGTTCACTCTCGTCTTGAAAACACCCAGATTGAAGTCAACGGGGAACAAAGACGCCGGTAGCGTGTTCCATTCCTTGGCAGTTCCCACGATGAAAGTAGAAGCAAAACGCTTAGTGCGTACCGAAGGAATGTCCACAGTGTACGGATGACACCTGTCCGTGCGTGTTGTCGACCGACGATAGAATGGAGATGGGGTAATTAAGTCGTGTAATTCCATCGCACACTCTCCGAAATGTGACTGATAGGCAAACTGAGGTATCGCACCGAGACATCCTTGGCTTCCCCCCCCCCCCCCCACCATCACTCACATGGAATATGGTGTGTGTGAAGTAGGCGTCGTCGTCCTGCAGGCGCAGCGTGCGCACGGGCGCGAAGTGCGCGTGCGCGAACCGCGAGAAGGCGCGCCGGCAGCCGCCGCCCGCCCCCGCGCCGCCGCCGCCCGCCCCGCCGCCCGGGCCGCCGCCCAGCGCCAGCTCGCGCCGCGCCACGCGCGCGCACACGTTCACCGCGTCGCCCGCGCCGAACACCGACGCCGGCCCGCGCGGCTCCGAACACTTGTGCGGCCTGACACACGCAATTGCAAAGTCAAATCGTTTATTTCGTATAGGCCTACGGGGGCACTTACAAATTGTCATTACATTTATTTTCCTTAACTCTACAACCGGATCGGAACGCGACCTTGACTGAGAAGATCCGGCAAGAAACTCAGCGGGCTTGTCTTTTTTTTTTATCCATTATTTTTACAAAACAAATAATAAAAAAGTAAGCTCCAGTGTGTTGCCATGCGGGGCGCACACACGCTACACTTTAACATTATAAATACATATTGATATTTGAGCGATCAGTTCCGGCATACTATAGTAGCCGCGTTGAGAACCAAGTCGTGGGGTCAGTCATTGGCATTAGTTTGTCTCGCTCGCACTTATGGAGCTCATGGAGTTCCATAATGATGTGCGAAATAGTAGGCAGTCGATATATACATTTTGAAATAAGTTTTACGAAACCGATATAAATTTTGCATCCCACTAATATTATAAATGTGAAAGTTTGGATGGATGTTAGTTACTCAATCACGCCAGAATGGCTGAACGGATCTGGATGAAATTTGGCACAGAGATAGATTATAGTCTGGAATAGCACATAGGCTACTTTTTATAGGTTATAGGTGGGTTTATTGAGGTACTGCGGGCGGAGCCGCCGGAAAAAGGTAATAATAATAATAATACCAGCCCTTTCTTTAATGTCCCACTGCTGGGCACGGGTCTCCCCTCAATGCGAGGGGGATTAGGCCATAGTCCACCACGCTGGCCACTGGGCCAGCGTTGGGCGGGTTGGGGGACTTCACACGTCTTTCGAGGGGTTCTCTCAGACATGCAGGTTTCCTCGCGATGTTTTCCTTCACCGTTTAGCAAGTGATAATCATGGTTGAAAATGAGATTCGCACATGAAATCCCAGAGGTGCGAGCCGGGGTTTGAAAAAGGTAGGGGGGAAAAGGTAGTATGTAAATATAAAAATAATATACATACATAAATAAATAAAGCTCGACCGTCGCTTATAGAGGTATAGATAAGTAGCAGTCTCACTTACGGAGGTCCATGAGGGAAAAACGACTCTCTCTCTCTTACAAAGGTTTCTGTTTCTCGCTAATAGAGGTTTTGGGAGCTTAAAATGACGGGTCCTGGCTATTACTCCCACTTATAGAGTTTTCTCACTTATCCAGTTCTCACTTACCCAGGTTTGACTGTATATATATGTTTTAAATGAATATGAATGTTACTGACTCGAACAGGTTGAACTGGGGACAGGTGACGACGGGGTTCTTGCAGAGCGCGTGCTGGTTGTACAGGTACTCGGTGATGATGGTGTCGAGCGTGACGCGGTGCTGGCTGGGCGCCGGCTCGCCGCCCGCGAAGCTGTGCTGCTTCTGCAGCGAGCGCTTGTGCTCCGACGCCGGCGGCGCCGGCACCGTGGGGTGGTTCTGCACTTTCCTGGTGGGTGCTAGTTATTTAGGCCCGCTGCAGGGAGGGGGGGAGTAGCAGTCGGGGCTAGTGCCAACACTAAACCAACGTATACAACATTCAAACTCAATTAACGATTTATAATAGTTCTCCCAAAAAGTGACTAAACATTGAAATAAAACTAATCCTACGGATTTTATCGCGTTTTTCATTATTGTTTTTACGTTCCCGACGTTTTAGCTTTACAGCAACCATGGTCACGGGAAGACTGAGGTGGTTGACTACCCAGTGTCAAAGTTTGAACTGGGGTACCCTCATATTATATCCGTAAGATTAGTTTTATTTCAACGTGTAGTATTCGCGTGAATATAAGAAATCAATACGGGACTAAAATTAAGAAACAGGTATGCTGACGTCACCGCCATTACCCCCCCCCCCCACACACCCCGTCACAAATTTTAGCATCACCCCAAACGGCTGAAAAAAGACTCAACAGAATTGGGAAAAAAAAAAAAAATAATGAAGAGCACAGGAAAATGGTACCTAAGCTTGATGACATAAGGCGATGCGGTGTCGTCCGCGTGCGCGGGCCCGTGCGACGTGTTCAGATCGAAGCTGTCGCGCTGCAGCGAGCTGCTGCTGCTGGTGCGGGACACCGACAGGCGCGGCTGCCAACAAAACGGGCACGATGAAATAAAACTAAATTAAGGTGGAAGCTCAGGTCAGGCCGCGAAATTCAAAATGTCAATGGTTTTTATTTTTTTACGAAAAATTTGGACATCTTTACGATGTCCATTCTGCATTGGATGTCTCGATGTATTAAGTTTGCTTATAAAATACCTAAAGCGATACAATACCATAAGGTTTGTAAAAACCGCTACTTTTACTAACTTTATGGTGTTGTATCGCTTTAGGTATTTTTTATCACAAGCTAAACGGTGAAGTACCGACGAACACAATTAAATATTAATTATATAGATCAGGACTTTCCAATCGGTGGGGCGTGCCCCCCCAGGGGGCGTAGATAAATCTTACGGGGGGGCATGAAGTGTATGATTTGATGATAGCTCTGTCAAAAACAGAACCTGATATCGACCAACTGGTCCAAAAAATGCATGCGCAAACATCCCATTAATAAATAATAAACAATGTGAAATAAATATCGTAAAAATAATTTGTGTTTTTTATTGAAGCAATGAAGAAAAAAATAGGGGGGCATGATATTTTTTTTTATAATCCGGGGGGGGGGCACCGTGCAATAAAGGTTGGGAAACCCTGATATAGATGAAGTAATGCGCGGCTCACCCGCACGGGCGTGGCGGGCGTGTAGACGGGCGGCGGCGGCGGCGCGGGCGCGGCGGCGGCGGCGGCGGGCGGCGGCAGCGCGGCCTCGCGCCGCAGCGCGCCCGCGCTGTCCGCCAGCCCGCGCGCCTGCAGGTGCGCCACCACCAGCTGCAGCAGCTGCCGCTCGTTGTACTGGATGCGGGTCTGCGCCACCACGTTCGCCTGGACACCACATCGCTGGGTTAGGGAGCGTTCAAGTATTACGTGACGCAATTTTTGGAGATTTTTGACCCTAATAGTAAAACTTAGTCTCTACGCGACCGTTCGGAAGGGTTAAAATAAGGCTACGTAACGCGGTGTTCAACAACCCCTTGAAAGATATGTAAAGTCCGCCAACCAACCGCACTGGGCCAGCGCGGTGGACTATAGCCTAATCCGCCTCGCATTGAGGGGAGGCCCGTGCGTAACAGTGGGACATTTAAAGGTCTGGAACATCACGTGCTCCTGCCGCTTCGGAGCCTGCAGGATCGCGTCCACTCACCCGGTGTATGTTGGCGAGCGAGGTCTCGAACTCGGCGCCCTTGTGCTTGCTCTTGCCGGACACGCGCTCCAGCAGCTCCAGCGCGTACTTCTGGAACATCACGTGCTCCTGCCGCTTCTCTTGCAGGATCGGGTCGCGCATCAGCACTGGCAACATTTGCACACTGGCAGTTGGACGATTTATCGGACGATTCATTGACCAACAGCGGGAAGGATTGTCAATCAATAATTTATGAGGACATCGTAAAATGGTTCGGACATTACAATTAGGGACCAAATATTGAAACGTAACATCATAAGTACAACTTGGTAACAAATATGGGAATAAAGCAGATGAAAACGATATTGCAGTACAATAATTCCGAGGTGTGTGTGTGTGTGTGTGTGTGTGTGTGTGTGTGTGTGTGTGTGTGTGTGTGTGTGTGTGTGTGTGTGTGGGTGTGTGTGTGTGGATGTGTGTGTGTGTGTGTGGATGTGTGTGTGTGTGTGGATGTGTGTGTGTGTGTGTGGATGTGTGTGTGGGTGTGTGTGTGTGTGTGTGGATGTGTGTGTGTATGTGTGTGTGTGTGTGTGTGTGTGTGGATGTGTGTGTGTGTGGGGGGGGTGTGTGTATGTGTGTGGGTGTGTGTGTGGGTGTGTGGGTGTGTGTGTATGTGTGTGGGTGTGTGTGTGTGTGGGTGTGTATGTGTGTGGGTGTGTGGGTGTGGGTGTGTGTGGGTGTGGGTGTGTATGTGGGTGTGGGTGTGTGTGTGTGTGTGTGGATGTGTGTGTGTGTGTGGATGTGTGTGTGGGTGTGTGTGTGTGGATGTGTGTGTGTGTGTGTGTGTGTGTGTGTGTGTGTGTGGGTGTGTGTATGTGTGTGGATGTGTGTGTATGTGTGTGGGGGTGTGTGTGTGTGGGTGTGTGGATGTGTGTGTGTATGTGTGTGTGTATGTGTGTGGGTGTGTGTGTGTGGGTGTGTGTGTATGTGTGTGGGTGTGTGTGTGGGTGTGGGTGTGTATGTGTGTGTGGGTGTGTGTGTGTGTGGATGTGTGTGTGTGGATGTGTGTGTGGGTGTGTGGATGTGTGTGGGTGTGTGTGTGGGTGTATGGGTGTATGGGTGTGGGTGTGTGTGTGTGTGTGTGTGTGTGTGGGAAGGTGTGGGTGTGTGTGTTTGTGCGTCTGCATGTGTTCGTGCGTGCGTATGTATGTGTGAGTGTGTATGCGCACTCATGTGTGTGTCTGTGCAGGGTGTGTACCTTGTATCTGCGAGGTGGTGAAGAGCGGCAGCTTGGAGATGATCTGGCGCACGGTGGCGCAGCGCGCCAGGCCGGCCAGCGCGCGGCACGCCAGCCCGCGCAGCCGGTCCGCGTCCGTGATCGGGGACTTCACCATCATCAGCGACAGCAGCACCTGCACCCACCACGCGTTATCACACCACGCGAGATCCTCACTCAGTGATGTGGTTCAGTTCGAGGGGAGGTACATCGCGGGGAAACCAGCGTGCTAGGGGGCCCGTGCCCAACAGTGGGACATTGAAAGGGCTACAATTATTACTTAGTGTTACGAACTAGTTATATTTATCGGGAAATTTGACATACGTTTGAGTAGAACAGCTTAGATCTAACTGTTTTAAGTAGCAGATGTTACCTGTCCAACTGACCTATGACTTAGCTAACCTGGGCCCCAAGTCTGCTGACACAATCGACTCATAATCGAACAGCAACCGCATACTGTCACTTTTGACAGATATCCCATACAATACCTGTCAAAAGTGACAGTAACTATGTTAGCAGACTCGGGGCCCTGTACACCTAAAGAAACCCATCTAAGTAACTAAAGTACCTGCCTGAGTAGCCAAATATAGAGTACCCAAGTTACCTGTCTAAGTTACCAAATTTACCAAAGCTACCTAGATAGTGCGATGTGTGTGCGATGCAAGCGAAAATAGTATTTATTTCGACTAACCATAATGCCGTTGTTAGTGCGCACGCTCTCCCACACCTTCTGTATGATGTCCTCGTAGGATTTGAGCGCGGTCTTCTTCTTGCTGGAGCCGGTGATCGAGAACCTGGTCGTCGACGTGCCGGCCTTAACAACATAACACACTGTGAATATAGCACACACGGAATAGAGGCCACACACACCGCGATATATGAGACAGGTTTATTTACGCAGATTCCCAGGACGACAAAAATAATAATAAAGTCAAAGTGAAATCGTTTATTTCGTATAGGCCTACGGGGGCACTTACAAATTGTCATTAAATTTTTTCTTAACTCTACAACCGGATCAGAACGCGACCTCAACTGAGAAGATCCGGCATGAAACTCAGCGGGCTTGTACACGGTATACGTGCCTTAACAATATAACACACATGGAATGGCGGCCACACACCGCGATATATGAGACAGGTTTATTTGAGCAAGTTCCCAGGGCCCGAAGTCTGCTAACACAATCGATTCATAATCGAACAGCAACCGCGTAGTAACTGACACTTTTGACAGATATTGTATGGGGTGTCTGTCAAAAGTGACAGCTACTTTGCGGTTGCTGTTCGATTATGAATCGATTGTGTTAGCAGACTTGGGGCCCTGGACGAGAATGCTACCACGGTTTTATACTTAGTTAGTACTTTTTGTTTTTGTGACCTGCTGCTAAAGTCTGATTAGCCGTTCCTACATTGTTCTCACATACCTATAACAATGTACTGCTCAAAAATATAAAAGATCTTTTTTAAAAAAGAGCAACCATGGAGTTTCTCGCCCGTTCTTCTCCATAGGAACGGCATTCCGAACGGGTGGTAAAGCAGTAGCATAATATTTTTGTAACTTGACGATTCATAAGTACTGTACAATAATGGTCTTCGTGAATAAAAACTATTCTGATTCTGATTCGTCGTCCGGCCTTTACAATATAACACACATTTAATGGCGGCCACCCACACCGCGATATACGCTATCAAATTGTCTCTGGTAACAAATTCGCCATCTTTGTTTACGACTTCCGTAAAATAAAGAAAAATATACAGTGGGACATACATGAATGCTATCTCAGGAAATCAATCAATCATCAATCATTTGAAATCATAATTTCAATAAATATTGATTTGAAATAAAACAACATTTTTTGGACTTTTTCGCGTTCATTTTATGTTTTTACGTTCCCGAAGTGTCTTATGCATTACAGCAACGGTGTTTGACGTCCTAGTGTTGTCAAAAACATAAAATAAACGCGATAAAAACCGTTTTTTTTTTTATTTAAATTTCGATATATATCAATGAACAAAAATCACAACAAAATGACAAAAGCTACTTATAGGTAAGCATTTTATTTTATTCACATCGACATTGTAACTTTAAATGATGATTACAAATGCTCTAAAGAAGTCTGATTCACGCCGAATTCTGTTGGCTTATGCGTTGGCTCATCCGAGAAGTGGGTGATTAACAAAAAATACTCACTCTATGTACAGGTGCGCACACGCAGTTGACAAGCACGTTCAGTGCCGCCTTCTGCACCTCCGGTTCCGGCACTATCTCACCGTCGGCGGCGCCTGCGCACATAGACGACATATCTATTAGTTCACGATGGCACAGTGAATTACTTTAAACCTGGGGAGGAGGGGGCGGGTCTTCTGAAACGATACGGCGCGTTACATGGGAGTGCGGGGGGGGGGGTCAAAAACCTCCAAAAATTGCGTTACGTAATACTTGAACGCTCCCTTATGTGCAAGTAACTTGAACTTGAAAACTCAAATTTCTAGCGTCAAATAAAATGTCCAAGGGTAGCGCGTGTGCGCCTCGCAAGGTAACAAATACATTGGAGCTAACAAAAAATAAGTATAAACTTGTGTAATACACATGGCCGAGGCCGTAGCCAAGAATTCCGGTCCTCCCCGGGAGAGGGGGGGTGGGGTCGAACTCTGGACGAGTCACAGTTAGTGAGATAGTTAGTAAGTGGTCAATATACTGAGAGCCCTGGCCCAGAAAAGGTAGAGAAAGCAGAGTACCTTATACATAGCGAGCATTAATTAATGTTGCACAGATTATTGTCTGAGTACCTATGTGTAAAAGAGTGCGTTGCCTCAGGCTGGGGGGGGAGAATACAGTAAAAAAAAAAACCTAAAAGAAGTTCTGAAAAAAGACAAGCCCACTGAGTTTGTTGCCGTTGAGGTCACTTTTTAATTGCCCCCGTAGGCCTACACGACACGCCACCAGGGCCCCAAGTCTGCTAACACAATCGATTCATAATCGAACAGCAACCGCTTAGTAACTGTCTCCCTTACAATCCCTTACAATATCTGTCAAAAGTGACAGTTGCTATGCGCTGGTGTGCGTGAGGGGATGCGTAAAGCATTTCCCATGTAAAAAAAAGGCGTACACGACACAAGCGATTAGCCAATGACTTGCCCAGCACTATGTTGACGCCGGTGGTGAGGTCGGCGTCCCGCATGTCGATCTTCTCGGTGAGAAGCAATTGAACGCGCGGCGCCACGCAGCACACGGACACCACGTCCAGCGCCGAGCGGACCGTCTCCGATCTGCAAGCAAATGTGCACTTTAGCGCGAGGCTGTTGGAGTTTATTTCACAGCGATCGTAACAGACTTGGATGACAAAGATATTTCCCAGAAGCGTTTTGATCTCCGATTGCGACTCTCAGTGCGATAAAGTTAATCGCACAGATGCGCCTACGATTTGATTGACGTCTAAGTCGTGTGTGTGTGTGTGTGTGTGTAGGTGTATGTGTGAGTATGTGTGTGTGTGGGTGTGGGTGTGTGTATGTTGCGTGTGTCCATAGAATTAAAATATAAATCGCCTAATTCATAGCATTTTCAATACATTTACAGATTATTTTTAGACGAAATATACATAATTTGACAATAACAAGCTGTCCACGCTAGTAGCGCAGACAGCCTATCCGCGGGGAGAGAGCAGCGGGAGGGGATCAACGGCGCTCGCGACGACAGCGCCACCGTCGCCAGGCGGCGCGCCCGGCCAGTGCAAAAGGAACTTCTTCAACGGCGGACGTGTGTTACGTCCTCCCTAAATTCATAATTAGAAATATCTCGTACGCCTGTAAAAGCTGTGTATTGTGTTTTTAATGATTATATACATCATAAATATCTTCAACATGGTGTTTTAATGTCCCGCGAGGACACAAGCTGTCAATAGGCTGTTATAATTAACGGTACGGTCGGCTGACAGAAAAAAAAATCTAAAACCTATAGCGTAGGTTCAGGCTTAGTATTAGTAATTCTTGTAACACGTAACGTGCAGCTACAGTTTTAGTTTGTATGTGTGGGTGTGGGTGTGTTTGTGTGTGTGTGTGTGTGTGTGTGTGTGTGTGTGTGTGTGTGTGTGTGTGTGTATGTGTGTGTGTGTGTGTGTGTGTGTGTTTACAGATTATTTATGGACGAAATATAATGTGTAAAATGATTGGACAGTAGCGTAGGTTCAGCCGGGCGCGCAATACCTGCCGTTAAAGTTCCACTCGTACGCGTAGCCCACCACCTGCAGCAGCAGCGCCACGCCGCCCAGCTCCAGCAGCTCGTCCACCGGCGCCCAGCGCGACCACGCCACGCTCTGCAGCAGCTCGATCTGCTCCTGGATCTCTTCTGGCGATGACTTCGATGCCTGAACGCGAACAAATAGATAAATAAATATCAGGCCGACGAACACACAACGACCTTTTAATGCTGCCGGCAGGCTGACGGCCTGGTAAGCGCAGTTGGTAGTAACCCTGCTTTCAGTGCCGAGGGTCCCGGGTTCGAATCCTGGTGGGGACAAACTTTGTGTGAGGAGCCAAGTCATGGATGTTTAATAAACAGAAAGCAGGGTCACTCCCCACTGAGCTAATCAGGTCGTCGAAGACAAAGACTTTGTAGAAGCCTGGTCTTTACCAGAATTCATAATTCGGCGAACTGTTTTGACAGATTAAGTGTTGCCAGGTATGCATCGAATTTAATAGGGATGTGGTAAACTACGACGTTTCAGTATTGGCTCTACCTATGTTATAACTGTGAGTTGTTTTTAATGTTTTTTTTAGCTGGCAATAAATATAAAACAAGCATAATTACAAAGGATTGTTTAAACCAATTTGTAGTCAGTTGATTCGTAGCCAGTATCTTCATTTAGGAACACATATACTATAAAAATATCAAAGTCTATTAATTGAAATAAATCTTATTTTACATTTTATGTTTTCATTCCCGACCAAGCGCACCATTGCAAGACCTCAACACTCTGTGAGCACTTTCTGCGTAGATCGGACCACAAGCAACAACTAAATATGAGGGTACCCTGGTTCTAACTATGGCAATAGGACGTCATACACCTCAGTCCTCCCGCGACTATGGTCGCTGTAAAGCAGCCGAAACGTCGGGAACGTAAAACACATTAAATCTGTAAAATAAGTTTTATTTCCGTGTGTAGTATTCGCGTAAGTATAAGAAATCAATAAGAGTCTTGTCAGTCAAGGCTTGTCGTAACGTTGCCACAAGGCTTGCCGTAACATTGCCACAAGGCTTGCCGTAACATTGCCACAAAGCTTGCGGTAACATTGCCACGCGGCTTGTCGTAACGTTGCCACGCGGCTTGTCATTGTGAGTCGTGCGGCGTGGTCCGACTGGTCGCGTACCTTGTAGGGCGGTGGTTCGGGCACGTTGTCGCCCTGCTGGCGCGCCACCTGCGCCGCTCGCAACCTCAAATGCGCTTCCAGGTACCTGCAACCACCGGGAATAATGTTTAAGCTAACATTATTTTTTTAAATCTATTCTTGTATACTAATACTAGCTATCCCGGCAGATGTGATGGCGGGTCAGATCAGTTGCGCTGCATGTGCCTAGTGAATGTAGCGTCTCGATCTACTGCCGCCTTCCTACCTAGGCAAGTATGCTCCATCGTAGATCTCATCGTCACTTACCATCAGGTGAGACCGAGATCAAATACTTGCCTATAATGTAATAAAAAAAAAAAAAAGAAAAAAAAAAGATGTCTGTCAAAAAAGCACTAAGTTTAAAAAAAAACTGTTTTTTTTCCTTCAAGTCTGATTTGGACTATTACGACCATTTTAATGAAGAAATTACACAAATTGGTACAGCCGTTCCCAAGTGATGCGCTTAGCAACGAACATAATATCATTTTTAGTATATAAATTACTAGTCATTCTGCTATTCGGGGCGGAGACAAATTGAAAAAATCAAAGATCATAAAAATCGGCCCCACCGTTCATGAGTTATACATGGTGTAGCTAATACGACTTTGATTTTTATCTATACGAATAAATAAAATTGGAGTGTCTGTTTGTAATATTAAAATAACCGCTTTTTACTAAGTGCATTTGGATGTATACACGGTACATATACCAAAACAACATTTTTCACAATTTTTGTCTCTCTGTCTGTTTGTTCCGGCTAATCTCTGAAATGGCTGGACCGATTTTGACCGGACCTTCACTGGCAGATAGCTGATGTAACATAGGCTACTTTTATTTTAGAACCCCCCCCCCCCCCCCCCAGGTGCCCCTGTGGTGGTGTGCGGTACCTCCTGAGCGCGACGCAGACGTGTCGCACGATCTGGCGCGCGGCGCAGGTCTCGTCCTCCGACACGCGCGACTCCTCCTCGTCCGAGCTGAGGATGGGCAGCGTCGAGATCACGTTGTACAGCTTCCGCAGCCCGTCCTGCCGGACCGACCAGGCGGCTTATTTTAAATCATTCGGAATCGACATCGGAAACGAATTTGTAACTTTTCGATGTTGCTGTCGCTCCCGACGGAGACTTTTTGAAAAAACGATTCGGTATTGTCATCGAGATACATCGAAGACAATCAAATTCGGATATTTTAATAGCGATTGCGGTAAGCCAGGTCGGAAGTTTTCGATTCCGTTTCCGATAGGTTTAAAAAAACCTCACCCTCGCGTTCAAATCACATGATACTTATTAAAACTATTACATCAACCATTTTTTAAATTACCCACTGTTTGGCATGGACCTCCCCTCAATGCGAGGGGGATTAGGCCACAGTCCACCACGCTAGCCCAGTGCGGGTTGTCGGACTTCACACGTCTTTGGAGGGCTTCTCTCAGACATGCAGGTTTTATCTTATATTTTTTTGGTAATGTTACCAGCCTACCAATGGACCCAAAATCAAAATATTTTACACTACTATTGTTAAGCCTTTTATATAATGATTTAAGATCTAACCTGGTGGTCGAACTCCTCGAGTATGACTCTGAATTGAAACGACAGTCCAAAGAACATGGTCGCGTGGCATCGGCCCGAGTCGTGCGAGCACTCCAGCAGCCATAAAGCGTATCTGAAACAACGCATACGTATACAGCGTGATACAGAAAGGACATACAACACTTGTTATAATTATGTGATGTCAGAATTTCGCTTTAATAAAAAAAATTGCTCACAAAAAATCACGGCTGTCATTTTCTTGGGTACCAAATTTATTTTTAAAAGTCGTCAAATGTTAATTCTAACTTCACATAATGAATATGCGGTAAAGAATCGCCGGTAGATGGTAGTATACGCTTTTACAATCACGGTGAAGAAGAACAAGTTAAAAAAATATATTCGCGAACATATTTTATACAAGCAACGGACAATGCACACTGAACTATGAACTCCCGTACTAATTTCCATCAAAATATATATTGGTTTTTATAGACTACACGAATCCTATTAACGTTTGGGGTAATCGAAGTTATTTCTGAAAACTGAAATATTTCTGCTGCTTCGTCGGAGTAGTTCCCGAGCTGCGAGAAGATATAAATGCAAATAAAAATCAACTTTAAAATTTTATGAATACTATTTCAAACGCAACAAAGGTGCGGGGCTAATTGATCACATTTTTAAATTCGCAGTCGAAGTCTACAATCACATTCCCTTTGTTGTTATGTATGTAAGAAATAAGAAAGAAAGGCGGCGGAGGACCGTGATATGTGGAAATCATTTTCATACTTTTATAGGCAAGTATTTGATCTCGATCTCACCTGATGGTAAGTGACGATGAGATCTACGATGGAGCATACTTGCCTAGGTAGGAAGGCGGCAGTAGATCGAGACGCTACATTCACTAGGCACATGCAGCGCAGCTGATCTGACCCGCCATCCATGAATGGCAACACCGAACATCATGCCGGAACGCGGCTAGGCCGCTTGGCGACATGGCTTTGTTCAGTGGGTGGTGACTAGCCACGGCCGAAGCCTACCACCAGTAGAGTTGTCACCTGGTTGGCACCACCCAGGGTCACGTGTAGGGTATCTCGAGGGTACTTAATTCTCCTACGGACGAAGGTGACTTGACCCCAAGGGTTGGGGAGGCCTATGTCCAGCAGTGGGCGTCTTTCGGCTGATAGTAGTAGTAGTTGGGCATTGCCTTTTGTTTTACTGTCACTGAATAGACCAGTAGGTACTAACTTGACGAGGTCTGCGAGCGTCTTCCTGGGCAGCAAGCAGACTCGCTCCATCGCGTCCTCGCAGTACGCGAGGTAGTAGAGACATATTGAGACGCCGGTGGCCGCCACCGACGGCCGCGGGACTTCTAAAAATTTCTGTAACACGTAAATAAATAAGGTATAATCTATTGATTTCTCATATTGTGTCTATATGTCCATTGTCCGTTCTTGTACATATGAACGGCATTCCGAACGGGTGGTAAAGTTGTAGCTTAGCATTTTGTGACTATTTTGACGATTCATAAATACTGTACTTAATGTGGGCTACTTTCCCAACTTCTTCCTTATCCATTCCTCACCACACATACAATAGTGACATATAACATACTAGCTGCGCCCCGCGGTGTTACCCGCGATTAAAAAGTATGTCTATCCCACGGGATCCATACATTTTACCGAGATAAAAAGTAGCCTATGTGCTATTCCAGACATAATCTATATCTTTGCCAAATTTCATCCAGATCCGTTCAGCCATTCTGGCGTGATTGAGTAACAAACATCCATCCATCCATCCATCCAATCTTTCACATTTATATTATTAGTGGGAAGTACATACATACTAACATACTACATGTACCGTACGGCAATCCTTTGAACCGTACACGAAAGTGGTAATAACCGAACACCCCCCAATATTACCACAGTTTACATCAGGGGTTCCCAAACTTATTTGTCTATTGCCCACTTTGAGAATGAATTATTTTTTAGCGCCCCCATTTTTTCACCTACTTAAAAACCACTATAACTTCAAATTAAATTAATTATAGAAAGCCTCTACACAAAGCCCCCAATTTTGTTCTGGGTCTCTTACCACCTTTTAAGGCTGCAGCACCCACAAGGGGGCGTTATCGCCCACTTTAGGAAAGACTGGTTTACATGAATAAAAAATATTCTGATTGTGAAATAGAGTACCTGCAGTCCACCCATATTGATGAAGTCGATCGAGAACTTCTTGTGGCAGAGCAGCGCGGCCAGGTACTTGAGGGCCTCGAAGGCGAGCCGGGAGTCGCGCGACTCGCGCACGTTCAGGTAGCCCAGGATGAGGCCCAGCGCGTTCTGCTCGAACACGTGCGATAGGAACTGCCGACAATACATTAAACACTCTACAGGGTGGGTACAGAAGTGGTATATTGAACCCTTGAACCTGCGCTCTTTAAGCCCGATTTATCTGATACTTTTTGCACAAAAACCTAAATAGTCAATCAGACATTTGAATCTTACGTCGGCGATTCATTAAACACACGGACAAGTATCCCAAAAATCTTGTTCTCGATTCAAACGTCCAAATAGGCTATTGTACCATAGACAGCCCAGATAATATTTATAATGGTGCAGTATGTGAGTAAGCTGAAGTGGCAGTGGCCGTTTGGGGCAGAAAGGTACCCTTAAACTTGCGCTCTTTAAGCCCGATTTGTAATCAAACAAATGGGTGAAGAGGAACCCTCCACTGACCTTCGGCTTGTCAACACTTCCAATTATAAACCAAACAAGTTGATCGATAATTAAAGAGGCCAACAACACCGAACTCCTCTAAGATGTTAGTCGATGGTGGTAAGCTCGCTATTGGGGGCTTTATCAACGCAATATAACCCAAAACTACGATTGTTAGAATGTTTGTCTGTTTGTCCTTACGTCTGTGCGTTTGTGCGCGCTAATCACAGAAACGGCGTAAACAATTGTGGTAAGCTTCACTTAAAACGTTGTGGTTTTTTTTTATTTCAATCAGTTCATAAATAAAACAAGTTATATCAATTTCAAAGAATCACGTCGAACATCGATAAACATGCTATAAAAAGCCTGTTATATAAATTACTACTATATAAAGTTTAACAAAAATAGTGTAAAATATTTAAACAGATAAACCAGTGAGTTATATGGATCACGTTGATGTAGAAAATAATTATGTAAATTATTTTTTAAACAAGGCGAACCGGCGGCTTTGGCCGTGCGCTCAGAACCGAGTGATTTTTTTTAATGTCTATAAATTTCATTTATTTCTATGGAAATGGTATCTTTATAAGGGAGCGTTCAAGTATTACGTGACGTAAAATTTGGGGGGAGGGGGGGGGGGGGTCTTCTGAAACCCTTAGGATCGTAACGAAACGTTACGATACGTTACAGGGGCGGGAGGGGGTGTTTGAACTACGCGTTACGTAACATTGTTTTACCCCTTCAGAATGTTCGCGTAGAGATTTTACGTTTTACTAAGGGGGGAGGGGGGGGGGGGGGTTAAAGAAAATCGTTACGGCGCGTTACATGGGGGGGAGGGGGAGTCAACAATCTCCAAAAATTGCGTTACGTAATACTTGACCTACGCTACGCTCCCTAACCTACTATTGGATGTGTAAAAATATTTTACACTATTATTGTTACACCTTATACATGTAAGTCCGCGCGGACGAAGTCGCGGCCAACAGCTAGTTAAAAAGCTATATAACAGCTCACCTCTTGATACTCGCCCATCGGTGTGAGGTACCTCAGTATGAGCATCTGTTTGGTCGCGTCTGTCGGTGGGTGTATCTGTATATTACCTGCAACAATGTCCACCTTCCATCATTAATGACATCCCAACGGTCACATTAATCCACTGAGCTAAGTCTGCGACCTGATATATTTTGATATCGCAGACACATTTTCATATCATCATGTCACATCCATTATTTTATTTATAATGTGTATTTATTGATTGTGTTATTGCTATTAATTACTTGACATTGTACAAAATACCCGCTAAGTTGTGGGTGAGGCCATATTCATATCCATTTTATTTCATCGCATCTCATTTCGTAAAGAAAGAAGAAGAAGTCTGCGACCACAGAAAACCTCAGACGAACAAGTAAGAAAGAAAGAAAGAAAGAAAGAAATATATTTATTTGTGCAAAGACATTTGAACATAGGTTATCTACATTTGAACATAGGTCCCATATGGGACTACAAGTTTGGGTAATATCCAAATGTTTGACACAAATTGGCCCCAACTCAGCATGTGCTGATTGTAGAACAACCAGCGCTGGTCTTCCGTTGGAGCCGTTTGGTGACTTCACGGCACAAGTAATACAGACGGAGTGTCGCGAACATGTCTAGTAATTCCCGGTGCGAACAGCAACCGCATAGTAACTGTCACTTTTGACAGATATTGTATGGGATATCTGTCAAAAGTGACAGTTGCTATGCGGTTGCTGTACGATTATGAATCGATTGTGTTAGCAGACTTGGGACCCTGGCGATGTAACTACAAACATGCCCTTTCCAGTTAATTATTTTTTCTGTGATTGCGTCGTAATGTATGCCACAACTGTTGCGTCATCATCATGCACTCACCTATAACATAAGTCTCCATCTCCGCCCAGCTGGAGTTGGAGGAGGCCTCGTGCGGCAGCTGCAGGGGGGGCGGCCGCGGCGGGGGGGACATCATGCCGCACGGGGGAGGGGAGCACGCGTTCGCTGACAACCAAACACATCACTTTAACATACAGCTTTTTTCCGGCTACAAAATAGAGCCACTTTTGCCAGGGTCGAGAAAAAAAAAATTATACATAGTACTCATCATTATCAGAATCAGAATCCAAATATTTTTTATTCATGTAAACCATTAGTACAGTACTTATGAATCGTCAAAAGTTACAGAATGCTAAGCTACTACTTTACCGCCCGTTCGGAATGCCGTTCCTATGTACAAGAACAGGCGATAAACTCCATGGTTGCTCTTTTCAAAAAGATCTTTTACATTTGTGAGCAGTACATTGTTATGGGTGTGTGAGAACAATGTAGGAACGGCTGGGCAGACCTTAGCAGCTGGTAATAAAAAACCAACTAAATATTTAAGTAGGTGATAAGTATTAAGTATGTGATCACGTTTATATATAAAACTAGCTGTTGCCCGCGACTTCGTCCGCGTGGTATTTAACAAAGACAACCGTTGACAACAGCCTGCTCGCCTATTCTGAGCCCGCGGGACGCATTGCAGGTTGTTGCTATCAAACTTAATCAGGCGCTGCGCTGCAACATTGGTTTTAATTTTTTTTCGTGAGATCCTATTTTTTTTCTAAAATAAAAGTAGCCTAAGTTACTCCTTGTTACATCAGCTATCTGCCAGTGAAAGTCCCGTCAAAATCGGTCCAGCCATTTCAGAGATTAGCCGGAACATACAGACAGACAGACAGACAGACGGACAGACAGACAGACAGACAAAAATTGTAAAAAATGTTGTTTCGGTATAGGTAACGTGTATACATCTAAATGCACTTAGTAAAAAGCGGTTATTTTAATATTACAAACAGACACTCCAATTTTATTTATATGTATAGATATTAGTATACAATGTTTGATTTATCTGTGAGCAAGCGAGACTGCACCGCTTCATCACGGACTTAGTATGTGCTGTTATTTCTAACACTTGATATTATATGATTTATCTGTGAGCAAGCGAGACTGCACCGCTTCATCACGGACTTAGTATGTACTGTTATTTCTAACACTTGATATTATATGATTTATCTGTGAGCAAGCGAGACTGCACCGCTTCATCACGGACTTAGTATGTACTGTTATTTCTAACACTTGATATTATATGATTTATCTGTGAGCAAGCGAGACTGCACCGCTTCATCACGGACTTAGTATGTACTGTTATTTCTAACACTTGATATTATATGATTTATCTGTGAGCAAGCGAGACTGCACCGCTTCATCACGGACTTAGTATGTACTGTTATTTCTAACACTTGATATTATATGATTTATCTGTGAGCAAGCGAGACTGCACCGCTTCATCACGGACTTAGTATGTACTGTTATTTCTAACACTTGATATTATATGATTTATCTGTGAGCAAGCGAGACTGCACCGCTTCATCACGGACTTAGTATGTACTGTTATTTCTAACACTTGATATTATATGATTTATCTGTGAGCAAGCGAGACTGCACCGCTTCATCACGGACTTAGTATGTACTGTTATTTCTAACACTTGATATTATATGATTTTTCAGGAATGTCACCTTTATGGCCTACCGATGGAGCCCTTAAAGCATTTTACATTATTATTGTTAAACATTATATTACAGTACTAGCTGCGCCCCGCGGTGTTACCCTCGATTAAAAAGTATTTACATTTACCGGGATAAAAAGTAGCCATGTGCTATTCCAGACTATAATCTATCTCTGTGCCATATTTCATCCAGATCCGTTCAGCCGTTCTGGCGTGTTTGAGTAACAAACATCCATCCATCCAAACTTTCACATTTATAATATTAGTGGGATAGTCGTTATGCAGTATAGTTATTAGTATAAAGGTGTGTGCTCACTGGTGTAGTTCTTGACGGGCGTGTCGGGGTCGCGGCTGGCGCGCGGCGGCGTCTCGTCCACTGCCATGTCGCCGCCGCCCCCACCACCTGTCCCTCCCCCCGCCCCCGCCACACCCCCTCCGCCGTCATCCTTCTCGCGATCTGCAACAGCCATTCATCGAATTTTAAACATAGAATAGCTTACCATCACAAAAAGTATTACCCGACAAGTAAAAAAATGGGATTATGAATTGAACCCTTTAGTCTAGTATATTAAGCCATGTCTTTTCCGGATGTATTACAGATATAATTAACGGATATACGTTTGAAAATAAAAAATTGGTACCAAGAAGCAATTTCTGGTAGTACAGTAGTGGTCCTTACAGTAGTGGTCGTTTTAAAAAAAAAACAGTAGCGGCAATTTCAAGAAATGGTCAATTCTAAACATAGACCTTATCAATTGTGATCCATCCTCAAACGGGGGGCAATGGCCAAAAAATGCTGACCAAATTAAGTGTGGCCGCAGCGCTAGTTTCCAGAAGGGATTAGTAGTATTTTGGTCAGTTTAGTCATAACAGTCACAGATCACATACCCCTCTTCTCCGGCGTGGGCCCGTTGCTTTTCACTTCGTTGTTTCTCCGCTTGTCGAAGCGCGCGAAGTGTCGCGTTTGACTCGGCGGCGTCACCGAGCTCTGACTGTTTTGCTGCACAAAGTCAAAGTCAAATCATTTATTTCGTATAGGCCTACGGGGGGCACTCACAAATTGTCATTACATTTTTTTTTCTTAAGTCTACATCCGGATCGGAACGCGACCTCAACTGAGAAGATCCGGCAAGAAACTCAGCGGGCTTGTCTTTTTTTTTTTAAATTAATTATTTTTACCAAGTAACATATAAAAGTAAGCTCCAGTGTGTTGCCATGCGAGGCGCACACACGCTACACTTTAACATTATATATATTGATATTTGAGCGATCAGTCCCAGGCTGCTTTATCATCCAAATAATCCAAGATCCTGTAATAACCCTTACGACATAGAATACTTTTCACAGTTGTTAATGGGCAAATCTCGGATTCCTACAATAATCTATACATATAAATAAAATTGGAGTGTCTGTTTGTAATATTAAAATAACCGCTTTTTACTAAGTGCATTTGGATGTATACAAGTTACCTATACCGAAACAACATTTTTTACAATTTTTGTCTGTCTGTCTGTCTGTTTGTTCCGGCTAATCTCTGAAATGGCTGGACCGATTTTGACGGGACTTTCACTGGCAGATAGCTGATGTAACAAGGAGTAACTTAGGCTACCTTTATTTTAGAAAAAAAACATAGAATCTCACGAAAAAAAAATTAAAACCAATGTTGCAGCGCAGCGCCTGATTAAGTTTGATAGCAATAACCTGCAATGCGTCCCGCGGGCTCAGAATTGGCGAGCAGGCTGTTGTCAACGGTTGTCTTTGTTAAATACCACGCGGACGAAGTCGCAGGCAACAGCTAGTATATTTTTTTTTTTTTTCATTACGACAGCCTGATTAGTGCAGTTGGTAGTGACCGTGCCCCCTGCGCCGAGAGATATAATATAATACAATAGTAGATAGATAGATAGATACTTAGATAACTCTTTATTGTTCCACCACATACAATTAATACAAAATTACACAAACCTACGTAACTTATACAGAGTGTCACAATAGTAGTACAACATGATACGAGTGAGCTAACGTGGTCATTACAGTGGAAGCTGGATTGCAGCCCGGGCTGCAGGCGAGGGCGTAATGGAGCCGAGAGTGTAATGACCAAGTGCTCTCGCATGTCATCTGTGATATTTCAACACACTTGTGAGGAAAAAAATACAGTACATAAAAAACATATTATACTCAAGGCAGCTATACTCAAGAAGTCTGCTGGTGGGCAGGAACGCAAACTCAGGTGAATCAGAATCAGAATCATAATATTTTTTATTCACGTAGACCATCATGTACAGTACTTATGAATCGTCAAGTTACAAAAATATTATGCTACTGTTTTACCACCCGTTCGGAATGCCGTTCCTATGGAGAAGAACGGGCAAGAAACTCCATGGTTGCTCTTTTTTTAAAATAGATCTTTTACATTTTTGAGCAGTACATTGTTATAGGTATGTGAGAACAATGTAGGAACGGCTAATCAGACTTTAGCAGCAGGTCAAAAAAACAAAAAGTACTAACTAAGTATAAAATTACAGTTAGTGACGCAAATGATCGGAATATCTCGGCATCGCATCGGCATTTTGGGGTCGAGTCACCTTCGTCCGTAGGAGAATTAAGTACCCTCGAGATACCCTACACGTGACCCTGGGTGGTGCCAACCAGGTGACAACTCTACTGGTGGTAGGCTTCGGCCGTGGCTAGTCACCACCCACTGAACAAAGCCATGTCGCCAAGCGGCCTAGCCGTGTTCCGGCATGATGTTCGGTGTTGCCATTCATGGATGGCGGGTCAGATCAGTTGCGCTGCATGTGCCTAGTGAATGTAGCGTCTCTGTCTACTGCCGCCTTCCTACCTAGGCAAGTATGCTCCATCGTAGATCTCATCGTCACTTACCATCAGGTGAGATTGAGATCAAATACTTGCCTATAAGGTAATAAAAAAAAATAAAAAAAAAAAATCGCACCGGTGAGCACTCACCTTATCATCCTGATTCTTATTCCTGAGTATGTGTAGCCTCCTTAACATCAATGGTACTAGCATAGCGTTTAAATCCCTGCAACAAGCAATACATTTTATTATATTCACGTCTATCATATTTCGCGCCTCTTTCTAATTTATACCTAAACCTCGTCACTTGCACGAGTCGGGTATCGCGTGGAGCGTTGTATTGTGATGAGTGGAGATCGCGTGGTTTACAATACATTGCGCGATCAAAAATAACAAAATTTGCAACCCATGACTTGCAACATAAATAGATTCTTTAATTTTATTATAGGCATTGTGTAACCTTTACCCAAAAATTTCGTGAACATTATGTGTTCATAATGAATGTGCACGAGTGCACGAAAATAAAGCTAAATAGTAAAACATGACTTCCAATTCTCCCAAGAAGTCCGGTAATTTGTCAATAAAGTATCCTCAACTTTAGTGATAGAATTAGGGGGGGTTTATAAGGCCTAGTCTACGCATTACTTTTCAGACGCCATGACTTTTCAGTTTCCCGCCAAAAGTCCCACCCACAGATATATTAGAGGAGATATGTTATGAAAGCGGTGGGCTTGCGTTCACCTTTAGCCAAAATTAGGCTAACATAGAGTTTTCGCCGTCAGTCGACTGCAACTGCACGTCGGTATCGGAGCTCTAACTTTTTTTTGAAATGCCGTGTTATTCCGTGGTTGTGTGCAAAAATACTAGCAGCAATAGTCCAGTCATTATAGTAAGTTCACCTCGGAATTCGAGATACCCAGCTGTAAGTCTGTAAATACTTGTATATTGACACCCTAAAACTTGTCTCAAAACCTACATATGGTAGGGTGTACGCAACTATTAAATTTCAAGGTCAAAAGTCACAAAAATCGGTTTTTTGCCCTTTTTTTTGTAAATATCTCATTTCCTATGGGTTTTTTGCTATTTGTATGTATTATCAATATTGTAGAATACAAAATTCTCTACAAATTTTGTTTAAATTTTTTTTTTATACGGTGAACTGTTTTCGAGATAGAGGGCGGAGAGCGCGCGGTCACAGGATCACTTCAGGAACGGTGCCTCCGGTCGAAAACGCGCCATATATAGTAGATTAACTATCGATAAATCAATGATTATAAATATTTGTAAATTTTTATTAACTATTATATTATATTTTATATTTTTTTTCCTAACCTATCCACTTTTTATTCAGTATTAATTTATTTAACAACACTTACCTGCCCATGTAATTGCAGAATTGTTAATGAAAATATAGGAATTATATTTGAATTTTAACCTAATTAATATTAATAACTTCTTACATGATGAAAAAAAAAAACAAATAAATTATGAATTAATCTTTTTATTAAAAAAATATATCATTCAATGCATTTATTTTGGTTAAAAGTAAAAAAATGGAATAATGGGTACAAAAACTACAATTTATAATTTTAATCATCTTCTTCCTCTTCATCGTCGTCTTCCGGCTGCTGGTAAATTTCAAACTGGTCTTCATTATCGTCTTCAATGACATTTGTCTCAAGTTCTTCCATGATTTCGGGGACAAAGGTTCCATCTTCGTTAATGTCGCTCTGATATGGTAGAGCATTGAGACAAGCTTGCCCATTACATTGGCCACAAGCTAAAGAGCATTGCAAGCCCGCTTTCCTGCATCCGCATCGCGAACCACAACTAATATAATAGTTTATAAAAATTGACGAATATTTATAATCATTGATTTATCGATAGTTAATCAACTATATATGGCGCGTTTTTGACCAGAGGCACCGGTCCTGAAGTGATCCTGTGACCGCGCGCTCTCCGCCCTCTATCTCGAAAACGGTTCACCGTATAAAAAAAAAATTTAAACAAAATTTGTAGAGAATTTTGTATTCTACAATATTGATAATACATACAAATAGCAAAAAACCCATAGGAAATGAGATATTTACAAAAAAAGGGCAAAAAACCGATTTTTGTGACTTTTGACCTTGAAATTTAATAGTTGCGTACACCCTACCATATGTAGGTTTTGAGACAAGTTTTAGGGTGTCAATATACAAGTATTTACAGACTTACAGCTGGGTATCTCGAATTCCGAGATTCTTACCTAATTTAAGCTTAAATGACTGGACTACAAAGTGAACTACGCGAAAGATGGAATCTCATTTCACCAGCCAGTATTAAGTATTATATTTATTCGTCTTTAAAATCATTAAAAACAACAAATCAAAAAATATTTAATGCCTTTATTATGTTATTTTAGTTTTCATGTAGCACAACGACTTTTTTATTTTTGTACAAAATACATGGCTCTTTAAGTACCACCTATGTTCGCTACTGAGTGAATGTACGAGGCAATGGATAGATCGTCTAACGATACTTTGAATAAACTGGTGCGTCGCGTGGTACGGCCGCTGTATGCGGCGACGACGCAGCACGCACCGAATTATTTGCACGCGTGTGTGTGTGAGACTTCGTATTGGTTGGTTTTATGTAATTGCATGTGTTTTGTGGCGAGTGGTGGGGACAAAACGGAGACAGCGAGTTCCCATACATTTTGAACCGCACGGCATATCTCTCGTGATCTGTGGTCCCACCTGAAGTTGGTGGCGATCTCCTGCACCTCCATGGCGGCGGCGAGCAGGCCGGTCGCGTAGCACTGCAGCGGCTCCGACGAGTTGCTCGCCCAGTTCACCAGCCGGTGGATCAGCGCCTCGTTGTCCTAGCAACAAAACACTTCACTCATTCAAAGGTTTTATTTTTTTATTGCATTAATAATGTTCCACACTAATATTATAAATGTGAAAGATTGGATGGATGGATGTTTGTTACTCAGTCACACCAGAGCCGCTAATTAACTTAATCTGTCAGTATAACTAAACGGTAATCAGTCAGTATTACCAAATGGTAATCAGTCAGTATTACCAAATGGTAATCAGTCAGTATTACCAAATGGTAATCAGTCAGTATTACCAAATGGTAATCAGTCAGTATTACCAAATGGTAATCAGTCAGTATTACTAAATGGTAATCAGTCAGTATTACCAAATGGTAATCAGTCAGTATTACCAAATGGTAATCAGTCAGTATTACCAAATGGTAATCAGTCAGTATTACTAAATGGTAATCAGTCAGTATAATGAGGTGCGGCTTGCCTGGAAGACGACGCTCATCTCGAGGCCGGGCATGAGGTCGAGCGTGAGCCGGCACGCGGCCACGTTCAGCTTGTTCACGTCGCGCCCCGCGATGTTCTGCCGCGAGTAGTACGTGTCGCGCACGTAGTCGTTCACCAACTGCAACACACAATTGTTCGATAGATAGATAACGCTTTATTGTTCCACCACATAAAATAAATACAAAATTATAAAAACCTATGTAACTTATACAGAGTGTCACAATGGGCGGCCTTATCACTAATAGCGATCTCTACCAGGCATACAATCATCATACACATCACAATCTTTTCGTCAGGGCCCCAAGTCTGCTGACACAATCGATCCATAATCGAACAGCAACCACATACTGTCACTTTTGACAGATATTGTATGGGATATCTGTCAAAAGTGACAGTTACTATGCGGCTGCTGTTCGATTATGAATCGATTGTGTTAGCAGACTTGGGGCCCAGTCGGTTTGGAAGTGTCCCCCCGTGACCATGGTTGCTGTAAAACAGCCGAAACGTCGGGAATGTAAAAACATAACATAAACGCGATAAAATCCGTAAAATAAGTTTTATTTCAATTGTTTTCTGTCCTCGAGACTTGAATGATTGATATATTTCGCAGCCGGATTGTAGAATCCATTATTTTACAAAGCAGCTAGGCGCTTTACAAACGCCTCAGTACCTCAAGCATAATCATCTTTATGTACCATTTTGGTGTCATACCACCTTCCATGCGTCTTATACCACAGGTTTTATAAATAAGTATGATGGTGACAGCATGTTTTCTCAATAACTTTATTGAGAAAACATACCAGGTACAAGACTTCTTGCTTGTCACAAAAAGTTTGCTCCGACTGGGACTCAAATTTGGGACCCATGTTGCAGACAGCCCTACTAACTGCACCAATTAGATCATCACTTATAATGGTTGTATAGTTTACTGTCAAGCAGGATCAATCACCATACAATAAGGGCGAAATGCCATATGAGTCAGTAAAACTATTTCATACATTTTAGCACAAAACCTTATAAATCTGATATGAATCAGTTTTATAAGGTTCTAGGTTTATCTAGGTTCTAGTTCTTACCTTAGTCATGAAGTTGTCTTTCTTGAACATGACTTTGAGCGCATGTCCGAGTGCGCACTCGGGGTCTGTCCGGGACGGATGTCGCTCGTCAAACGGGTCCGGGTCTTTCTTCATGAAGTTCTCTGTCTCTGCCTCGATTATCTCCGCTATCCTGCAATTTTAACATAACTTTAAAATTTCACTAGCCGACCTGACAGACCTGCTGTTAAAAATTTTATTTCCTTAAAACCTTCCTTGAAAGATGTGCGCAATCCTGCACCTGCACTGTGCCAGCGTGGTGGACTATGGCCTAATCCCGCTCGCATTGAGGGGAGGCCCGTGCCTAACAGTGGGTCGTTAAAAAAGAGCTATTATTATATATTAGGAGTATTTTTATCATTAAAAATAAAATTGCCAAATTATTCCAGCGGTACCCAAGTGATGTGCTTACCGACAGACAGCATTTTATTTTTATTTATATTAAAGATGAGTTTAGTACAAGTACTGCTTGTGTATTATTAACCTGTATTGTGAAATTGGTACTGCCTGCTCACATGGCATAGATTATATAGATGTATATCAACCTCTTTTTTAAAAGAGTAAACATTCAGTTTCTTGCTGGCTCTCCTCAGTATAACCAACATTCCGAACAGTTGGTAGATTCTGACTATTCATATAAGCTGCTTGCTTCATTCAAATCTCAATTTAATTGCATAATATTATGACACTAAATTGCATGGACACAATGCAAGTTGTTTTCGAACTTTATTTTGATTACCTCATCAGTATTTATAACTAGGGAGGAAATATACCAAACTATTTATACATACTTTTATTTGTTTATAATTATAGTAATTATTCAAAGTATAGATACCATACAGAGTTACAACAATAAGTCTTTAACTTGGCTGTTGGTATTTTTTTTTTTAAAAGATATACCACCAGGGTCATTATTTTCAATACAGAGGCTGAATACGACTGATATATGTCAGGATTCATCCTGAGGTAACCAGGTTATAATTTAATTCAGACAGAACCAGTAGAAATTGACTTTAGACCTGTTCAGAATAAGCTCTCATCCGAGAAGGTTTCAATATATTACTGCATGTTATAGTTTCACATTTCAAGGATAATAGAATGAACAAGCGTTCACCTAAATGCTACATTGAACAAAACAGTGATTGTAGGCTAATTATAGAACTTAAATGACTGATTAAATAATATTTTCCCATACTAAAATTAACTTTAAAAATGTAGGTATATTTCCTTTAAATGGTATGTAATCTAGGATGTCATGTTTACGACGTTGCTAATTGTATTATTTTTATCACCACACCACATGTCCCGGCATACTGTCAGAATCACCAAGGACAATTTGTGGAAAAAAACTTTTGTGTAAACACAAAACTCACCTCGTCAATGTCGGTATAGGGTCGTAATTTGGCGTCGTGTGCTGTTCCTCCCATTGTCTCAACAATTCCGTTACTTCTTGCGCTGGTGCCGAATCCATTCAAATAAAACAAATGTTTCATAAAAATTATAACCTCCCTGATTACAAACTTATCCACTTTTATTCTGAAATATTATCGACAAATTATTTCAGTTTCAAATTACATTTACATTATTAAAACTACTGATTATTATAAATTCTATCATATAAATTTGTATAATAAGTTATAATTAATTTGTTAATATACGTTTTTTTTTGTCTAGGTAGGTACCACGCATTACAACAAAATTTCTGCCATTATCATAATGATACCACACCTAAACAATAAGTTCTACCATGTTTATTAAATATTTTTTAATTTAAAGTAATACCACCAATTGCAAAAAAATATCGTAGAGCCTAAATTATCACATGCTGAATTAGTTAGAATTAGCGGGAGCCTCCTTAATGCAATTTACGTTTATGAAATATCAACAATTTGTTGTCGTTGGCTGCCAACGACATTGTAGCCCTCCTATACTCACTGTAACTTCATGAAAAAAATATAATGATGGTTTAGTTTGATATCCTACTAACATCGTAACTTATTTATTTTACTGGTAATATTATGTTTGCAAGTTTTTTGTATGCGTTTAGAAACCCACTTATCTTCCGTTATTGAACCGATTACTCTTCTCTTTGGTTAACTTAACCGGTCATTCTTGTAACTAAGTCATATGAAATTACTACTTTGCAACACAGAAAATGACGATACAATCATTGTTTACCCACAAGTGAAAACACTTACTTACAAAAAATGGTAATTGTTATCCAAAGACTTCTATGTTGTTAACAATAATTATTAGATGTGTTTTGATTTTGAACGTAAATCTTTGACTGACGTAAAAAATACGAGCAAGAAAGAAAGAGCAGGATTTTTGTTCTGTGAAAGCAAAGGAAGGAGATTGTTTATTTTGTATGAAAAAATAGGCGGTAACAAAAAAGTTTTTATTTATTTTGTGTATTTTGATAATAACTTGTGACTATACTGTGTACTGCATTTCTTTTAGAATAAAATTATATAACTCACTCAAAAATGAACGGCTCACGGGTTTCGCGCAGTATGGCTAGCCACGAGAGGAAACTAAGGTATCGGGCGCTTCTTGAGGATTTATCTACGGTAGGTAAGTAAAGCTCGAGTCTTTATAATTAGGGTTTCGTATCAAAATGGTAAAACAGGGATCCTTATATTGCGACTATATGTCCGTCTGTCACACTTGTTCTAAATGGTACATTAGTATTAGTAGTGTGTTGCAGGTCCCTTGGTATAAGTCCTGGACATATACAGACACATCAAATGATATAAGCCTTGTATAATTTACCAGTAAAGCTTCATGTTTCTGCTGCTGCGAAATATGTAATAAGCTGTCACTCAATCCGTTTTGATAATCTCAAAACTCATATGAAGGCATCCCGAAGCTATTTGTGTCACAAAACACCGTCTAACATACAAACTTGTTGAGGTGTCGTAATAACAATCTTTATGTGTATCTCCAATTAGAAGAAGAAACAAACAGTAATGTGGAACGTATGGACAAGACAGCACATGCCGTGCAGGAGGTGAAGGCACTGCTCGCGGAAGCCAGCATCGAAGAGAGAGTGAAGCACCCAGGTACTTATATCTTATAGACTGGTGGCATGGTGTTTCATATCTACAGAATGAAATCGAATGCATTGGCAATATCTATACATATAAATAAAATTGGAGTGTCTGTTTGTAATATTAAAATAACAGCTTTTTACTAATTGCATTTGGATGTATACACGTTACCTATACCGAAACCACATTTTTTAGAATTTTTGTCTGTCTGTCTATCCGTCTGTCTGTCTGTTTGTTCCGGCTAATCTCTGAAATGGCCGGACCGATTTTGACGGGACTTTCACTGGCAGATAGCTGATGTAACAAGGAGTAATTTAGGCTACTTTTATTTTAAAAAAAAAAATAGCATCTCACGAAAAAATATTAAAACCAATGTTGCAGCGCAGCGCCTGATTAAGTTTGATAGCAACCTGCAATGCGTCCCGCGGGCTCAGAATGGGCGAGCAGGCTGTTGTCAACGGTTGTTTTTGTTAAATACCACGCGGACGAAGTCGCGGGCAACAGCTAGTTTTAAACTATAACCCCCAAATTTATAGACGTTTTATAACTTTATCAAACGTCACATAGTACTGCGCAAAGCAAAACTTGTGCGCAGTACTATGTGGTGTCTGATAAAGTTATCTAATGTCTATAAATTTGGGGTTATAGTTTCAATTCGGGGGTTAGTATACTGTATAGACTAACCCTCAAATTTATAGAAAGTTAGAATGGATTATAAGTACTATGTGACATTTGATAAAGTTATAAAACGTCTATAAATTTGGGGTTATAGTTTAAATTCGGGGGTTAGTATACTGTATAGACTAACCCTCAAATTTATAGAAAGTTAGAATGGATTATAAGTACTATGTGACATTTGATAAAGTTATAAAACGTCTATAAATTTGGGGTTATAGTTTAAATTCGGGGGTTAGTATACTGTATAGACTAACCCTCAAATTTATAGAAAGTTAGAATGGATTATAAGTACTATGTGACATTTGATAAAGTTATAAAACGTCTATAAATTTGGGGTTATAGTTTAAATTCGGGGGTTAGTATACTGTATAGACTAACCCTCAAATTTATAGAAAGTTAGAATGGATTATAAGTACTATGTGACATTTGATAAAGTTATAAAACGTCTATAAATTTGGGGTTATAGTTTAAATTCGGGGGTTAGTATACTGTATAGACTAACCCTCAAATTTATAGAAAGTTAGAATGGATTATAAGTACTATGTGACATTTGATAAAGTTATAAAACGTCTATAAATTTGGGGTTATAGTTTAAATTCGGGGGTTAGTATACTGTATAGACTAACCCTCAAATTTATAGAAAGTTAGAATGGATTACAAGTACTATGTGACATTTGATAAAGTTATAAAACGTCTATAAATTCGGGGGTTATAGTTTAAATTCGGGGGTTAGTATACTGTATAGACTAACCCTCAAATTTATAGAAAGTTAGAATGGATTATAAGTACTATGTGACATTTGATAAAGTTATAAAACGTCTATAAATTCGGGGGTTATAGTTTAAAATATTTCCGATGGTTTCAATTTGTTCCTGTATCAATTGGGGATGAGTCTCTTGCCGGTGAAACCGGTTTCCATTTCAAACATTCAGAATCGGTGGCAACTTATGACTATTCATAAGTGTGTGTGTGTGTGTTTTTTGTGTACATGGCTAACAAAAAACAATTGTGGATGCATGAAGCTGGTGGGTGGTATACATGCCGTGTCCGTGTGCAGGCGAGGGCTACCTGGACTCGCGGGTGCTGCGCGCCACCAGCGACCTGGCCGTGCGCTGCTCGGAAGCCGTCAGCGGCAACGTCAACACCTATGACAAACATGAGCTGGCACTGCACATAGTGAGTACCTGTGTGTTTTACTGCCTTAGGAATAAGGTTCAATGTCACACCCCGGCTCGCACGACTTAGTTTTCACATGGGAATTTTATTTAAACCATGATTATCACTTGCTCGTGTCTCGGAGTGCATATAAAGCCGTCGGTCTTGCGCCTGCTCTCTCTCAGGTTTATCGGATTGCTGTCCCATCGACTGAGGGGGCATAGAGTGCTTGTGACACACTTGGGCACTATATTGCCTGGTAGAGATCGCTTTTAGTGATAAGGCCGCCCATTGTTACACTCTGTATAAATTCAGTAGGTTTGTGTAATTTTGTATTAATTTTATGTGGTGGAACAATAAAGAGTTATCTATCTATCTATCTATCTACCTCCTATATACAGGGTGGACGATAGTACTCTAAATACTGGGCATATAAAATTTTACTCGAATTACACAATCAGACCCCCTGAATGGTAAGCAGTACGTCAAGCACAATCCTGTTTACGTACCGTTCCCGCTTACCCTACTGGAACGCCTAATGTAATCGTGACGTCATCTAGAAAACATGCTGTCACTGTCATACTAATTTATAAAGTCTGCGGTGTGAGAGGGATGGAGGACGCTCACGAGCGAAACGGTACGTGACAAGGATCGTGTCTTCGGTGCTGTACCCGCGTGTGCTAGTGGCAGCCTCGTATACACTCGTTGTGACGTCAGCGCGCGAACCCCGAGTTCTGGGACGTGTGCTTCCCGCGCGCGGCGCCGGCGCTGGCCTTCCTGTTCGGCGCGCCCGCGGCGCCCCCCGCCCCGCGCGCGCGCGCCGCCCGCCGCGCGCCCCGCCAGCCGCTCGCCGCGCTGCAGGCGCCCGAGAACGTCGAAAGGTGACCATAACCATTATATAAGGCTTCCTACTTGTTTATTTCAGGGTGGCATTTGGCTACGAAATACAGCCATTTTTCCAGTGTCGACTATTACTTTATATCTATACATACAAATAAATAAAATTGGAGTGTCTGTTTGTAATATAAAAATAACCGCTTTTTACTAAGTGCATTTGGATGTATACACGGTACATATACTAAAACAACATTTTTTTCAATTTTTGTCTGTCTGTTTGTTCCGGCTAATCTCTGAAATGGCTGGACCGATTTTGACGGGAGTTTCACTGGCACATAGCTGATGTAACAAGGAGTAACTAAGGCTACTTTTATTTTAGAAAAAAATAAGATCTCACGAAAAAATTTTAAAACCAATGTTGCAGCGCTGCGCCTGATTAAGTTTGATAGCAACAACCTGCAATGCGTCCCGCGGGCTCAGAACGCGCGAGCAGGCTGTTACCAACGGTTGTGACTTTGTTAAATACCACGCGGACGAAGTCGCGGATAACAACTAATATACGATAAATGGAAAGATATATAAAAAGTTATCCATATATATAATTCAATTCAAGACTAGAGAAAACGGAGGAAGGCTCGCAGATGGTGAGTCGCGTGCACCGGTTCATAAGCCAGGCGTACCGCGCGGGCGGCGGCCGGCCGCTGAGCTACTTCCACGTGGTGCTGGACCCGGCCAGCTTCGCGGCCACCGTCGAGAACGTGTACCACGTGTCCTTCCTCGTCAGGGACGCCATGGTCGCCGTGGACCTGGGTGAGGGACTTAGCACAGGCACCCTTACAGCGTCCAAGTCATCCAAACTGTATCCAAGTCGACCAAACTGCACCCAAGTCATCCAAACTGCACCCAAGTCCCTCAAATTGCATCCAAGTCTCACCACACTGCACCCAAGTCACCCAAACTGCATCCAAGTCACCCAAACTGCATCCAAGTCTGACCACACTGCATCCAAGTCGACCCAACTGCATCCAAGTCATCCAAACTGCACCCAAGTCTGACCACACTGCATCCAAGTCGACCCAACTGCATCCAAGTCATCCAAACTGCACCCAAGTCACTCAAACTGCATCCAAGTCTGACCACACTGCATCCAAGTCACCCAAACTGCATCCAAGTCATCCAAACTGCACCCAAGTCGACCTAACTGCACCAAAGACCAAAGTCAACCAAACTGCACCCAAGTCACCCAAACTGCATCCAAGTCATCCAAACTGCTTTCAAGTTATCCAAACTGCATTCAAGTCATCCAAACTGCATCCAAGTCACCCAAACTGCATCCAAGTCAACAGAACTGCACCCATGTCATCCAATCAATATATAACTCACTCTCTTCACTTAATCAGCATATCTGCACAAGTCACACAAAGTACACATACATCATCCAAAATTCACATTATTCAAGTCACTCCAACTACACACATCACATCACCCAATCGACATACAAGCCATCCAAAATACAAATATATCAACTAAAACACACCCTTTTTTTTTTTTTTTTTTTTTTGACGTGGGGAAATCCTCATGGATACCACACCCCCACGGGGGTGACGATGTGGTTATGCCGGACTCTTACCGGCTAAAACCCCACGGTCCGCCTTCACCGCCTTTGAGCGGGGCGCCACAGGATCGCACTTGGCATACTACTGTGGCGCCCCGGCGGCCGGCCCGGGTGTTGGTCCCAGGCCGCAGACATCAGGAGGGGTGCCTGTTATCAACAGACACCCTCCGTCGGGGGGACTTTGCGTGGGCAGGTGGTCCCCCGACCCCCTGCCCTAGTCCCCTTCGACTTCCTCCTCTTACGGCGGGGGGAGAAGATGCGCATAACGCCTTCTCCGTCTCCCCCGCCGTGCTCTTCGGAGCGGGTCGGCTTGGGCGTCTCCCTCCCTGACCCGCTCCGCGGCCTCCTTTTGCGCCATGACGGATTCGCAAAAGGAGGCCATTGCCCTCCAGCACCTCTCGCTGCTGAGCATGGCAGCTACCACGCTCTGCAGCGAGAGGTCAACTAAAACACACCCTAGTGACCTAAACGTCATCCAAAAAGCACACGAGTCACCCAAACTATAGTAGTTAGTCACCCAAACTATACTAGTTAGTCACCCAAACTATACTAGTTAGTCACCCAAACTACCCACTAGACATCCTTATTAATGTTTGTAAGTATATTGTATATTGTTAGACCCGGAGAGCGAGCTGCCGGTCATTACGCCGGTGCCGGCGGCGCAGCAGGAGCCGCGCGGCGCCGACGAGAACCAGTTCATCGTGTCCATCGACATGCAGCGCTGGCAGGTACGCGCCCACTGACCCCCGCCAACCGCTGACCCCCGCCAACCACTGAACCCGCCACCCAATGACCCCCGCCAACCACTGACCCCCGCTAACCACTGACCCCCGCCATCCACTGACCCCCGCCATCCACTGACCCCGCCACCCACTGACCCCCGCCACGACAGTCGCTGCTGCCACTCAGAATGCCCCTAGCCTCCGAGTTGTCTAGACAAAGTTTGTTTATAGAATTATTCCATTGTTTCAGGATTTGATCTCGGCGTTCGGCATAACCAAGCCCATGATGGTTCTCAAGCGATAGCCCACCGGAGCGTTGTGTAAATAATGAATTAATAATAGTGTAATATGATGGATCTGTGATTGCTGTGACTTTAAATAAATAAATATGTTTAACATATTGATTTCTGATATTTACGCGAATACTACACATTGAAATAACTATTTTGACGATTCATAAATACTGTACTTAATGGTTGACATGAATAAAAAATATTCTCACTCTGATTTATTGAAGATAATTAAAAATACCGAATTGTCTGCTGAATATATATTTAATACAACATAACCGTCTTCCGCACGTTTAAATATCCATTTACAACAATGATCGCGATAATATATTCACCAACTAGCTTATGCCCGCGTCTTCGTCCGCGCAACCATCGATTTTATGTGGTGATGTCACGAGTGCGGAGACCCTAATTAATATGCAATTCTCCGCGAATCGAAACAAATATAAAAAAGTATTTGACACGTAACTTTCTTCTAAACGAGGCAACCACAGAACGGCTGGGCTACGAATGAGGCGGAGAATTGCATATTAATTGGGGTCCCGACACTCGTGACAGACAGTTTCTCGAGTAACATCTTAGAGGAGTTCAGTGGACCCCCCCCCCCCCCCCCAATAGGCCCTTAAGGGCGCGTAATCATGAATATGGACATTTTTTATAATTTAAATACAAACAACAAGTACGTACATTATATCATATATTTGTTGCATAATCACTATAATTATAGATTTTATCATAATTTCAACAACGTTAGGCGGCACGCACACTCGCTGAGAGTTTGTTGAACACAAAAATAAGGCTACCCCTAAATTCATAGAAAGATTTAATTCACTTACAAAGACTTTGCTTAGCACTTATTTCATAATAAATGTTAATGGATTAATAATTCTATGACTTTTTCATTACATTATAAAACGAACTAAAAAATAACAGAGACTGGTCCAGAAATAATAATTAATTACTCTAATGCCCATGTTACACGGTTCACTTCTGCCTTTCAATTTCATTGACCCAAACATATTGAACCGATTAGTAAACGTACCGCCAGACTAGCACACCAACTGTACGTTCCCAAACCACGCAACGCTTGTATTATACAGTATATAATACTATTGATATGAAATTCGTGCTCATCACACTATTTTTGCCCCTACCAGTATTCGAACCCAGCACCGTTAGTAACCTTCAATGTTAGAATGACGATTAACAAACCTCATACAGTGAGCACACCGCCTAACAATATACACTGGTATATTCTCTACACAGTATGGGGGCATACAATATCATCATACATCTATGACGTCTTACTTATGTGATGATCAGGACCGTGTCTAGCTTATCTGGTGGTGGAGTGCAAAGGCGCCCTCCAGCCATAGCAGAACCTCCCCCCCCCCTATGCCATATATGAGGTAGGTAAGTAACCAATTTCTCAGGCCTCGGTCCTCTTGAGTACAGACAGCCCTACGTTTTATGTACCTTAGACATATTATTATCTAGATCTGTGTCATAGATATATGATAATGCAATACCCACCTATGACACACGATTTTTGCACTATAATTGTCACTTAGGAAGAACCACAAAATTTAATGACTAAAAGAAATAACATTTACAAAGTATTTGTGGAAAGAAAAGTACTTTCTGTAAAGTTATAAGTATGTTTTGATTACACAATACACACATTATTTTTAAAAAGAAACATAAATAAATAGCACGTTTACATTATTTATCCACAAATAAAAAATATATTAGGCGGTAACAAAAAATACCATTGATATTCTCCGCGGTCTGTTCAGATATGAGCGGTATCCGCTAACTATAAACTGCATACCGCACGGATGTCCAAGGAGGACGGATGTCAAAGGACCTATGTCTGAATAAGCTAGCCTCAAACTGACCCCAGGAGGTCGGCGGTAAGCCATCATTCCTCAATACTACACGAACAGAATACAATATAAATAATACAGAATATAATACAATACAAATACTGAATAATTAAATTAAAAATATGAACAATTAAACATAGTCATTGAAAGAACTCCAACACAATTTTTACGCCTCTGATGCATTAATTTACATATTACTGACAAGATGAAATTATAAACACGGACTGTCGCGAACACAGACTAAGCCGAATGGTGTAGCACATGCGCTTGCGAGTGTACGTAAGGACGTGTAGCGACCACTTCAACCGCACCACAAGCTACGCAGATGGCGCTGCAGACGCATTCAGAACAATAGACAATTTTCGCCACAATCTCACCATCATTGGCATTTTCAATTTGGAATGTTTATGAAATTGAATAAAATGCGTTAATTTAACGATTATAATATTAACACTTAAATGTTATAGTTTAATAATTAGCTCATTTTGACGACTCGTTGGCTTTCAATTGTTCTTTTAGTCTTGAGATCTCTGCTCCTAGGGTGTCCATGTTCTCCTGATAACATAATTAGGAGGCATATCAGTCAGAGACGAACGAATAACTAACTATACCAAGTATAATAATATATGCACACAATAAAGTGTAGCGACCACTTCAACCGCACCACAAGCTACACGGCGCTGCAGTCGCGTTCAGAACAATACACAATTGTCAATACAATCCTGAATCGCGCTATAAGAGTTTTCGGAGTACGTAACATATATACAAAATCCCGACAAAAACCGTCGGGGCATAGCGGACGCCCCGCCAGCCATACCGCCCGCCTAGCTGGAAGATCTTCCCTTTTCCGCTAAAAAAGTAACTGTACCGTCCCAAACTAAGCAAGGCTTGTATTATTGGTACCGTACATTGGCTCGCGGCGATCCTGGATTGTAGATTGGGGGGGTTATCGTAAGGTTGTGAATGGGGCGGTTTAGGTAAGGGTGGCCATGGGGGGCTATGGTAAGGATGGGAATGGGGGGGCTATGGTAAGAGTGTGAATGGGGGGCTATAGTAAGTTTGTGAATCGGGTGGCTATGGTAAGAGTGTGAATGGGGGGCTATGGTAAGTTTGTGAATCGGAGGTCTATGGTAAGAGTGTGAATGGGGGGCTATGGTAAGTTTGTGAATTGGAGGGCTATGGTAAGCTTGTGAATCAGGGGCTATGGTAAGGGTGTGAATGGGGGGGCTATAGTTAGGGTCAAATCGGGGGGCTATGGTAAGGGTATGAATCGGGGGGCTATAGTAAGTTTGTGAATAGGGGGGCTGTGGTAAGGGTGTGAATGGAGGTTATAGTTAGGGTGAGATTGGGGGGCTATGGTAAGGGTATGAATCAGGGGACTATGGTAAGTTTATGAATGGGGGGCTATGGTAAGAGTGTGAACGGGTGTCCGGTGTCACCTTGAGGGTGATGTTCTTGAGCAGCGCGTCCTCGAGCACGGCCTGCAGGCGGCGCGTCACGTCCAGCGCCAGCGCGGGCGGCAACTCGTCCGCCCCGCCCGCCCCGCCGCCCCACAGCGCCGCCATCGCGCCTCCGCCCAGCCGCGCCATCTCCTTCTGCGCGCACACGCCGGACCAGACGGGATTAACACTCTGACAGGACCGATTGCTGACATAATTATCGTTTTAGTTCTCAGTTATATCTATACATATAAATAAAATTGGAGTGTCTGTTTGTAATATTAAAATAACCGCTTTTTACAAAGTGCATTTGGATGTATACACGTTACCTATACCGAAACAACATTTTTTACAATTTTTGTCTGTCTGTCTGTCGGTCTGTCTGTCTGTCTGTCTGTCTGTCTGTCTGTTCCGGCTAATCTCTGAAATGGCTGGACCGATTTTGACGGGACTTTCACTGGCAGATAGCTGATGTAACAAGGAGTAACTTAGGCTACTTTTATTTTAGAAAAAAAAAAGGATTTCACGAAAAAAAATTAAAACCAATGTTGCAGCGCAGCGCCTGATTAAGTTTGATAGCAACAACCTGCAATGCGTCCCGCGGGCTCAGAATGGGCGAGCAGGCTGTTGTCAACGGTTGTCTTTGTTAAATACCACGCGGACGAAGTCGCGGGCAACAGCTAGTGTATGAATGAAAGTGAAACATTTGTGTGCCAACAGAACCGGTATACATAACTCTATCACCGTCTTGTTCATGATTGTAACGTGTGAGCGAGACTGCTTAGTAAATTGTAACGTATGAGCGAGACTGCTTAGTAAATTGTAACGTATGAGCGAGACTGCTTAGTAAATTGTAACGTATGAGCGAGACTGCTTAGTAAATTGTAACGTATGAGCGAGACTGCTTAGTAAATTGTAACGTATGAGCGAGACTGCTTAGTAAATTGTAACGTATGAGCGAGACTGCTTAGTAAATTTGTGTAACATTTGGATAACAGAGTTTGCGTCGGTGTCACAAAATGTTTCAGTTACCTTTGTCAACTTCCGTTTCAGCTGAGCGGCGTGAAAAATTAATATAACGGTGTATAAATAAATATCTCATGGGCTCTGTACTGTTCCTGAAATTCAGGGTTCCGGACCACACCAACCGGAGAACACCAACTATACGGTCCCACAGTAAGCATACCTTGTATTAAGGATACTGTAAAATGCACTGGAGACAAACCCTGAATATATTACTTATATAGATTTTAAACATCCATGACTCGGATACAAACATAAATGCTCATCACACAAAGTGTGTCCCTACCAGGATTCAAACCCGGGACCATCGGCACAGAAAGCAGGATCGCTACCAACTGCGCTAATTAAGCCGCCGTCATAAAACAATACTTTGATTCCGAAGCGCACAGACAAAGCCGCATCTGGTATAACAATTCTTGAACACTAGCCTGGTAACAGAGGCGAATACTCCATACACCCATTCCTTCCCTGTCAAAAAATGCCGGGCACTTGTCTATTATTACCACATGACTTAGGCTGTGTCCCCAGTAGGCAAACTGTTAGCGGCCGACTGAGTGAGCCGCAAATTTGTGGCGAACTGAAATTCGAGGTAACTGCAAACTCTGATCAATTTGCGTGCGTCGCAAGCAAACTGTTATGTGTGAGCCGCTTATTTAGGTCGACCGACCGACTGAATTTTCACTGTCAACTGTCCACATGACAGTTTGCGGCAAACGGACTCACTAAGCTACGCCCGGCGAACAAGCATAGCGCCGCCGCCGACTGGAACCGGTTTATGCCGTGAGTCGGCCGCTCACTGAATCAGTCGGCGCGCGCAACACAGCAAACTGCGTAGAGTGAGCGCAAACTAGCAAACTGTGAACACTCCATTTCAAATATATGGAAGGGCGTACTAAACCGATACGCCGCTAACTCATTCGGCCGCTGACAGTTTGCCGACTGGGGACACAGCCTTAGTCACATTTAATTCACAAGTTGGCTTTCTGTTTACAAAGTCGTCCGGCGCACCTTGTTGGCGTCGCGGTCGTGCGAGGCGAGCGCGCCGGCCGGCTGCTGCGCCAGCAGGTGCCGCAGCAGGCGCGCCTTGCCGCGCAGCTCGGCGGTGAGCTGGCGCGCGTGCTCCTCCAGGAACTCGCTGCGGTCCGCGCGCCGCGCCGCCGCGCGCTGCAGCGACACGATGCGCTCGATCAGCGTCTGCCGGTCCGGCTCGCGCACCTGGCGATCCGACAATAATGTTCAATACTTGCTCAAAGACATCTATTGACTAATAGCAGTACTACATACGCTTTCAAACAATATCGATAATGTGGCGCCATCTTGAGTCGAGTAGCAATACTACAGTACTAGTCTATTTACAGTTTATAAAAGTTTGGGATAAACTGCCATCTATTATTTGATTCCAGTACTAATAGATCACGATGTCTACACTAATAGCGCTACTAAATATAAAATACAAAGCCATCAAAGGACACATTAGCGCCATCTATTAGCTACTTCCAGAAGTAGTAAATATACGCCATCTATTACCTACTTCGGGTACTAATGAGTCATAACATTGACACTAGGTGGCGCTCAACCGCAGTAGCGCCATCTTGTGTCGAGTAGTGATACCATAATGCAAAATGAACGCTCGACGTACAATGAAAAGTACGACATTGATCGTTCATCTAACCTTGGCTAATATTCGACCGAACAAACTCGGTAACTTTATCTGAAAAATCAAACCTGAAATCAATATATATATATGTCTCACCGCATTCGCCTGCTCCTGAATGAAGCGTGGAAATTCGAAAAAAAGATTATTGTATGACCAAGCCCCGGGTAGATTATAAGCGTTATTCGGGAACGCGCACATCTTATCCCGATTTGTTCACTTACAGGGCCCCAATTTTGCTAAAGCAATAGTGTGTTTGACTGTATGAAAAACAAGCTTTAAATTGTGACCATCCAAAAGATTATAGCTTTTTCAAGCTATTAGTCTTAATTTTTCTGCAAAAATATAGATTATTTTCTTTAAAATCATGAAATAAAATAATGTTTTTTTTTGGTTCGGTCACGTGATCAAAACGCTCTGGATTGTAGGTCGATGCGTTGTGACGTCACACCGTCGTAATCAGTGTCAGATTGTCAATACGAGTTTGGGATTTCAATGTGTTTTCAGCCATTGAAATTAGCGCACCAGTTACCGGATAATCGTCGATCAGTCCCTTACTTTTTTTTTTATCTCCTCTACACTTGTCATTGGCAGAATCATCAGTAAACGATGGAGCCATTATTTTTAAATTGGAATACTTGACATTGACAAAATACCCGCTAAGTTGTGGGTGGGGCCATATTCATATCCATTTTATTTCATCGCATCTCATTTCGTAATGAAAGAAGTACACACCTGTATGTCGGGCAGAGTGTCGGAGTGTCCGTTCTGCAGCCGGTCCTCGTGCGGCGCGCTCTCGCCGCTGCTCAGCGACGTCACAGACCCTAGCACCACAATTCATTTAATGATTAATAAACGTAATAAAAAGCGATAGATTGATATAAAACTAAACTAAACTTTTAAGGATTTTATCGCGTGTATATTTTGATTTGACAAAACTCAACAGACATCCTTACCCGGATAGACGTCAAAAAATGGAGATGGGCTGGACATTTGCTACGACGCCCCATCAACAAATGGATCAAGCAAGTCACCCTCTGGCAACCAAGAGACGGCATTAGAGGTAGGGGTCGTCAAGTCAGGAGATGGGAAGATGACTTGAAGCAGACAGCGGGACCATACTGGTTGAGAGTAGCAAGGGACAGGACCCATTGGAAGGAATTGGAGGAGGCTTATGCCAAAAGGCACACCGAACTTAGGGACTTCTTGTAACCCTATGTTTAGGAATAAAAGGCTATTATTATATTTTGATTTTACGTTCCCGACGTTTCGGCTGCTTTACAGCAACCATGGTCGCGGGAGGACTGAGGTGGTTGACGTCCTGGTGTCATAGTACCCAGTCTCAAAGATTGACACCAGGAGGTCAACCACCTCAGTGCTCCCGTGACCATGGTCCTTCCAAATCCTTAAAATTAGTTTTATTTCAATGTGTAGTATTCGCGTAAATATAAGAAATCAATATGTGAAAAAGCGATAGCCAAACAATACGATAGAAAAAACAATAAATAAACGCGATAAAATCCCAAAAAATAATTTTAAATCACTAAATATAATTATTGTAATATGTATAAGTAAACAATAATAGGTGCATGGCAAGCTAGTACAAATGTTCTGGTGTGCAATAGTTAGTACGCCTCCTTACCGGCCCTGGTGGAGGCGGCGTCGGGCGGCGGCAGCTTGGCCTCCAGCTGCTCGCAGCGCTTCAGAGCGCGCTGCAGCTCGCGATTTAACTCCTACAGAACATCATTATGTATATTTTTAACGTTCACTTATCATTCTTTATATATAACTAGCTGCGACCCGCGGTGTTACCCGACTTTCACTGGCAGATCGCTGATGTAACAAGGAGTAGCTTAGGCTACTTTTATTTAAGAAAAACTTCTTTGTTAAATACCAAGCGGACGAAGTCGCGGGTAACAGCTAGTCTTAATTAAATTAGAATAGTCTATTTTGTTTATTACACCTTTCATTTATACCATTGATATTTATTAAGTATCGCAACACTAGCTACAGCGGCGACTTCGGTCGGTTGACATTGTACCTTTATATATAAAGTAAAGTAATATAACAATAAAGTGTTCTTGCCAAATTATCTCGCATTTAAGATCAAGCACCTATTTCATCAAATATCAATCTCACAGTCATCTTCGCACAACCGAGGTTACTTGAATGAACTTAATTTTTGGAAATATAAATAAAATTAATTTATTTTTAATAAATCACAATGTGCGTTTGGCCGTGCGCTCAGTACGGGGTGTCATTGTCAAATGTCTAATAATTTGATTTATTTCTTTGGGAATGTTATCTTTATAACCTACTGTCGGCTGTGTTCACATATTTTACACTATTATTGTTATATATGTTGCGGCAAGGGTCGCGCGATCAGGGCCCCAAGTCTGCTAACACAATCGATTCATAATCGAACAGCAACCGCATAGTAGCTGTCACTTTTGACAGATATTGTATGGGATATCTGTCAAAAGTGACAGTTACTATGCGGTTGCTTTCGATTACGAATCGATTGTGTTAGCAGACTTGGGGCCATGGTCGGCAACTCGACGGCTATACAATTGTAGCTAGAAACTGCCACAGAATAAGTGAAATTAAATCATGGACCCGCTTATTTGAACCTTGGACTCACCTTAACGGCACTGGCGTGTTTCTTCTTCAGCACTCCGTTTTCCCCGCTCTCCCACTCCAGCTTCCTCTTCACGTCTGCCAACTCCTCCGTTAGCTCGGCCACCTTGTATATAAACATTTCGCTTTGCAATTGACGGAGTTAGTTATAATATAACATCGCCAGACGAACACACCAACTATACGGTCCCCCCAAATTTATAGACCGTTATAATGGATTATAATGGCATTATAACGATGTGTTTACAATATGCGTTATACTGGCTTTATAATCCATTATAACTTTAAACAAATTTGAGTGGTAATGTTAGTCATATGATGGGAATGAAACTAGTATTGTATAGGGTGATGGCAGTGGCGTAGCGTGGGGGGGGGGGGGGAGAGTGTGCGGTCCGCACCGGGCGGCACTTTGCCGGGAGCGGATAGAGAAAAAAAAAATTTGATATGAAAAAAAAAATCTTTCATTGTTTTTTTGTCGTTACCATACCCCAAATTTTTTATAACGAATAGCAAAAATAAGAGGGCGGCAAATTTGAAATCAGCACCGGGTGCTAATGACCTATGCTACGCCACTGGGTGCTGGTTTGAGGCCTCAGCCTCGAATGTAGCGGGCAGCGGGGCGGGAGCGGGGCTCGTCGGCCGCCCCGCGCCGCTGCCGCGCCGCTGCCGCGCCGCTGTTTTCGAGTCCCGGTCCATTTGATTTTACGCATAAGATCCTGCCGCTCCCGCGCCGCCGCCGCCGCCCCGCTGCCCGCTACATTCGAGGCTGAGGCTTAATAGCTAGTGTGTGTGCGACCTTCCTGGCCAGTTGTCGGTTCTCCTTGTTGCGGCGCTCGGTCTCGTCGGCGAGCGCGGCGCGCAGGCGCGCGGCGTCGGCCTCCAGCGCCGCCGCGCGCGCGCGCAGCGCCGCCGCGTCGCCGGACAGCGCGCGCGCCTGCCGTGCGACCACGCCTTATTACTAACATATTCAATACCAGCTGTCCCGGCGAACTTCGTACCGCCCCAGAATCAAATGTATGAGAAGATGAATTTATTGGCATTCTATGAAAATTTTAACAAATCTATCCCACGGGAACCATACATTTTACCGGGATAAAAAGTAGCCTGTATGCTATTCCAGACTATAATCTATCTCTGTGCCAAATTTCATCCAGATCCGTTCAGCCGTACTGGCGTGAAAGAGTAACAAACATCCATCCATCCAAACTTTCACATTTATAATATTAGTATAAGTATATAATATTTGTATAGATATCTGCTTTTCGCTTACATTATTATATTAAATATAAAGACGTATTTTTATATTATATAGCACACTTGTACATAATTCTTGGTATAGGAACAAATTGCTATTTATAAAATACTAGATGCGCCCGGCGGTGTTACCCGTGATAAAAAGTATGGAAAATTAAAACATCTATCCCACGGGAACCATACATTTTACCGGGATAAAAAGTAGCCTATGTGTTATTCCAGACTATAATCTATCTCTGTGCCAAATTTCATCCAGATCCGTTCAGCCGTTCGGGCGTGAAAGAGTAACAAACATCCATCCATCTATCCATCCATCCAAACTTTCACATTTATAATATTACATATAATATATATATATTAGTATAGAAGTATAGATATAGTAGAGAAGTATAGATGTATAAATCCATTTATGGGCTCGTAAGCGTCAACATAATGGAGCGGGGTTTATTTTATATTTAATAAATAATAATAACATTATGTTGAACACACCGAGCCATTTAGACCCTGTATTTATTTAGTTTTGAAATCCACGTTGTTGCGTTTACGAAGTATGTTTACTAAATTTAATTAGTTTATTAATTGATTGTAATACAAAATATTTTGGCGACGTATAAAAGCATGCGATGCGCCTGATTTTTAAATAATAATTATTATGCCATCAATGTCCCACTTCTGGGCATAGGCCTTGCCTGAACGCGAGGGGGGATTCAAGCTATAGTCCACCACGCGGGCCCGGCGCGGGACAACTAGTGAGGTTCTCTCACACGTGCAGGTTTTCGTTCAATAACTTATTATTATGGTTGAAAATGATATGGTGCCGAGACGTGGTCGCTGACTATGGGCCGCATAAGAAGGCTCAAGGTCGCTCGACGCGCAATGGAGAGAGCTATGCTCGGGGTTTCGCTACGCGATAGAATCAGAAATGAAGAGATCCGTAGACGAACTGGAGTAACCGACATAGCTCAAAGAATTTCCAAGTTGAAGTGGCAGTGGGCGGCACATAGCTCGCAGAACCGATGGCCGTTGGGGCAGAAAGGTTCTAGAATAGCGACCAAGAATCGGAAGACGAAGTGTAGGACGGCCCCCACAAGGTGGACTGATGACATCACACGCGTCGCAGGAAGCCGGTGGATGCGAGTGGCGGAGGACCGTGATGTGTGGAAGTCGTTGGGGGAGGCCTGTGTCCAGCAGTGGACGTCTATCGGCTGATTGATTGATTGATTGATGGTTGAAAATTATATTCGTACATGAATTCCAGATATCTCAGTAGTGTTTGCCGGGGATTGAGCCTTCGAGGCGCCTCTGTTCCAATCTCGCAACTGTTTTCTTTTCTGCCGCGCGGCTACCCGCTGAACGTCGAGGCCCGGCCCGCCCAGGCGGCGGCGGCCTCACCGATGATGTACGTGTGGCCTCGCACAGGGCTGCCTCGGCGGCGCGCACGTACCTCTGCCTCGGCGGCGGCGGCGGCGGCGCGCTGCGCCACGTGCTACGTACCTCTGCCTCGGCGGCGGCGGCGGCGGCGCGCTGCGCCACGTGCTACGTACCTCTGCCTCGGCGGCGGCGGCGGCGGCGGCGCGCTGCGCCACGTGCTACGTACCTCTGCCTCGGCGGCGGCGGCGGCGGCGCGCTGCGCCACGTGCTACGTACCTCTGCCTCGGCGGCGGCGGCGGCGGCGGCGCGCTGCGCCACGTGCTACGTACCTCTGCCTCGGCGGCGCGCACGTACCTCTGCCTCGGCGGCGCGCACGTACCTCTGCCTCGGCGGCGGCGGCGGCGGCGCGCTGCGCCACGTGCGCGGCGGTGAGGCGCGCGGCGTGCTCGAGCGCGGCTGCCTCGCGCCTCGCGCACGTCTCGGCGCTCGCTCGCTCCCCGCTCAGCGCTTCCTCCGCCAGCGCCGCTCGCTCCGTCTCCCTGTCGACCAGATTGAGATACAATACCATATGTTCTGATACTATTGCACACCGGAGGCAAAACACATTCTGTTGCACGCTTCTGTGTATGGGAGATGTTATACATCTGTCTATCTGTCGGACTGTCTGTCTGTCTGTCTGACAATCTGTCTGTCTGTCTGTTCAATCCCTGTGTCTGATCTGTTTATTGACACTAAAGCATTAAGCGATAAAATCCTTAAGATTCGTTTTATTTCAACAAAAGCATTTGGATAACATTTTATACAACTCGGTTGCCGCAAAGGGCACCTGGTCCGGATGGCTCACGCTTACAAACAAAGCCGCGAGCACTGCAAGTCACATATATGATCCTATATCTATATCACAAATGTATGATGTTGTAAAATTCTCTCATCTTCAAAAGTGATCAACTAATTTCAAAGCATGTATATTTGTTTGTTGATGTAACAAGCGAGAGTGTGAGAGACGCTCGCTCGCTCGCGTACCTGCGCAGCCGCGCGGCGAGCGCGTCGGCGAGCGCGGCCTGCGCGCGCAGCGCGGCCAGCTCCGCCGCCTCCTCCTCCAGCCGCTGCACCGACACCTGCAGCTGCTCCACCTGGCCACACACATCGTACCAACGATCAGGGCATGTGTTGATGTTCTTGAGATAGACCCAACATCCATTTAAAAAAAAAACACAACTACTGAGTTTCTCGCCGGGTCCTTTCAGTGGTGCCAACATACCGAGCCGGTGGTAACTTAATAAAAAAAAATAGTTTTTATTAAATCGTAAATGCTAATTCCACTCTGGCGAGCAAAAGTACACAGTATTTAATTATGAGTTTAATGTGTAGTGAATTTAAAGCTATAGTAGAATGGCCGCGGAGTGGCTGCCACAAACTGTACGTGCCGGGCGCTGAGAACAGGCTCTGTGGCGTGTTCCGTATCATATCATGATAAATCTATCAGCCGATAGACGTCCACTGCTGGACACAGGCCTCCCCCAACGACTTCCACACATCACGGTCCTCCGCCACTCGCATCCACCGGCTTCCTGCGTCGCGTGTGATGTCATCAGTCCACCCTGTGGGGGGCCGTCCTACACTTCGTCTTCCGATTCGTGGTCGTCATTCTAGAACCTTTCTGCCCCAACGGCCATCGGTTCTGCGAGCTATGTGCCGCCCACTGCCACTTCAACTTGGAAATTCTTTGAGCTATGTCGGTTACTACAGTTCGTCTACGGATCTCTTCATTTCTGATTGTATCGCGTAGCGAAACCAGCGTCCCGCCCCCCCACTTAATAATAATGATGATGAGTATAAAGGTGGCGCTGACCTGTGCGGTGGCGGCGGCGAGCGCGGCGGTGGCGTGGTCGCGGTGGCGCTCGGCCGCGTGCAGCTGCTGCGCGGTGGCGGCCTGCCGCCGCTCCAGCTCCGCGCGCTCGTGCCGACACAGGATCAGCGCGGCGCGGGACTCTTCCAGATCCGCTTCTACAATCAGACATTAATTAAAAAAAATATTTAGCGGAAAAGGGAAGATCTTCCAGCCAGGCGGGTGGTATGGCTGGCGGGGCGGCCGCTATGCCCCGACAGTTGTTGTCGGGATCTTGTAAATATGTTACGCACTCCGAAAACTCTTATAGCGCGATTCAGGCTTGTGATGACAATTGTCTATTGTTTCTGAATGCGTCCGCAGTGCCATCTGCGTAGCTTGTGGCGCGGTTGAAGTGGTCGCTACATATATATATATGACAAGCCCGCTGAGTATCTCGCTCCCACTCGCGCGTTCTGAGCCCGCAGCCTGGCAGTCTTTGTGATATTAAGTCGTTGGCGGGGGTTGGGGGGGTCTAAAATAAAAGCAGCCTAAGTTACTCCTTGTTACATCAGCTATCTGCCAGTGAAAGTCCCGTCAAAATCGGTCCAGCCATTTCAGAGATTAGCCGGAACAAACAGACAGACAGACAGTCAAACAGACAAAAATTGTAAAAAATGTTGTTTTGGTATATGTACCGTGTATACATCCAAATGCACTTAGTAAAAAGTGGTTATTTTAATATTACAAACAGACACTCCAATTTTATTTATTTGTATTGTATAGATTACATAGTGATGGTCGCGTGTTGGTGGTTAGTGGTTACCGAGTTGCTTGGCTCTCGCGGTGTCGCCGGCGCCGGCGGCGGCGGTGTCGCGGCTCGCCTCCAGCGCGGACACCTGCTGCGCCAGCTGCTCCGCGCGCTCGGCGCTCTCCTGACACACGCACACCACACATATATTAACACACAAGCCATGCGCACGATGGGAGTTTAAAAAAAAAGATTTGCATACATTGACTCGGGTCGGATTTCCAAAAATCCCTCTATATGACACATCTAGACCAGGGATTCCCAAAGTGGTCGATATCGGCCCCTTGGGCTCGATATCGGTTTCCAAGGGGTCAATCTAATCAATATTGGAATCAAAGGTAGCATATGAAATCCTAAAAAACCAGTAGTGCGATCCCAGGTTCAAACCTGCACACTTTCATAAGCCAGCAATCAACTTACTCTACTATTACTATAATTGATAGAACTAGGCGATACTTAGCAGAAACTTATTGTTAAACAAATGGGGAAGAGGAACCCACCACTGACCCTCGGCTTATCAACTTGTCCAAATATAAACCAAACAAGTTTGATCGATTATTGAAGAAGCCAGCAACACCGAACACCTCTAAGATGTTAGTCGAGAAACTATCTATCTAAAAAGTGACGGGACCCCAAATAAAATGCAATACTCCACGAAACGAAGCGAATCTATTGAGTATTCGACACGTGTTTCGCGTCTAAACGAGGCATCCTCAGGGTCCTAAGTCTGCTAACATAATCGATCCATAATCGAACAGCAACCGCATAGTAACTGTCACTTTTGACAGATATCCCATACAATATTTGTCAAAAGTGACAGTTACTATGCGGTTGCTGTTCGATTATGAATCGAGTGTGTTAGCAGACTTGGGGCCCAGGGCGGCTGGGCTACGAAGCCAGCTATCACTGGTGACACCTACCTTGTAAGCGTCCATTTCGACCCGCAGCTTGCTCTGCGTCCACTTCAGCCGGCCCTCCAGCTCGCGCAGCTCCTCGCGCGTCTTGCCCAGCTCGCGCTCGCAGCCCATCAGCTCATGGCACTGCGGACAAGCGCATAAAAGTCCTGCTGTACATTTTGCGGTGGCAAATAATGTAACTAATAACTAGGCAGCCACTAGCCGTGGTCGTGCGCGATACTGTACCAGCACCGGGCTCTCTATTGAACAAAAATGATATCGTAATTGCAACCATTAAAATGCCATTCGATTATCCGTCAATTGTATAAACTTTTAGCGGGAAAGGGAAGATCTTCCAGCCAGGCGGGTGGTACGGCTCGCTTCGCGGCCGCTATGCCCCGACGGTTATTGTCGGGATCTTGTATATATGTTACTTGCTCCGAAAACTCTTATAGCGCGATTCAGGATTGTGACGGCAATTGTGTATTGTTTCTGAATGCGTCTGCAGTGCCATCTGTGTAGCTTGTGGTGCAGTTGAAGTGGTCGCTACAAGCTGAATTACATTGGGCTCACGCCAACTGTATAATAGTCAATGAGGAACTCGAGCCAGAGACCTCACGCAGCCCCACCGACTCTAGTTCAATGGAACATCACACACATGGATCAAGACCTATATCACCATGAGCTGGGCGAGCAGCTCTTGACTATGATGTAAGAACGTCAACCACCTCAATCCTCCCGTGACCATGGTTGCTGTAAAGCAGCCGAAACGTCGGCAACGTAAAAACATAAAATAAACGCGATAAAATCTGTAAAACATGTTTTATTTCAATGTGTAGTATTCGTGTAGATATAAGAAATCAATAAGCTCCTAGCTTATAGGAGGGAATGAGACAATATTGATATATCTCACATGTTTTGAATCAGTCGGCCGTTCAAGTCCTAGGCCCCAAGTCTGCTAACACAATCGATTCATAATCGAACAGCAACCGCATAGTATTATGGGACATCTGTCAAAAGTGACAGTTACTATGCGGTTGCTGTTCGATTATGAATCGATTGTGTTAGCAGACTTGGGGCCCTGTTGTCTGTACTCACCTTGTCGTCGTACAACTGGCATATCCTCTGTTTCTCCGCGTGAGCGCCTTTGATCTTGTTGTTGAGCAGTTCCACCTCGACCGAGGCTTGCTTCCTGGCGCTGGCGGCGGCGTCGGCGGCCCGGCGCGCCTCGATCGCGGCGCACTCCACGCTCGCGTACCTCATCACGGCCGCGTCCTTCTCGCGTTCCGCGTTCTCGACACGTTTGCTCATCTGTAAGGTTGTTTTAACTCTACAGGAATAGATCATTCAAGATCTATAGCGGCAACGGAATCGAAACTTTCCCGAGACCGATTTACGCAATCACTACAGAAGTTATTCATAAATGTATATTTGTGATCAAACATGTTCGAACTATAATCATCATTTAAAATAACATTTTGATAGCTCATCAGGAGCGATATGAACTTTGGGAACTTTTCGGATCCTTTCTCTGATAACAATTTCAATTAATTCATAATAGCATCGCTGGAGGAGAGGTACATGGGAATTATTATTCGAAGTGTCTAGGGGTGCCCAATGAGATATAGTTAGTTGATTGTGGTAGCCTTCTGCAGCCCCTGCTTAGTCTGCTGGAGTATATTGTTATGTATTTCTTTATCTAGGAGAATACTAGACCGGTGAACTTCTTTTTAATGTTGTTCCATTCAACAAATTGTTGATATTACTGTCTCGCTCTGCCAACAAATATTACCTACATAATCATATCAATACTGTAAATGAATGTAATTCAGTTTTTAATAGAGTACCTGCTTATTACATAGTAATCTAAAACTTTTCATGATGAGTGTGTAAAGAATAAACTTACTAAATCCAATTTGCTCTCCACATCTTTATATGTCTGGTCTTTCTGTTGCAACTCATCACACTGCTGCTTCACTCTCTCTCGCAATGATGTGTTCTCTTTCCTCTGCTCCGACAGTAACCTCTCCAGCGACTCAATCTGCAACTTTAGAATATCCGTCTTCGTGTCCCCCGACTCTAAGCTGGAACTGTCAGATTCAGACAGCTTTGTCACCGTATATTCTGAATTTAAATTTAAATTTGGGATATTCTCCTGACTGTCAGTTGTTTTTTCAGTAGTCGGTTGGGTATTAGAATTGTTACCGTCATCTTCGAAGATATCATTCATGAGTTTACCATTAGGTAGGGCTTTTGTGTGTGTAACTGGTTTCTGGACTGTGCGATGGGTGTATGCATTTTTTAGACTACCACTTACGGATGAGAATATGCCGTGCACATTTTTAACTATGCTACCAATGTCCTGAGATAAAATCTCTTTTGGTATTCTAGAATATTTTACGTCTACATTTGTTGTAATTTCTGGTATCTTTTGCGTAGCACTAGCTTTTGTCTTATGACTTGTGAACTCTGATAGAATCTTTTCAGTATTCAGTTCATTATTGTTGCTATTTATACCTGGTTTTTCTTGTTTTTCGTTATACAATATGTTCTCGGCACTTCTGCTAAATAAGGATTTGTTCATTACACTATTATCAGTACAGTTGTGTTCGGTCAGGCTTACAGTTGATGTTCTGAGGTTTTTATCAATGTTGCAGATATCCACTGACATATTATTTACAACTTCTAAATTAGGAACCATGGTTTCTTCAGCATTCATTTCATTTACACTGCCCTTACTCTTTGTAGCATTTATATCTTTGGCTAATATGTTATCATTTATTGGGTACTCTAAGCTCAGGTTTTCAGTAGCGCTGTCGTCATCGGAAAGCGGACTAAAACTACTTTCATTAATCATATCATCGCTTGGCGTTAAGTCAACGAAATTATCGTTTATCAAGTTCTTAACAGGTGATACTTCGGTATCGGTGGGTGGTGGATGAGTGTCGGAATAGGACTCGACCGTATCGGGCCCAGAATCACAATTTTCTTTGCCGATTGATCCATTTTCTTTAACTTTTCCATTGACGTCGACACGTTCAATATGGACAGCGATTTTGTCAGGTTCCGAAGACATGGTTGTAACATATACTTGTTAGATAAATTATATTATGTGTAATTTTAGTATCATTAGGCAATTAAGCCATGAAGAAATTAAATTTTTAATAAAAATAAACATAAGCAGTGTTTGACATTTGATTCTTGAACGAAGGCCACAGACGAACTAGAGACAACGTCACAGACAAATAAGCGAACAATTTTACCAAGTTTGACCAAAGAGTAAGTAAATTTTTACGTTGATTGATTTGATGAATGATTGACAATATTCCGATAATCATAAATTATGATTTCAAAAAAATACAATGCAATAGTAAGCAGGTTTTGGGTATACCTTTGCTTTTCAAGTTCACGCCTGTTGTCCGGTATTTTTTTAGTAAAGTATTCATAACTTTACTCATAGGGGTAAGGGATTGATTTCATCAATAGCATCGTCATTGAAATAATTATTGTCATCAGGAGTTATTGATTTCATCAATATCATCGTCATCGACATCATCATTATCATGAAGAAATACTCGACACTGGCAAAAATGGCTAATATTTCTTTGCCGATTGCCAACCTTAGAAAAGAAGAAGAACGAACCGGAAATTGACAGTAGAACGAGCGCCAAAACCTGAATTTCATTAAATTTGGAAGATATTACCATAAATATATAACTCTTGACTTTTGGTAGATTTGTCGAAGGGATATATTTCAATCTACTTTAACTAAAAATATGCCGTATTTGGTCACGTTATCACCTAGATTCAAGAACAAGACCTCATTAAATCAACAATAACACTGAACCAGTTGATCCCACATCACCTCTTAAACCCCTTGGAATGGGGACTATTTTATATTGCATTCTGTATTTTTCTTTGTTTCCATAACAATTTTAATAACTATCTACGGAGGAATACGTGTGATTTACACAAATGTAAACTCATGCAGATCATGAAAATATTGTTTATTTTAACGATCGGTGTATTGTTTATTTTAACGAACGATCAGTGTAAAAATACTTATCCAAGTCTCTTTTGTAAACCTGAAAATGAAAAAAATACCGTTCATTAGCCAAGTGCGCAAATAAAATGTCCTTACTACAAACTTTAATCCCCTAGGGGTGTAATTTAAAAATCTCTACTTAGTGCATCTTTTGGTTACTCAAATAATTTCAAATATGTTGGTCTACTGGTCTAGGCTGTGCGTTCTTTCAGTCAGTCAGTACGCGTTAAGAATTTTAGATTAAAATATAAGATATACTTTTATGTATTGGAATTTGCTGAAACACCACTACTTCACGTTATATATTATAGTCTGAACTGATTAGGTCAAATTGAAATAACTAATCTATTCAAAACGGATGAGTCCTCCTGTATTTTTAAATTAAACCGTTATCCATGAGCGTTTATTTTTTTAAATAACTATCACGGAAGAGACCGGTTTCCGGAAACGACAAATTGGTAGTTTTCCTTTACATCACGTGGCAACATTAGAAGAAAACGTCACGTCATTTCTATTTCGTTCGCAAAAGAAATTGAAACGGAAAAGTAGGTCGTCAGTATTGATTTTTTCAATATTCGACAAACAAAAGACGTAAATCTGCTTTGTGTAACTTAATAAAATAGATGTTGCTGTGATATCGGCAGCGGCGCTCGAGAAAAATGCCCGTAAGTTTAACCTAGACATGTGATTTCCGGAAATATGTTAGCTGATTCTTATTAGCCATTTATATTCTTTATTCTTCTCGAAAACTATTATAACGCTGTACATTTTTAATCAATATTTCGACAATTCTGTATTGAACCAAATATCATTAAAGATGTGAGTCATCCGAGAGCATGTCAGGGCCGAATCCAACGCCTACTTATATGCTTACGTAGTTAGTAGGTAGGTAGGGTATAGCTACGAAATTACGTATTTAGCTGTATTGACGTAGCATCTGGTAGAATTAACGTTCTAATAAATCGCTGCATCGTGTGTTTTTTGTTCAATTTATTTTAGGTGTAGTTAGGTACCTACCTATAAATCTAATTTGAAAGTGCTTACTTACTAATTATACTCGGTATTGGGAACGGTTTCGAAATTGGCAAGTTGTGTAGCAATTAGAATATTGAAAATATGTGCTATAGACCAAGAAGTTGAGAACAAAGAGAATGTATGTACCTGAACTAAACATTCCTAGTAATCATACATCTCTTTAATAGAATGAAATCTTTTGTTTTTAAGCAAGCTCTTGGTCTTTAAAAAAAAATAGGTAACCTGCATATTGCAAATATGGGTGTCGTTGCCATAGGTATGATATTTGTGAATCCATATACTGCCTTTAAAATACAAAATATTAAAAAAAAATTCAAAAGGTAGTGTTGTTGGTACATACTTATATTCACATGAATGTTGATATAATTAACCCTTTAATGACCCACTGTTGGTCGGAGACGGGACTTGCATGTAAGCAATGGGAATTCACATCATGTCCAACAGAATCCAACCAGTGTTCCTTAGATGTATAAAATTTGTCAACGTTAACAGACCGAAGGCCAGCATTCGCTTCAACAACCCTGTTGATCCAGGAGAAGGCTGCGCTGTGCCAAAATTAACCATTAATTTTACTCAGGACGCGGAGCTTGTAGCTCCCACCGTCGAGAATGTCCGGGTGGTGGTGCGAGTCCGTCCGATGGACCAGCGGGAGAAGCTCGACAGCTCATATGACTGTGTGTCAGTGGACCACGTGAACAACACTGTCGCGGTCACCAGGAACAATGTGAACCCACCTGAACCTCCTAGGGTATACGCTTACGATGCCGTCTTCGATAGCAACACCAGCCAGGTAATTATATTAATAAATATTGGCTAGACAAACTGCTCACTTCATAGGCCCAACTAAGTTATAGTGCCATTTAGCCAGGGCGGTAGGTAGATGGATATGAATTACAATATTTGTGACAGGGGTAAAATTACACCTTCATTAGGGGCAAGAATCCCCTCATCTCAAAGAACGAAAAATATTTCAATAGTAAACAAAAAATACAAGATCAATAAGAGGCTCTATGATTGGCAGGAGGATTTTTTAGTCCACATTATGGTAGGTACAGCTATAATGTCTTAATAATAAATTTTATTTCAACACAACACGGAGCTGAATCAGTTTACCATTTTGTATCACATTGTGGAAATAACTAGGGGAAATTGAATAGCTCATGAGTTTTAAATGACCATACAATGCAGTGTGGCCCTAACACATCAACCTGACCGAACATATTTGTTCACAATTAATTGTCTCTGAATCTTAATTCTTAAGTGAGAGTGACAAACCACAGTTCTCAGCTGATCATGCAATGTCCAATGTTTGGTATTTAAAAGAAAATTCAATTGAATATTTTCCAAAAGTATTCAATATACACCTATAACTCCACTAGGTGCAGTTTTATTATTGTACACTCGTAAATCTAGATAATATAAAAAATAACTTGATAAGATAGTTCTCTATCATTTATTTAAAGCCAACAGTTTTTCTATGAAGCAGTTACATATTCATGTATACATTGTCAATTGAACAGTATAGTTTTGTGCCAAAGTCTGTGCTAATTGATTTATGTGTATTGTACCACTTGTGATAATTACATGACATACTGAACAGCTGAAAACACAACAGCCTTTCTTTGTGGCTCCTTATAGATTTTATTATTACATATTTTCATTATTCTGCGGCTAGACCTGCAAGGTAGATCTTTGGAAGGCTTGCGCGGGGACATGGGTCCAACACGTAGAGGCCCGTTTTTGAGAATTATAATGTTATGTTAGCCCCCTTGTTGAGGTCAACTGGTCAGCATTGCTAGCTGTGAATATGTTAAAAGGTGAATTATGAATGCAGTGTCCCTGGGTAATTTGCACAAACGAAATGGCTAAAACTATATAATACCAAAATATCGAAAACAAGGGAAAAAAAATCATGTTTTTGATTGCGTTTTTTTTTGCTCTAATATTGCCGACGAACTAAAGACCCTTATTAAAAAATACAACTGCTTTTTTCTTCTGTCGACAAGTTACAGCCATTTTCTATTGTGCCAATTTATCCAGAGACGCTGTTATAACACGAGGACTATGACAGTAGACCAACACTTGAATTGCGATTTGATCGTAATAGTTAGGTACTTTTGCCAGTTTTCTCTTACAAAATCTGTCAAATGAGATATTTATCACGCCATTACTATTCTATTAGTCGATAATGTAACCAGACTTGGGCTCTATGGGTGCGTGGTTGTTCTATAGTATCAAATTAGTTGCAAAGACGATGTTCGAAATCTCTTCAACTGTTAGGAATGTCTCTGTCCAGCTCTTTGCGGAATACGGTCGTGATAGCCTTCGACCCTAGCCTAGATAATCTACGAGTACATCGATGGTCTTAAAAACTAGTATGAAGATCTCGTTCATTGATTAAGGAATCTATTCTTTGATAACTTAAATATTTACAAATAGGAAAATAAAAAAAAACTTAAAAATAGTATGCCAACAAACTATGCATCAAAACATCTATTCTTGTTGTCCTAGAGTCCAATAAGCTAATATTTTCATGCTTAATTTTTCCGAACCTTTTCGTCCTCACCTAAATTATGTACTCAGGTTGTAAATACTTACAACCCGAGTGGTATGTACTCGGTTTTTAAATATTTACAACCCGAGTACATAATGTAGGCGAGGACAAAAAAGGTTCGGGAAAATTAAGCATGAAACTATTCTAATAAATAAAGGAAGTAAGTGTAAATAATTTAGGTCACTTTCTGAAGCTATACTTTCAGAATGTGAAATAGTTGGGTCAGGTCAAATAAAGTATATTTTTCGTGTACATGTTGCCGTGTGTTATGTAGCGACCATTTTCAACGTAATGTATTCGTCTCCGCGTAAATAAATGCTAAAAGATGGCGCGGCGGGCTGTAGCGAGCCGATATTGGGGTCGGACGAACGTGCCCGCCGCTCGTCCCGGACGGAATTAGGTCACGTCGGTATTAAAGCACCGCTGTGTTTGTCGTGACGCAGGCCGCTGCGCACTGCGCCCTCACGATCGCTCCGTCTAATATATTCCCACTTCGATCATATTATCCTTTTCTAGCGGTAATAACAGCGTGTGAGAAGAAATAAGAAGACAATCGCTTGCCTCGTCCATCATTCGTCTCGACTTACGCAGTTGAAGCTTCAGTCTTGTCGAATGGTGGGTGAGTCTCGTGTGCTATCATCGTTGAGAAGATACCAACATGAAGATGCTGTTTACTGAAGATCGATTAATACTTCCATATGTTTTTTACAAAGTTATCTGTTTCATACAGTGTCCCAAAATCACGATTTCCCAATTATTTGTTTTAAACAGGTGAGTTGTGCCGCGAAGCGTGTAACGAGTACGAGTTTTGACAACTTCAAATACCGATCTAGGGATCGAATCTTTCGGTACAGTAGCGATCCTAGCGGATTAGTGCAGCGTCACTGGTACATGTAAATATTTGACAGCTTGATCGGTATTTGTATACGTTGAAAACTCGATAGTTTGGGCCTAAGTGAAGGGCGCGTCAATACGGCACAACTGACAATAACTGAGATCGCAGTAATGAAAACACAAATTCGTATTTTGGAGCACAGAAACAGATAACTTTGTAGCGTTATAGATGATACATCTTTTGCAGATCTAGAAATGTAAGGAAAGAATGTTCTTCGTGAATTGTTTCCTCGTTGAAATGTCGTTATTTTTTTCAGAAGTATTTTCCTCATTTCGTTGAATTTTTTGTGCGACCTTGCCACCGCGAAACAGTCGCTACGAGCTCTGTTTAGATTGAGGCGTTATCTGCAACGAACTATCGTCTAGGGGTGACACCCGACGGTAACACTATTGACCTAAGCACAACCCTAGCAAGCAATTAGCACAGTTGAAGGGGCTACTAATGATAGTATGTGTCCTCAAATTGCTATCTTTATATCGTCAATAGTTCGTGATATTATCAAATATGTACTCGTAGAAAGCGATCGTGCTTCAGAGTCTTATAAATAAACTGCGAATTAGTTACGGCACAAACCGTAAATTGTTGCAACACATTGCCCAAACATTTACGCTCGTAACGGCATCGCCTGAAACACATCAACTGACGTTAGCCATGACGTAAGATTCTTAACGCCTCTTGTGGTGCGTGGCGCGTGGACGCAGTCCGAATACCGCGCACACTGTATCATAAGACGTTAAGAAGTATATTGTATTGCCTCATGCTGAATGAAGATTCCTGGACTTTCGAATAGCAACATTTTTTTATTATAATGCTCGTATACTTATGTGTGCTAGACACTGGCCTGCAAGTTTATCGTGTACGGTTCGGTGATATTGTCTACCTCCATGCGTATAATTTCTAGTCGCACTTCTCATACTGCGTATGTTAACAGAATATTCCGAAAACCTCAACGGATCTGAATGCATATTGATTTGTTATATTCACGCGAAAACTACACATTGAATTAAAACTAATTTTAAGGATTTTATCGCGTTATATTTTTACGTTCCCGACGTTTCGGCTGCTTTACAGCAACCAAACTATGACACTAGGACGTCAACCACCTCAGTCCTCCCGTGACCATGGTTGGATAAAATCCTTAAAATTAGTTTTATTTCAATGGTTTTGAATGCATTTATTTACTAAAATCACAAGTCGCAAAATAACTATCGAGTTTGGTAGTACCTAATTCGCAAAACCGCATCTTGTGAAAAAAATCAACGATAGAAAATAATTTAATCGAGTAATTTGCGTTATATTCATTTTTGACGCACCGGTAATGTTTAGATTTTAACCCTATTGAGAATTAGCGATTTTACGAAACAGCTCTTATCAGAATTGCATAGAATTTATTACGCATTATTCGTTTTTAGAAGTAATCATAGCTATTTTTCGTAAAAGTATTTTACGTGGCAGGTATTTTGCAAATTATTCATTCTGCGACAAACTGTTATTGCTGACCTAATTTACATTATGAGGAAGGTACTCGAGTGCTTTTATATTCGCACAAACATCCGTGTTTCATGAAAATTGCCATTGAATTATAATTTCATGAAGATGACGAGATCTGCTAAAATATATGTCAACCATTTAATATTAACCTGATTTTACAAATTGAGGTGTTGTCAAACGAATACGTAATTTGCAGTCTATTGCGGAGTTATAACGATGTAGTTCCAGTTCGGTTTTCGCTAGGGGTGCTGCTGGTAAATAATAATATCGCCAGACGAACACACCAACTATACGGCCCCACACTAAGCAACGCTTGTATAATGGGTACCGTACAATGGACTGAGGACGAACTCAGTATATAATACTTATATGGATATTAAACATCTATGACTCGGATATAATATTTGTGCTCATTAAACTAAGATTGTCCCTACCAGGATCTTGACTTGGGAGTCTCAGAGCAGAAAGCAGGGTCACTAACAACTGCGCTAATCAGGTCGGTAAATGTATGAAAACATCCCAGAAAATATATAGTTTTCCTGAATATCTGACTCCAAAAATGTACATAACTTGTACTAGAGATCCCGTATTTCACAAACACCTATAAGGGCTTAGATAGACAATTTATATTGCTCTCTGTTATTGATCCGATTCGTGAAATTATGTTTTGAAGTGGTCTTTGTTTAAAATATTAGCTATGTATCGTCAAAGGGGGAAATGCGTCATTAGGGGAAACTTGTCAAATTGAAGATAGTGTTGTATGTGTGTGTGGTATGGAGTAGTTTAACGCGGTTTCAACATCACATAACATTCGGCACTGCACTAAATAAATAAACAATTGTTTAACCTAACTGTATTATAATTACATGATAAATTTTTTTAGTGTGAACGCATTACTCAACTGGACGTATTTGTAAGTTTTTTCCCGAATAACTTGTTATGTAGTAAGGACGCTAAGATCTAACGTCCGACCCTATGATTGATTTTCAGCCTTTTACTTACTTTCTAGTTTTTTTTTATGAGTTACAGCAAAGTAAATATTTCATTAAGTAAGTGCCTCGTAGGCAACCGAGCCGTTGCTAAGGTAAAAGTAATGGCGGCAGTGTTACCATAGAGTAAAATTAATATCGATGTTGTTTTCAACAGTAAGTAGGTACTTATATTCGACACTCAAATCTGTATATTTATGTGCTCCACAGGCAGCTGAGTCGTATTTTATAGATCGGTATCCCCCGCATCCTGTTTCCTTTTTTTCGGGACTAAAGCCCACAGCGCTTTGCCTCTACTGTTTCCTGTATACCAAGATCTGCAGTGCTATCCTGTGAATTTGTCGGAACTACCCCTAGCAAGGGCCGAGGAGAAGCAACATTAAAAACACTCCAATATTTTTTTATCAAAAGGCAAATACGAGGAGTTGGAAATATTATTCCACCTTACGTGTCTATGTAGAGATGGTACCACTGTATGCCAAGATCGGCAATGCTATCCTATGAATTTGCCTCAACTACCCTTAGCAAGGGCTCAGGAGAAGCAACACTAAAAACACTCCAATAAAATGTAATCAAAAGGCAAATACGAGTAGTTGGAAATAATATTATTCCACCTTACGTGTCTATGTAGAGATGGTACCAGCCTCGGCGTGGGGCGTGCATCGCTCGATCGATATCGTGCATAGCGCATCCAGGTCGCGCGGCCCCGCCCCACTGGCCTAGTTCGGCCGCCCTTGCCTTGCCACACCTATACACAAGGCTTAGACAATGATCATCGGATGTACGGCAAACAGTTGCTTTAAGGTTTTTACAGTCGCGCAAGGAAAATAGACATTTTCCCTGCGCGAATTCATCGAAAAATAAGGATGTTAATCGATGAAACTTGTCATAGAGTTGACGCTCAATTTTCTGTCAGTTTTACCGAGGATATTATTATTCGACTGGCGGAAAACCGATCATACAATTATTAATGTCGCTAGAAACGCACATGAACTGAATGGTACTAAACTAAGCGACGCTTATGGGTAGGTACCGTACAATGAAATTGGGCCGATCCAGACTAGGGCCACAAACGAAAAGCGTATTTGCGATATTTACACACAGCATCAGAGTAGCATATGCTCAAACATTCTCGACAAAAGATGGCTGCCTACCAACCCAATTTTAGCTTCATAATTTGATAACCGTCTGAGCTATAACTAGATAGATTTGGGTAAAAAATCTTACTCAAAGACAGGTTGACTTAAATATTTTCATAAACTAAATTGTTGTAAGGCGCCGGGAAATATTTTAACTCAACTCTAATGTTTCTATCATAGAAAAAATTTAGTAGAACTAACATTGAGTAGCGTCTGAGGTTTAAGCCTTGAAGCCCCTTAGGGTTGTAAATAACCAACTAAAACTTGTGCCGTGAAGTCATTGCAACACCGTCGAGTCAGACATTGAATAAAGTCTGACCTAATTCATTTACACTGCGCATTTGAATGTTCAGCGCTAACAGTGTAAATTGCAAACATAGATCCGTACATACATAATATTGCGAACGTAATCCTTAAAAGTTATAGTTAGTTTCTTGTTAATCGGATATAATTGGGGCATCCACACCTTCCCAAAGTTTGGTAGATAAGAGAACTGCAAACAACGGATGGTGAACGCGGGGCCGCTAACATTTGATGGTATATCCAAGGTGATCATTGTTGGAGTTTAACAAAAAGATTCCCGCACAGCTCACAACGGTCGCAATATTGCTGAACTGGGTACATGCGTTGAGAATGAGATTGCATAGAAGGAAATTTTGTTACCGCACTCCGTTCTACTGGTATATTTTGCCGTTCTTTATTGACATCCACTGCATGTTTGTGTTCATCATTGAACGCTATAGGTGTAGTTTCGCAATATCCAGAACCCATTCAAACCGAGGTTACGCTTTTCTTTGGTGATAATAGAACCGCGGTCTTTACAGAGTTTGATGCGAAAAAATATTGTAATTAATGTGAGTTTTATTTATCCTTTTCACGTCTTGCGTGTGGCGCTCTGACCTTCAAGTCAAGGGGACTCGGTGTATAACTGCGTATACAAAACGCCTCACTAAGTCTACGCTAACGTAGGCCCATATTGATGAACCGTTCTCAATTCTGAGATAAAACTTGAGTGCGCTCTTAGGTTGTCAGTTTAGTACAGCATATCAAGAGTGGAGTAAAGTTCTATTTCAGAGTTATTGGGAACGGTTGTAGAGCTTATATGTAGTGTAGCTAAGCAGACTCATCTCAATGGTGCAGCCTCATCCTTTCACCTTAAAAGCACTAGGTCCGAGGTTCTAGGGCTCTATACCGATCCTGGATTATAGTTTCCACGTTTAAACCGCAAATGTATCCCAAATACTTAGTCCAAATTGTTACTGTGACGCAATCTTGTCAGTTGGCCTTGCGTCGTCGTTTACATCATTTAGTACTTACTACGTCATAGCGTTTGGCATAGAACTCTTATTTAATAGTTTTCTTAGATTCTTTACTAGCATAAAATCTAGACGAAATACAGTCTCAGAGCGCATGCATCAACTTAACGCAAGCAAATCTAACGGCAGCCGCCCTAGATCTATCTACTTACGTATGGAAAACAGGTTACGTAGGTAGGTACTTATGAATGAGCATAAAGTAATAGCTTCGCTTAATTTTTATGTAACCTACCTACTTATGTGCAGACGGTACTCATGTTCTATCGCACTTTTTATAAGTACTCTCACAAGCATACAAGAAGATAATTTACAAAAATACGTCCGACCATGCAAGGTGGCCATATTGTCAGCAAAAAAAGAAATTGGCCATTCTGAAAAATTATAGTAAAATTTGTAATCGTGCGATGACGCGGCGTTGCCGCCCCGTGCCCGCGCTCGTAGCAGAGGAGCGGCAACGTCGCATTATTGTCGATATTTCGTCAGCTCTGTTGCCATGCGTCAAGGACATAGCCACTTTATTTTGTCGTCGCTCTGTTAATGATCACAGACTAAATATATTTTTTATGCTAGGTACATACAACACTTCGACGAGAAATGGCGCAATAAGTATTACCTGCATTAGGACATACTAAAGTATAGTCTAACTTTGTTATGGAATAACTTTGGATACAATGAGTAGCTATTTATCTAAAAATGGAAATTGATATAGACGAAGATTGTTCATTACATATTCTGAACTGTAACTGTTTAGACTTAATTTAGAATAAGCATGACTAGGTCACTGCAGCGACTATCTAGCTATTGCACTAAATAAAACCGTACGCACACTGCCCTTATCACGTTAGTAAAATGTGGAAATTTTCCACTTGCTACGACTCCATGTATACTTTCTTCGTACCGATCATATTATATCATATTAAAACAAAGTCTATATGATCCTATCCATGTTGTATTCCTTTAGTGATGACTAATGGCGTACCTACTGAAGACTTTTCAGTAGTACCTACACTACCTAATAAACTCCCTAGGAGCTAGCGGGAGTTGAGAATTAATGGTAAAACGACCCTCGCTGGACATGAGTATCGCCTCGACTCGAGTGGGTGTACGCCACAGTCCACTACGCTGCCCTAGTTCGAGATAAAATAATCTCTTTCTACAGATGGACATCTACGTGCAAACGGCGAGTCCAATCGTGGAAGAAGTCCTCAAAGGGTACAACGGGACTATATTTGCGTACGGCCAGACAGGCACGGGCAAGACGTATACCATGGCGGGCGGCAACACCGCGCCGGAGCTCCGTGGCATCATCCCTAATTCATTCGCGCATATATTCAGCCATATTGCCATGGCGAAGGACGATGAAAAGTGAGTAATACCGTGGTCCTATATGTCCACCAATTTGACCCTAAGTGTTGGTCAGAATTACCCTTATATTATTGGCAAGTACCCCGCGACTTTTCCAAACTGACCCCAATATTTTAAACAGGCCAACCCTTCAATTTGAACTGTGACTTCATACTTTGACTAATATTACCCCACATTTTGACGTAATTTACCCCACATTTTAACGTAATTTACCCCACATTTTGACGAATTTACCCCACATTTGACGTAATTTACCCCACATTTTGACGTAATTTACCCCAAACTTTGACGAAATTTACCCATGGGCTGGAGGTACAAAATGGAATTTCCCGATTCGACGCCATCAAGACGTTGTTTATGATCGGAGTCATAAAACAAATTTTCCAACTCATCGGCCAACTTAATATCCCGTTGTGTTGATAGGTTCTTGGTATGCGTGACATACCTGGAGATCTACAACGAGGAAGTGCGCGACCTGCTCGGGAACAACCCTCACCAGAGCTTGGAGGTGAAGGAGCGTCCCGATATTGGCGTGTTCGTTAAGGACCTCACAGGTAACCATCATAGACGGGTCTCCCCCATATACTATGACTGATGGACCACAATCACTTCTAGAATGGGTAAAGACCAAATGTAATATCGCAAGTAGTCGTATGAGGCAGTACTAGTATCTGCTGGCAAAATGGCTGCCACACATCCTGGGCCCCAAGTCTGATAACACAATCGTTCATAATCGAAAAGCAACCGCATAATAACTGTCACTTTTGACAGATATCCCATGCTATATCTGTCAAAGGTGACAGTTACTATGCGGTTGCTGTTCGATTGTGTTAGCAGACTTAGGGTCCTGGGGTCCTGCCACTCGCATCCACCAGCTTCTTGGGATGCGTGTGATGCCATCTGTCCACCTTATAGGCGGGTCCCATGCAGCGAGTTCCGACTCGTGCGTCTCATCCTAGAACTTCACACAAATGTCAACTTAAATCGATTTTGTATGAAAAACGGTCAAAAGTGACAATTACGATGTCATTGCCATTCAATTATGAATCGATTGTGTTTGTGGACTTGGGGTCCTATATGCCTGGAAGTGTTATATCAGCACAATAGACCACAACTGGCGATAAGAAACTCAACTGGTTGCCTCACATGTTGGCCAACTAGTTCACATATCGCCGGACATCTAAAGATGTGCAGCTTCTTATGTTATTTCGTTTATATTTCTGTATGTTTTTTTTTAAGTTGCACTCCACGATATTGCAATGTCGCTTGATTGCTTGGAATATGTTCGGAGTGCACAGTTCAAAATTTATACGACTCTCCTGAATCACATTTAGAGTACCTTCTATTCACGCACGAATCGTAAAGATATAGGATTTGTTATTGTGTAACCATGTATGATAAAATGAATTATCTTCATTATTATTTTTATTGTGAATTTGTCCCAACTTTTAATAGCCATTCGGGGCAGAGAAAAAATCAATGATTGCAAAAATGGGCCCACCCGTTCTTGAGTTATAAATGGTGTAACTAACACTACTTTGTTTTATATATATAAATTAGTATAGATGGCATAAATCAGAGTTGACTGGATGCTACCTCCATTAAAAATAAAACTAATGCACTAACAAGACGCATCTTCTATGTTTATCCTCTGTCGACGAGTAGTTTGCTGTTTGTTACACAAATGTTGTAAATACTGCAACTTCTTCACTTCAAATAATCACTATTTCTAATTGGTACCTCACACACAAAGTTATCTATACCGGTGGCCAAATATCGAACTAAAATTTTCAATACAAAATGTTCAGTTTGACATAGACACTACCGCACAGTCGCCGGCATAGATAAATTTGTGGACCGCACTCCAAATTATGCTCGGCTTACACGATTCATGATGGCAAGTTGACAATTAGTAAGAATGTTGTAATCTTTGCCGGTTAAGGGTGTATAATGTTTTTTTTTATTTAAATGAATATGTTGTATTGTCTTTTTGTTTCTTGTTCATTTATATAATAAGACCGTAAATTGGTCGTTTTATTGTATACTAGCTGCGCCCCGCGTTGTTACCCGCGATTAAAAAGTATGTCCTTTTCTGTATATAATGTCGATCCTTTGCTCTATGAAAAATTAAAACAAATCTATCCCATGGGAACAATACATGGACCGGGATAAAAAGTATATGTGCTATTCCAGACTATAATCTATCTCTGTGCCAAATGTCATCCAGATCCGTTCAGCCGTTCTGGCGTGATTGAGTAACAAACATCCATCCATCCAAACTTTCACATTTATAATTAATATTATTACATTTTCCATATCCCATTAATGTGGGATATGGAAAATGTAACCAAAAATCTTTATCTCTAATAATATACTTACCAGGTACTTTGTATGCCGCAAATGAAAGGGTTCCCCGGGAAAGTCCACTAATTATAGTCCACTTGTATAAAGTCGAGGCTACACCTAGCTACAAATAAATAGTCAGCCAACTAGAAATCAATTTGCGAAGAACAGCGACAACTTGTCAAGTTGCCAACATGAATCGTGGAAACCGGGCATAACGCTAGGTTACTTAAAAGTTTAATATACTAAGAACTACTATCTGGTGTTGAAGATAAATCCGTGTTGGCAGGATACGTGGTACATAACGCCGATGAACTGGAGAAGATCATGGCGGTGGGCAACAAGAACCGGCACACCGGCGCGACCGCCATGAACACAGAGAGCTCCAGGTCGCACGCCATCTTCTCCATCACTGTGGAGAGCAGCAAGAAGGGCCCGGATGGGAAGGTGCACGTGAAGATGGGGAAATTGCACCTAGTCGATTTGGCGGTAAGGTTTAATTTAAATTGACTTGCACACAAGACATATATATTAGTCACACGAAATTACACCTTGTCGAGTTTGTGGTCAAGTTCAAATTCGTTTAACATATTTAAGTTATACTTTGGCCTTCACACAAATTCGACAATATGACTTACAGCCTGGACCCGTATCAAAACTGTATCAAAAGAAAACTAACCCTAATTTGCTCACAACAGAATTCATAACAGTGTAATCCAAGATCCAAGTCACGACCTGAGTACTATTTTTATTTCAAAACAAAACCAACCTTAACTTATTATGTATAGGGCTCAAACACCTGAGAGAGCCCCTTGAAAGACGTGTGAAGTCCGCCAACCCGCACCGGGCCAGCGTGGTGGACTAAGGCCTTATCCCCCTCGCAATGAAGGGAGGCCCGTGCCCAACAGTGGAACATTAAAAGGGCTGGTATTATATTATTATTCATGTTTCTCTCCACACAGGCTATACCCGGATCTATGGAAGGCTTGCGCGGGGACATGGGTCCAACACGTAGAGACCCTTATTGAGAATGTTAATGTTATGTTAGCCACCTGCTGGGATCAATTGCTGAAAATGATAGCGTAAACAGCGAATTGACCTCAGCAGGCGGAGGAACTATTGCAGGTATCTGGAAAGATGATTGGGACTATGGATTGAAGATTGGATGGATATGGGATGGGAATATTGGACGGGTTGCGGACACCTACTATAATCAGCTTTTATCTAATTACTATTGGCAGGTGGTGACTCGCCGCTCTTATTATTATTATTATACACAGGGTTCAGAACGGCAAAGCAAGACCCAAGCCACGGGCACCCGGCTCAAGGAGGCGACGAAGATCAACCAGTCTCTCTCAGTCCTGGGCAACGTGATCTCCGCGCTGGTGGACGGCAAGTCCACGCACATCCCCTACAGGAACTCGAAGCTCACGAGGCTGCTGCAGGACTCGCTTGGGGGGAACTCCAAGACCGTCATGGTGACTGAATAATATATAATATATACTGGATAATATTGACGGCCTGATTAGCGCAGTGGTAGTGATTCTGCTTTCTGCGCCGAGGGTCCCGGGTTCGAATCCTGGTAGGGACACGAGCTTTGTGTGATGAGCACCAATGTTTGTACCCGAGTCATGGATGTTTAATATGTATATAAGTATTATATACTTACTGAGTTCGCCCTCAGTCCATTGTACGGTACCCATAACACAAGCGTTGCTTAGTGTGGAACCGTACCGTTGGTGTGTTCGTCTGGCGATTTAATTATTATAATATTATCAATTTAAATGTTGTGGTCAGATAGCGACGATAGGTCCGGCGGACACCAACTACGTGGAGACGATCAGCACGCTGCGGTACGCGAACAGGGCGAAGAACATCGAGAACAAGACGCACGTGAACAGCGAGCCCGGGGACGCGCTGCTCACCAGGTACAGCACCAGTCTAATAAAATGAACAAACATGGCCGCCATCTTTGTTCATTTTATTTGGTGCGCGCTATACACACCACAGCAGGTATCCGCCACTCGGTGACACTTCTAAGTAGCCCTTTTAATATCTCTCGCACGGGCCTCCCCTCAACGCGAGGGGGATTAGCCCATAGGCCACCACGCTGGCCCAGTGCGGGTTGGCGGACTTCACACGACTTTTAAGTGGATCTCTCAGACATGCAGGTTTCCTTGCGGTGGAAAACATCACTGCTTTTTGCAAGTGATAATCATGGTTGAAAATGAGATTCGCAGATGACATCGAGAAATCCCAGAGTACGAACCAGTTTGAACTTCGCAGCTTTTAACTCTACAACTAAAATTAAATAAATTAAAGTTTATAGATGCTTTAATGTATTCAAAATGGCATTTCAAAACCATTTTTCAGACGAAATGTGTGTTGTAATGCCATGGTAAATAATATGTGAAAACAATCCGTATATGTGGGAGTTATTGTACGGACTCTTTAATGAGTGATTTTGTTTCAGATTCCAACAAGAGATTGATCAGCTCAAGAAACAACTAGACGAATGTAGTAATGGTAAGGCATTATTAAGTACGATACAAAAACCTATTGAGCCCCAATACTGCTAATTTAGAAACGCCTCAGTGGAGTGTCGATAGTGTGTCGATTGAATGATTGTAGACATTTGGTAGTCTACTAGTTTTTTAAGACCAGCGGCTTTCCACTGACCAGCCATTCAACTGCCATAGAACTATTTCGTATCCTGCACTTCAGTCGTGTATCAATATAATGTAGCTAAGTAATGGTGTTCTACTCGTTATCTGACGTTTCTAGCAGCCGACACAGAACCATTGACACTGAAATAAGACTCCATCGAGACGACATTAAAGATTTATCAGAATAGCCAATCTGTCACAGTCGTAATGGAACCTCAATAGTGTGTTACTGGAATGGCAATTATATATCATTTTATTTGAATTAGCACAATTGGGCTCCAATTGATTTCATAAATATCATGTTTTTTTTAATATATTTTTTTATCTTTGGCCATAAATGTTAGTTTTAACTTATTAATTGGTAGCCATTTTAATATTTGTTTTGTACTGCGTGCACCAGAAGTGGAGGAGGAGGAGGAAGGCGAGGAAGAGGAGGAGGAGGTGTCCGAGGAGGAGTTGTCGGACGACACGCTCACCGACCCCGAGCTGGACGCGCTCGACCCGGAGGAGAAGAAGAGCAGGAAACGACTGCGCAGGGAGGAGAAGGTGGGACCATCAAAGCTAGAACCACGACAAGTTTCATCAAATTGAGTCTAGTAGTTTTCCCGTGACTCACGAACGGACAAAACCGTCATTTTTAGAAAATAATGGTATACGATACATATGATTATATTTTCTCTACAAATTAGTTGATAGCCTGACACGCTCAAACAAGATGTCATTCTTATAATATATATTAAATAAAATTCTTAACACAGACAACATACAGCCTACACCGGTGGGCCTACGAATTTGAAATTTAGAGGTTATATTCATTGAGTACCCTAGAGGTGCAATCAGGAGGGATCTTTGGAAATTCGATCTTTGGGCGGGTAAAAGCTTGTGTAAGGGTTTTTTTTTATATTGAAGTTACGATCGTGCTTGTGTTATCTACATACAATTTACTTTTTTTTTGATTTGGCGTCACCATAGGTATTTTGCCAGTGTCAAGTAATATAAATTATTTCCGTTTTCGAGCATATGCACAGGCCCAAGTAAAATACCCCCCCCATCCCTCAATCAGTAAAGTGATGGATACTTTACGGAAATATTTTTTATGTATTTTTTTTATTATATCACTCACTATAACTCGCAGGAGCACTAGTCTTAGAAATTAAATCATAACTGACGCCATGGCTTTTCAGTTTCCCGCCAAAAAGTCCCCCACACTTGACTTACTTACTATAGTATATGGGCGCTTACTGGTACGTATATTGGGCGCTACCAGCGGACAAAAGTGAGTCCCACTCGAAGCCGAACGCTCAAGTTACGTGTCTGTATAGGATATCTCCAAAGTGTAAGGGAATGAAAAAGTCATTTCTTGTACAGGAACGGCTAAACCGCGAGAAGGCGCACCACGCGCGCAGGGTGTTAGAAGAGAAGAAGGCTGAACTGCAGAGGACCAAGTGAGTAATCCACTCCACAATATCGGACGCACTACGGAACTAAGGACTTTAATCATATGACATAAGGTTTACATTGGAATATCAATTGAATGTTTCGAGAAAACACGCTCAAAAAACCATTAATTGTGCTTGAGCCACAGTTCTCACAGTAGGTATTCCGTCCGACAGGAAGCAGCACGAGGATCTGAAGGACAAGCTGCAGCGGCTGGAGTCGAAGGTGCTGGTGGGCGGGGAGAACCTGCTGGACAAGGCGGACGCGCAGCGCCGGCTGCTGGAGCAGGCCGCGCGCGAGCTGGAACTGCGCCGCCTCAACGAGCTGCGCCTGCAGGAGGACCTGCAGAAGAAGGAGGTACCCTCCCTCCCCACCATACTCCTGCACCTACACCTGTACATGCTTTACCAAGTGGGAGTTTGCAGTGGGGAGGAATTTAAAAAATATAATACTAGCTACGCTCCGCGGTGTTACCCGCGATTAAAAAGTATGTCTGCTACCATATTAATCTATCCCACGGGAACCAAACATTTTACCGGGATAAAAAGTAGCCTACTAAAAAAAATAATCCCACTATACTATATTATAAATGTGAAAGTTTGGATGGATCGATGTTCGTTACTCAATCACGCCAGAACGGCTGAACGGATCTGGATGAAATTCGGTATATAGTATAAAATACGGTATGGTTCCCGTGGGATAGATTTGTTTTAATTTTTCAGAGAGCAAAGGATCGACATGATTTTTTGCGGTCCGAAAATGACATAGGCTAATTTTTATCCCGGAAAATGCACGGTGCCTATGGGATAGCCTACAGGAACGGTGCATTTGCAAAAGGAAATAGAGGAAAAGCACATACTTTTTAATAGCGGGTAACACCGCGGGGCGCAGCTGGTAATAAATATAATCCAATTTTCTAATATATTTGATTCTGTGGCAGTACGAAGTTCGCCCGGACAGCTAGGTCTTATTTTTTTTTGTATTCTCATGGCAGGCCGAACGCCTGGACCTCGAGGAGCGCTACTCCAGCCTGCAAGAGGAGAACGCCGCCAAGACGCGCAAGCTGAAGCGCGCGGTGCAGCTGCTGAACTCCGCCAAGGCCGAGCTGGCGGACCAGCAGCGCGAGCAGCAGCGCGAGATGGAGGGCATCCTGGACTCCGTGCGCGCGCTCAAGCGCGAGATCCAGCTCGCCGACCTCGTGCTCGACTCCTACATACCCAAGGAGTATCAGGTCAGTGAGCGAACGCTCGAGGCGACTGCCAAGGGAAAAGGTGCATACCAAGGGTCAGGGTAAATACCAAGGATGGGGACTTGGGCAGGGGATCGGGGGACCACCTGCCCACGCAAAGTCCCCCGACGGAGGGTGCCTGTTGCCAATGGGCACCCGCTCCTAATGTCTGCGGCCTGGGAACTAATCCAGGCCGGCCGCCGGGGCGCCACAGAGTATGCCAAGTTCGATCCTGTAGCGCCCCGCTCAAAGGCGGTGAAGGCGGACCGTGAGGGTTTTAGTGGGTATACCGGCACTCTGCCGGGGAGTCCCTCATACCCCTCTCGTCTCCCCGGGCAGGAGGGGATGCGGAACGCATTTCCCCACGTAAAAAAAAAAAACTACCAAGGATGAAGGTGATACCAAGGGTCAAAGTCAAGGTTAAACCGGTTATCGTGATGGCTCAGCTTCCACACCACTGACGATTACTAGTAATAGTAATTCAACGGATTTTATCGCTTTTATATTGTGTTTTTGCGGTCCCGACGTTTCGGCTGCTTTACAGCAACCATGGTCACTGGAGGACTGAGGTGTTAGACGTGCTAGTGTCATAGTTTGAACTGGGGTAGCCTCATATTTAGTTGTTGCTTGCGGTCCGATCTACCCAAAAAGTGGTCACAGTGTCTTGAGGTCTCTCTCTACCGTTAGAATACTATGGCCACTATTGGAACACTGTGCCTGCTAGAGAAACAATGTGTCTATCAGCGGAACATAGTATCCACTGTTGGAACATTGTGTCTACGATTATTAAGATGTGTCCACTAATAGTGTCTACCTTTGACTCGTTATGGCCCCTATGTCCGGTTGTGTAGTGTATGGTACCACGTGGTGGTTGTGTGTGCTCAGGCGCTGATCGAGCAGTACGTGCACTGGAACGAGCAGCTGGGCGAGTGGCAGGTCAAGTGCGTGGCGTACACCGGCAACAACATGAGCGCGCCGCACACGCGCCAGCCGCAGCCGCACGCCGCACCCGCCAGACACGTGAGTGTACACGCACACGCACACACACACACACACACACACACACACACGCGCGCAGACACACCGGCCGGGCGATACTACTTTATAGAAGGGGAAGGGGGGGAGGTATAATCTGTTAATGTTGACTTAGTATATTTTTGTACTCCAAGTACCTCTCATATTATTATATTAATGCCTCGGTGACTGCTCCAATTTTGGAGGGCAAGTCAAGCTATTAAACCTGCAATGTAAATTAAAATTCGTTACGCTCGAGCGCGCTCGGCACTCGCACGAGTCGAGTATCGCGCGGAGCGTTGTGTTGTGATCGCGTGATTTACGATACATTGCACGCTAAAAAATATTTGTAACCCATGATTTCCGCCATAAATATTGTTTAATAATTTTATTATAGGCATTAAGTGTATGTGTTTACCTAAAGTTTCCATCTTACTATAACCTATATATAAATCAATGTATAGTGAACCGCACGTGTGCTTGCCAGACGGAGCCGCCGGACCTGTCGGGTTGCTACCTGTCGTACGGCGCCGCCTCGCGCCTCGCGCGCCCGCACACCTCGGCCGTGCCTCGCCCGCACACAGCGCTGCGCCAGAGGCAGTGAACACTACCGCGATCTCATTATGTATTGCACGCGAGTATTTCTGATAACAGCGTGATACAGGAATAGTGTTAATGTAGCCTGGATGTATCCCCTCTCTCCCCATTCCGGCCTCAATACTCTATTCCGCAACAATTAACAGAATTAACCGCGTCTCCTCATCACTAGCGTTCTTTTACGCCATCGGCCTCTTCTTGCAGCATCACCAGGGCACGGGCACGGGCCTCCCCTCAATGCGAGGGGGATTAGGCCATAGTCCACCGCGCTGGCCCAGTGCGGGTTGGCGGACTTCACACGTCTTTCGAGGCGTTATCTCAGACATGATGGCTTCCTCGCGATGTTTTCCTTCACCGTTTAGCAAGTGATAATCATGGTTGAAAATGAGATTCGCACATGAAATCCAGAAATCCCAGAGGTACGGGGTTTGAACCTGCGATCCTCGTTACCGAGGCAAGCGTTCTACCAACTTGGCTATCTCTGCTTATCTTCACATGCTTACCTGCAATTAGTATAATATACAGAAATAATGTTATGTAATATCCTATGATGTACCCATTATAGCTTGTCCGCGACAGTGTCCACTGTTCCGCACCTCGACTGCCAAATGGTCATTGCGTATAATATATCACCTTACCCCCAAATTTATAGACTGTTATAATGGATCGCAATGGCATTGTAACTAACGTTTCAGAGGAACAAGTACGTTATAATGGCTTTAAAATGCGTTATAACTTTTTACAAATTTGAGGGCGATATTGTAAGTATCACACTTTATCAGCGGTTGTTGTGTAACTTGGCCCTCGCGTCAAGCGAACCCGTAAACTATGCTAGTCGCATTCCAGAGATTATTTATTTATCTTGTAGCTTTTATTTAGCATTTTTCAGTATTAATGTATTTTGTATTGGCACGTACTGTGTATAGGTTCTTATGTATTGTAATTTCAGTTCTGTTCAGTATAAAAACTAAAATTAAGAAATTAAGTTAATAAAACTGAATTAAAAGTATTTTGTTTAATTAAAATAATAGTGTTCGACACACACTATCAAACAAATTCACGGATTTGTTGCCCAGCTTATCGTATTACAGCTCTCTATAATTACTATCTATTGGTGTTTTAGTTTTTATGCAAACAGATATTGCAGTTGCAATATGTATTATTTTGTGATAATTGTCATGTCATTTTATTTTATTTTAAAAATAAATATTTTTACACCAAACTGAGGTTTCCTTTAGCCGCATAGATTTATCAAACAGACACGTCATTTTGATTAAAATAATAACATCGAAATTCCTCGTAACATATTTCGACTTATATCTTCTATCACCACGACAGCGTTTTCTTGATTACTAGGCAGAGGTCTTGATACACAAGCTTCAAACTTTTTAAGGACTGTGTAGATTTATTTTCGACATAAAAATGACTTTATTAAACGCTATATTATACAAGGCAAAGTCCCAAGAGTCGATAGCAAGGAAATATCCATCTCCGCCAACCGAGTTGGATGACGGCGTCATCGTTCCGAAGAAGAAAAAGTATGTCTATAAAGTAAGTGGCATTGCAAACAACAACTAAATATGAGGGTACCCTGGTTCAAACTATGACACCAGGACGTCAAACACATCAGTCCTCCCGTGACGATGGTTGCTGTAAAGCAGCCGAAATGTCAGGAACGAACGAAAACATAAAATAAATGCGATAAAATCCGTTAAATTAGTTTTATTTCAAAGTGACATTGCGTTGTTTTTGGTCGTGAATGTATGATAGATTCTGGGGCACGCTTATACTAGGGGACCAAGTACTAGATGCGGAAAAATATGCCGAGCGAGAGCCCCTCATTGGCAATGTCCCTTTTTTGGTGGCAATTAAAGTATTTCTAAATCCCAGAATTCGAATATTATCTATACTAATATTATGAATTCGGGTGTAGGGGCTATTCTTAAAAACTACTGGGCCCCAAGTCTGCTAACTCAATCGATTCATTATTGAACTTAGGGCCCCGATCCGATTCTAAAAAATATTTCACTAATAGAAAGCTGCCTTTTCGCTGAGTGTTATAGGCTATTTATCATCGAGGTACTGCGGGATAACAAGCTCTTTCAGTTAAACTCCTCAAAGCTACTGAAAAGGTGATGTATCTTTCAGTATGGCCACGTGACCAGTCGCGTGGACTCGTCGCCGCCGCAGCTGCAGGCCGCCGCCATGGCCCGCCGCCTGCCGCAGTGGCGGCGGCAGCTGGGCGCCACGTACGCTGACAATATGAAACTACTGACACTCATCAAGAGAACCCATTTCATGCGTGTGAGCTGATTTAAGTTCCACTGCTCGGCTAACGTCTCCCTACATTTATCCTTTCCTATTCTGAGCTGGGATAGCCCTAATAAGGCAGCTATGTGTAGGCCAAATCCAATTTAGCCTGGCGGATTTTTAACATACGTCTGCGTGTGTCACTGCACTAATCTCGGGAACCGCTGAATAGATTTGAATCTGGAATCGGTTTCCTGAGCAGAGATCCTAATAAGGGTTGTCGTTTTATTTTAATTCGTGTAGGAAGGTATCCCATAAAGAAGCTACACATTATGGGTATTAATTTAGTGAATTAAGTGGCCGCCTTCCTATCCACTTTCTGCGGAATATCCTACCAAGATGGCTCGGAGAACACGTAAAGCCATCGCTCCTATCCGATCATGCCGGTTTGCCGTCCTATCTGACCATGAGAGTTGGGCATGAGCAGGTGCACCTGCGCTAGCGCACAGACTTGTGCACTATAATATCTCCTGCGTAGTCGCCTGTGATTTGCCTGTGCCTGATCGAAATTCTGTTAGAATTCTGTAAGGTAGGAGGAAATTATTAAGACAACCTAGAAACCTTGAGTTAATGGTGAAGTTGTGCGCGCAGGGTCGCGTGGACAGCCGCTGGCGCGCGCTGCCGCCGCCCTCCCTCCAGCACTTCCGCACCAGGGTCAATTTCCTGAAGCGAGTGCAAGAGGACAACAAGAACTTGTACGACCTCATCGAGAATACTGTTAGCTCTCCTGTTCTATTTTCTGACTGACTATATTAATTATATTAACGTCGTGCCCGGTCTGCGCGCCCATGCAAGCTTCTATTTCACACCCTCCTAAGAACCTTTGAACAATGGCCCATCGAATTTTTGACCAATACACCTGCAATGCAATTAGACGGCCTGATTAGCGCAGTTATAGCGACCCTTCTTTATGCGCCCAAGTTCCCGCGTTCGAATCCTGGTAGGGACAAGCTTAGTGTGATGAGCATGAATGTTTGTACCCAAGTCATGGATGTTTAATATGTTTAGTATGATATACTGAGTTCGCCCACTGTAAATTGTACGGTACCCATAATACAAGCGTTGCTTAGTGTGGGACCGTATAGTTGGTGTGTTCTGATGGCGATAAAACAAACATGCAGTTGTAGGTACCGAACTAGTAACCCTTGTGGTATGAGTGTACCGTACTACAATGTACTGAGGTCGATCCCAGTACTTATACAGATATAAAATATCTATGACTCGGGTACAAAAATTCATGCTAATCACGTAAATTGCCCCTGTACTGAGAATCGAACTCGGGATCCTGCACAGAATGGAGGATCACTACCACAACTGAGCCAATTGCGTCGTCAGTTAATTGTTTTGCCTTAATTTTTTTTTATTAGACCTTGTGTGGAAGTCGCAAACTATTTCGTAACGAGACCGCTACAGAAAACTTGTACTAAGGTCATTGCTTGCCTGTCAGAAGGCGCGCGTGCCCACGGCCGCGTGCCTGCGCCGCGAGTGGGCGCGCAACAAGCGCGAGATGGTTGCGCGCGCGCATCGCCCATTCGTTCTATTCCCCCCATCGCCCATCGAAGTGATCGAGGACCCCTCATTCGAGATGCCTGATGATGTTATCCGACCGAGGTCTGTACCGTTATACTGTGCCCCAAGTCTGCTAACACAATCGATTCATAATCGAACAGCAACCGTATAGTAACTGTCACTTTTGACAGATACTGTATGGGATATCTGTCTAAAGTGACAGTTACCTGCTATGCGGTTCAATTATGAATCGATTATGTCAGCAGACTTGGGGCCATCCTCACACACTTGAAAAAATCACCCACGTATACTCTATAGAGGCACTCGTAAGCGGGCTAATTTGGTAGAAATGTCTAGCCATCAACTAGCTGTCTATATCGGCAGCACTGGCAATGTGTAGGGTGTACTTGTCGCTGCGCGTGTGCGGCGGCGGCGCGCTGGGCGCGCTGGCGGCGGAGCTGTTCACCGACGTGTGCCCGCGCACCTGCCGGCTCTTCCAGGAGCTGCTCGAGGGCGACCAGCACCACCACGGATACGTGGGCACTTGCTTCTTTAGGTCGGTATGCAACAAATAAATGCGTAAGAACCTATTATAGATTTTTCAAAACATGAAAATACGTTGTACGTTGATTATCTTTATTATTTATGCTGTTGATATGCATTTCAAATAAGTATTAACCTTTTAAAACCTTTTTTTATACCAAAAACAATTTTGGAAAATAATATAAAAAAAATCCGCAAGTGCCACAAGACTTTTAAAATGACAAAATAAAATGCTCAAGCTCATTTGGTACATCTCATCATTCTTCGCCAGCATATTCATATGTCTGATATTAATTTACCCTAAAATTATTCATTTAACGCCGCTGAAGGTTCCCGGGTGATCGGCCATGCTCGTGTCGGACACAGGCGTCACCGCCGCCAATGAAATACTGATCAAAGTGGTCAGCCCCGACGGACAGACGTTCTCGGCTTATTTCTCAGAAGACACGCTCATTGAGGAAGTGAAAAATCGTGCGATAGACTACTTCTACCCGAGCGGGGAAACCGGCGCGAGTCGGTACAAGATCGTTCGGGTCCTCGACACGTCCACGCTACACGACTTCCTCACGCTCTCACAGGAGCAAGTTATGATGCAGGAGGAGTTATTACTAGTTGAAAGAAGACTCCCGGAGGCGGGCACGCTATGGGATCTGGGTGCGGTTCGGGCGCCGCAACATGGGACCATTGCGGCCGCGACGGCGTCCCTGCCAGCGCCGCAGAACCCTGTTCGACAGCCAAACTTGCAATCCCTACTCTCCACAAACGAACTGTCCTATGAACTCAGAAAGATACTGATATCTCTGATAGAAGCGGGCGCACGACTTGCAGCCGCCGGGAGAAACTACGAGATGACTCTAGCACAGCTCTCGGCCGCGTTAGACGAGCCGCACAGAATTCATCAAACGATCATCCAAGTCATCACTCCCGAAGAAATTGCAGCTAGACTGAACATGCAGAATTTGTACCCCGAAGAGCCGTCAGTGGCATCAGCTAAGAACGACGGGGAAGAGTTGTACAAGCGCGCGGATCATTTGCAACGGTTTTTGGAGAAGTTTCGCGCGTGGAGGATCAAGATCGCGGAGCCGCCGAACCCGGAAGCCGTGACCGCGCTGAAAGATCTCGGATTTTCCTACGAGGATGCCGACAAGGCGCTGCGGTTCACCGGGTGCAACGTGCCCGCGGCTGCCTCGTGGCTGATCGGCGAGAGAGGGTCGAGTATCTTCGAACTGATCAATGGTTTGCCTGATGGATTGATTCTGCAAACTTTACTGAAGCAACCGCAAATTCAACGAGGTTTACTGAACACTAGAATGCTGATTGCATTCATAGCGATGGTGGGGCAGTCTGGCAGCGCCGCGTTGTGGCTCAACTCCCCTCACGGGAGTCCGTTGCTTTCCCAAATATCCAGGACCTACCACTCTGAGAAGTACTGTCTCGCGGTGAATCAGTTCTCGCTGGAGAGACGCACGCAGTCGTCGTCGACGCCCTCTACTTCGAGACAGAGGAACTGATTTTGTGATAGTCGTGTCGAACTTTTTGAAATACATTTTTCTTTTTATATTTTGCCGTTTCAATTACTTTGCTACTTGCAAGACTGGTCTCCGGAATATAGAAATGTGGTCGTTTTACATGGTCGACTCAGCAATCTACACTGTAAAAGCGACTCTTATACAAATTGTATACTTATTAGTATACGGTGATTGTAGTTGGAAGAGAGTAGGTTCATGCAAGACTCATACTCTTCCACCGCCGCACATGCGCTGAATTATAGCAGTGATATCACGGCCCTGCAGCTTTGTTTGTGCTGTTTTGTCTGTATTTTGTACTTTTCAGAGTTATTTCAAAAATTGTTCACTGCTAATAATGGTTACATAAGTAAATACAATGAAAAATAATTAGGCAACAACCCATTTGGGAAAAGGTAGACGATAGTTTACCACTCCCTGACCTTAAGTATCTGTCGCCACTCGCGTAGGAAAGTGCCAGACTTGTACTGGAGCGGCGGCGACGTGGTCCACGACAACGGCTTCGGCTGCTATGCGCAGCGCGACCTGACCGAGCCGATCGGCGCCGAGAACTACCACTTCTCACACTCCATGCCAGGTATATATCCATTCAGAGGCGGACTTACCATCAGGTAGACTCGGAACGGGCCTAGGGCGGCTAACAGCTGCTCCTGTAGCCTGCCAAGGCAAGTCTGCAAAATGGGGCGACAAATCAGACCAGTGAACTTGACACACATAGGCGTAGCCACGGTGAGGCAAAGGGCTCATGTAGTCAATCGAGAAATAAATGAAAAGGTCAGCAAAATACTCTTATTAGAGTCATGTCTTCCTAAAGGCTCTTGTTTTAAAGCAGCAGTTCCCAAACTTATTTTGTCTACTGCCCACTTTGGGAACGAATTATTTTGAGCACCCCCTTTTTTCACCTACTTAAAAACCACTATAACTTCAAATTAAATTAATTATTGTAAGCCTCTACACAACGCCCCCATTTTTTCTGGGTCTCTTACCGCCCCCCTTTAGGCCCGCAGCGCTCACAAGGGGGCGTTATCGCCCACTTTGGAAAAGGCTACTTTAAAGGTAGAGCAGGAAAATTGTCTTTGCCTCCCTGAAGCAAATCCTGCCGACGTTTATATTTAAATATACAGTCAAGCCTACAGCACCTGGGCGAGACAATGCGAGCCACGTACCGACTGAGCGAGCGAGCCTCGCGAGTCTGATAGATCGTTCAGTGCCAGTATATGTATTGGCCTGCTGTCACTGGGATAACTCCAGGTTATTTTGATACCTTATAATGCAATCGTTGCTTAGAGTGGGAGACCATACGATTTTTGTCAAGTACTCATGTCGCCAGGCTTGCTGTCGATGCGCGTGACGCGCGACAACGAGATGTGCGGCATCTTCAACATCACCTTCAAGCCGCTGCCGCAGTTCGACCTCAAGAACGTCGTGTTCGGCAGGGTTCGGGTCCTCCTCCACTTCCACGTATAGATAGATAGCATAGGGTCCACTCACACTGTTTTCGCTTTGCAACCGAATCTAGACGATTTAAAATTTTCTCGGGTCGTATAAATCGTATAGAGCCATTCATAGCCGAATCGATTCGACTACGCAATCGAAGTTCCAGTCTACTACTCGGTGTTTACAGAGTAGATACTTACATTTAATTACTTTTATGATGAAAGTTGCAGCTGAATCAGTCGATGCAAGACATGTCATAAGGTTTCGAATCGGGAACGACTTTCAAATACTCATCGAAACTATCTTAAACTTTTAAAAATGCGATAAACACATAACTAGCAGTCCCGTTAGCCACTCCAACTAAGCTAAAGCTACAAAGAATTACAGCACCGCGGAAACGTGCAGCCTACTGAGAAATGTGCGAAGAACGCTTACGAAGGGTATTTGATGCTGTCAAAACTCATACTAAGTCTCGTGGTGTGACAAGGACCTTTTAACGAACGCGTAATATTTTTTATTTCAGATCATCCGTCCATGCGCCACGTACGACATCATCCGCACATTAGGCGCGCCGCTCAGCGCGCAGCCGGTGGTGGAGGTGGCGGCGACGCGGCACCGGCTCCACGGAGGATGGGTGCGCGGGAAGCCTAACTCACATCTCATTCAGCGCTCTTCTAGCTAGCCGAGATAGAATATTTTTTTCCTTGCCACCAGGGCCCCAAGTCTGCTAACACAATCGATTCATAATCGAACAGCAACCGCATAGTAACTGTCACTTTTGACAAAAATCCCATACAATATCTGTCAAAAGTGACAGTTACTATGCGGTTGCTGTTCGATTAAGAATCGATTGTGTTAGCAGACTTGGGGCCCAGCGCACGCGTCGAAATAAAACCTCTACATGACTGTAAAGTACCTGCGTTCGAGCGTTCCGTATAATAGTTACGTTAATAAAACAATGAATTGAAAAAATAAATGTATTTTCATCTATCAAAAGATTCATAATAAAACAAATTTGTTGATTAAGAAACACATTTCTAACAGTAGTCGGGGAAACTAACAATACTGGGGTTACTGATACGATCACATTGAGTCCAATATTCGAGGGCTATTCCTTACATTACATACAATACGACATCTTTGAATACACGCAACCGAGTTATAGGCAGGGTGACGGCACATGGCAGACGGGCAGCGAAGTGTTCTACCCCCCGAGTCTAAAAGTATATATCCTATACATATAACATTCTCGTGTCACAATGTTAGTTACCATACTCCTCCGAAACGGCTTGACCGATTTTTATGAAATTTTATATACATATTCAGTAGATCGAGAATCGGCTACTATCTATTTTTCATACCCCTAAGTGATAAGGGTTGTAATATTTTCCACCCCTAATATTTTTTTTTATTTTTTGGACATTTTTTTTTATAATATGGCATTTAAAAATACATACAACCCTAAATTTTCACCCTTCTATCACCAACCCCTATTTTTAATAGTCATTTTAGTAATCAGAACGCGCGAGCGGGCTATTGCTAACGGTTGTGACTTTGTTAAATACCACGCGGACGAAGTCGCGGGTAACAGCTAGTATTCTATATAATGAAATTATTTAATATATATATATATAGTGTAATGATTTATGGAACTGAGCCTCGAAATTAACAAATTTATTATTAATACAATATTTGTATTGTGATGAGAGATAAATCACAAAATAAAGTATAATATTTTTATTCTCATCGAGCCCCACCGGTGACAGAATAAGTGTCCAGGCGGGAATATACCGTGACGCATGAAGCCGGTCGCACTTTGGATACGTTTTCATAATATAATACAATAAAAAAAAATCGCCGGACAAACATTACAGATTGGCTAAAAACAAAGCAACACTTAAACAGTAGGCTCCAAACAATGTACTGGGGGCGATCCCACTAACACCCAGATTATGGCAAGTTACTAAAACAAAATTTCCGAAATTCAACACCCAATTTAATAAGCCGAGCGTACGCGCAGACCACTAGACGACGCGGTCGCATTTAAGAATGGGACTTGTCAAGAAGCCTGTTTGTCTCTCATCCCGTACTCTTACTCGTACTCCCGTACTCTCCCGTACTCAAAATAAGGGACAGCAACACAAAATGTCAGTCCTATTCTTATTTGAAACAGTTACACACACTACTAAGGCATGGAACACATAATAGTATTAGATAGAGGATGGCTACTGTCTGCCCCCACCATTATGAGATACCTCACTCGGGTGCTCCCGCGCAGCACGGTATCGGCGTAGATCGTTGGTGCGGCCAACGATCTGCGTCAATCACGTGCGGCGCGTGCGTCATCTCGCGTATGTAGTGGTGCCTAATACGTAGTAATATAACTATTCTTGTAGATTTGCGTGTGATTCAATTCATATAAATGTGTTTGATTACCATGCGCCCGCGCTTTAGTTATGATGGAGCGGAAAATCACACCCAGTTTGCGACCGCCGACGTCGAGAATTGGGATAGTTTAGTGTACTACTTAGTCTTACGAAAACGTATCCATCCGCTTCGAACACGCGGCCAGCGATCAGCGAGCGCTAACAGCTAACAGTCTTATGAATAATCTTATTCATATTTATGTACATCCAAGTGCGGTCTCACTGACGTCACATGCCTAGGAGCATGTCGTCGTCTCGCGTTTTGTGTTTGAGGTATTTGAATATTTTCCTGTGAACAAACATATGGCATTAGTATAATATATTATACAGGGTGAAAATTTTAGTGGCGCAGTAAGGGCAGCTACCTTAAGTGTTGAAACCTATAAAGCATAAAATAAACGCTATACAATCTTAAAATAACTTTTATGTCAATATGTAGTACTCGAGTAAATATAAGAAATCAATAGTTGTTTTAGTTTTATAGATGCTCAAAATTCATATGTTTTAATACTTTCTTGCTTCGTATTTGTATATAAATAAAAAATAAATGATGTTAGTCGGTAAGCGCATAAGTTGAGAACGGCTGGACTTATTCAGCTATTTTTAAATTTTCGTACAAGCCCGAATGCGACCATTTTCATTTCATCATGTCACATCCATTATTTTATTTATAATGTGTATTTATTGATTGTGTTATTTCTATTAATTACTTGACATTGGCAAAATACCCGCTAAGTTGTGGGTGAGGCCATTTTCATATCCATTTTATTTCATCGCATCTCATTTCGTAAAGAAAGAAGAAGACCCCGTCCCGTCACCCGCGGGTTGCAGCTGAAAATCAGCGTTGGGCGCGCATTTATTGCCATTCAACAATAAGCTGAGCTGTTGACCCTTTTGGCAAAATATCAGCGTTGTTATATATTTAATTGTGTGTAGCTATTTCTTTGCCAAATAAATACTTTCTTTCTTTCTTTCAAAGAATGCGACCGTGTCGGGTGAGGTCAGCTAGTTGCAAATAAAAGGTGGTGTGTGTGTTACCACACGGTCCGGGGCGCGTGGCCCCAGTCGCGCGGCACGGCGGCGAGCGCGCGGCGCACGTCCGCGTCGCGCAGGCGCACGTCGGACACCACGCGCGACACGCACACGCCGCCCGCGCGCGGCCACGGCGTCTCGCGCGCGTCCTCCACCACCAGCTCCACGCGCAGCGACACCTCCCACACCGAGCGCAGCGGGATGTTCGCCACCTGCCCGCACAGCGCTGTCAGCGTCACACACACTTCGACCAGAGAGCAGAACCGACGGCCGTTCGGGCAGAGAGGTTCTAGAATAGCGACCACGAATCGGAAGACGAAGTGTAGGACGGCCCCCCACGAGGTGGACTGATGATATCACACGCGTCGCAGGAAGCCGGTGGATGCGAGTGGCGGAGGACCGTGATGTGTGGAAGTCGTTGGGGGAGGCCTATGTTCAGCAGTGGACGTCTATTGGCTGATAGATTAGATTAGATTAGATTAGATGTTACCGAAATGCTACGTAAAAAATATTGGACACATAGTTAAATGTAAACCATTCCGCGCTTTGAGTGTCAACATACAACATGTGCCAGTAACCAAGTAATCACTGGTGGCGGAAAATGCTCTCAGCGATAAACGCGCGGACATTTTGAACCCGAGAATGAAATGATAACATTTATTCAGGACTGTCACAAACCAAGAATACGGTTATAAGGCAGAAAACTTGAGTCTTGTCTCCACTTGCTGCTCTGAACAGTTCCAAGGAACCTAACATTCGCACGCGCTACCGCGCGCAATGTAAATATTACCGCGCAAACGACCGTTTGCCAGCTCGGAACTGCTACGAACACACATTGAAAAGGCAGCTTTTATGGCTTCAGGGAATGTTGCCTATAGTCACCACGGCCGCGGTACACTCACCTTGAGCGCGAGGCAGCCGTCGCTGTCGAGCGTGTAGGCGAGCTGCAGCCGCGCGTCCTGCATGGCGCGGCCCCAGCGCAGCGCCACGCGCGCCACGGCGGCGGCGCGGCGCAGCAGCGCGGGCACGTCGCCTGCGCGCGCGCCGCTGCGGCTCACGCGGCTGCACATGTAGCGCATCGCCTCGCACGCGAACCGCACGCACAGCGTCGCCACTGGGTTCTTCTTGTCTGTTCACGACAACAGGGCAATTTGACTATAACCTTTTATTGCGTAACTATTTTTTTTTTTATTATTGCTGTGTCGCGTCGTGCGCATGCGTAGGTTTCTGTGGCAATGCAACGCATGCCGGGTACGACTAGTCAACAACAATATAGTGATTGTGGTACCGTGGCGCGCGATCTCGACGCTCAGGTCGTGCACGGCGGTGTCGGCGCGCACGCGCGTGCGCGCCGCGTTGTCGTGGCGGTGCGCGAGGCGCACGCTCAGGCGCAGGCGCGCGTGCAGCAGCCGGAACGTCCACGAGTCCACGCTCGACGACTCCCACTCGCACTCGTGGCTCCTGCCACCGACGAGAACCGATTAGCCACCCTTCGAGCGTTTACCAAATGAAACGGCAAGCAGAGGTGTACTGCTCGCCCAAAGTCTAAGTCCATCCATCCATCAATCAGACAAAAGACACCACTGCTGGACATAGGCCTCGCCCAATGAACTTCCACACTCTACACGACTCCACCGCGATCCTGTGACGCGTGTGATATCATCGCTCTACCGAATGCGCGGCCGCCTCACACAACGACCCTCATTATCGCCATTCTAGAATCTTTTAGAGATTTCTGGTAGTCCTGATACAACCTCCAAGCCGAAGCTTGTGCTAGGACTAGGCTCGCGCGCGTCACAAGTTGAATGATATAATAATACCAGCCCTTTTTTAATTTCCCACTGTTGGGCACGGGCCTCCCCTCAATGCGAGGGGGATTAGGCCATAGTCCACCGCGCTGCCCCAATGCGGGTTGGCGGACTTCACACGTCTTTCGAGGGGTTCTCTCAGACATGCAGGTTTCCTCGCGATGTTTTTCTTCACCGTTTAGCAAGTGACAATCATGGTTGAAAATGACATTCGCACATGAAATCCGGAAATTCCAGAAGTGCGAGCAGGGGTTTGAAACTGCGATCCTCGTTACCGAGGCAAGCGTTCTACCAACTTGGCTATCACTACTTCACAAGTTGAATAGCCAAATTGAATTCGGAACCTCTCAGTAACGAGGTCGACGCGTCTAGCCACTAGGTTTATTCACGTTAAAACAAGTAACTCACCCCATAAACGGCAGCATATCGATCTTGGCGACGACATTCACGCCCGACTCGCACTCGGTGACCAGGTTCTTGGAGCTCAGTTCGTTGATCAGCTCCGGGTGCCAGTCGATGCGCGAGCCGGCGCGCAGCGGGGACTGCGCCGAGCCGCTGGTGGTGCCGCTGCTGGCGCCCTGCAGCTCAGCGCCGCTCGCGAACGAGCTTATCACGTCCAGACTCCTACAGTCCTCGATGTCGGACTGAGACTTGGGCTCGGCACTCGAGCACTCGGACTTCGGTGGGTCGTCGACCTTAGTCTCAGTCGTGCTGCCTTTCGATACGTCTGTAAGCACTTGCTGGATAGTGAACGAAGTGTTGGCTTTCCTCGGCTTGGATTTTTTCGTCTTTTTATTAGTTTTCTTCTCGTCTTTGTCAATTTCCATCGCAGTAATGTCGTGTCCCGCCGCGAGTAAGTTCAACGTGTGGTCCGAGGCGTGGTTCATTTCTAACACCTTCTTGAACACGTTAGGGCTGGTTGATAGTTTTTGTATTTTAGAGTTCGGTTTAGGAGTTATATCGACACTAGTGATGTGTTCGACTCTATCGCGGTGCGTAGGGCTGTAGTTGCGCTTTTTCACTTTAAATTTAGACATGACCGCGTTCACTAATTTCTCCGGGTAATTTTCTTCAATTGGGTATATGATTTTCACGGGCGATATTGAGACTCTTTTATCCGGTTTTTCGCTGTCGACGGACGGCGGTTTCGTGCTGATGTCGGCTTCAAAGTTGCCATTAGTCAAGGCATCGTCGACCAGCGTGAGCGAGGAGCTCGCTTGAAGTAATTCCTTGTTCCCTTTCATGGCTATCAATGTGTTAGCCTCGTTATCTTTCACCTCCATAACTTTGACGTCTACAGATTGGTCTATGGACATAGTCTTGCTGGTGTTCGAATGAGTGATAGGAATCGCGTTATCAGAGCAAGCGTCGCCTTCCATGGCGTGCGACAAGCGACCCACGTTGTACTGCATCGACACTCTTTCGACCTCATATTCTCTGTCCACGATTTTCTCGGACGACGTTTGATCATACATCTTTTCAGTGGACCTGTTAGGATTATATTTATGGGCGCTTGCGTAATCTATGGCGCCTAAATTTATGTTGTTCAATGGATTATTGTGATCGAACAATAAAACGCTACCAGGTAAAAATGGCGGTATGGGACTTCGCGATTGCATTCGGCTCCTAATGAAATCATTCTCCGTCTCAACTTCGAACGATTTCTCCGAGGCGTTTGACACGTCATTTGATACGTTCATTTTCATCGGACTCTTCATGGAAATGTTGTAACACGATTCCGCGTTGGAGTACAACTCCGAGTCCATGTCGATTTGGCTGGAAGTCAGTAAGTTGGCCTGTATCTGCGTACTGCAAGTGGACGCGGACTTTTTAACGCTCTTGTCCAAACCGATCGCTTCGAACGGAAGCACGTCCGCCATGGGCTTTACTAAATCCAACATCAGTTCCTTCATTCCGTCCGAAACGTCTTTTAAGAAGCTAGGAATCACTTTGGCTTTGCTCTCCCTCATATACGACGTCTCTCCGAACGCCGTCTTCTTCAACGGCGTCATTTTCGGGTCGGATTTGACGCTGGTCTCGCTGATGGACTCGTCTTCGAAGTGTAAGGTTTTAACGACTTCGTTGCTCATTCGAACAGATTTTTTATGAAGGCTGCGGTCCGGACTGTCTTTCGTGTCCTCCATTGGGTCGGTGTCGTCTAGATCGAAGTGGGCCTTCTGTAACGCCGCTTGAGCCATCGAAATATCGTTGAATAAACTTTCTCGGCTTATAACTATTGAACGTCGGGTCGGGGCGAGGCTTGACCTTTTAGATTCCACCACTGCGCTCTTATTTTCTATTACTTGAGCTATTGCAGGCGCCGATTCTTCTTCGTCATCATTAACAGTCTTATCCGTTAAATGGGAGAGCATATCTAAAAGCTCTTTAGTATCATTAGCATTCTTAAAGCTTTTATTTGCTTTCGATTTTTGAACATTCTCAGCGCTTTCAGTAATATTCAAATCGGAACTTAGTACTTTCTCATAATGTCTATTTTTCAGCGAACTCTTCTTGTCTTCAGAAGGCTCCTTTAATGGCGAATTTGTTTTTTTAAGCTCGGGTATAATAGGTTCGTTGTCTTTATATTCTATAGCCGGGGGTTCTTCAACACATACGGATTTCGGGACGGTCTGTGACTCCTCGTCACTATCTTTGATGACGTAGAAGAGGCTTTCACTGGACGTGTGTGGTGCTTCCTTCGCGTTCACTACGGACGGTTGGGACTCGATTTTCGCCATCAAGCTCTTGTCTATCCCGCTCTCGGCCGACGCAGCGGACATATCGAGGAGAGCGTCTAATACTGATATTTTATCATTATCTAAACCAATATCTTTGGTATCTTCATTTTTGTCATCTGCATCATCCACATCCATTGATGTCACAGATGCTTTGGCTTCAGGAGTTTCACTTTTCACTTCGTCTACAAGCACTACATCTTTGATGAAACTCTGTCTGTCTGTAGTAGTTACATTATAAGAGCCTACTGATTGTTTGGGTTCTATATTATCGTCGCTGGCGCTGCTAGGTTTGGCGTCACTGCTAGTTGCGAGCTCTGGGTTCTCGCTTTTCAAATCGCCCTGGTCTGTTCTCTTCTGCTGCAGCTTCAGAGAACTGTGCGTGGTGACTGCTTGATACACGAAAATATCTTGATTAGTGTCTTGCACTGACATATTTGATTGTTTAACTTCAGATTTAATAGTCTGTGTTGCGACAATGTCGGCTGGGATCGGTTTGGACAATGAAAGGTTACCGGTGTCGCCGAAATTCATAGTTTCAAATTTATCTTGCTCTAAATGTGTGTTAATAGCTTCAGTGACTGACATATCAGCGTCTTTTTCATCGATTATAACTATTTTGTTACTAGAAGATTCTATCACAGCAACATCAGTCATCGGAACAACTTTAGGTGCATTACCAATTTGAGTTCCATCCAAATTTCTGTAGGAGCTCTGTTCTGAGACAGAATCTAGTTGGTCCAGTAGTAGATTTAAGGAGAAAGCTTGAGTCATTGAAATATTACCATCTTCTTCTCCAAATACAATTGTATTTCTCTTTTCTTTATTTTTTTCGCTTATTGCTTGCGTGGCTGATGTGTTACCCGCGTTTATATCAACCTCATCTTCAATAACTTGGTCTGTTTCTTTCAAAGATTTGTTGGTAGGCGGTACATTTTCGCTATATCCTTGGATAATGTTAGTGGGTACCGCTTGAGTTATTGATACATTGACTGTATCATTTTCATACATTACTTTTCTCACCGATTCATGGTGTGAAACATTAGCGGGTAATACCCGAGATAAATTCCCGCCTTGGATTACCGTTCTATCGATAGTTTCTTGTAGAATGAGATTAGAAGGTACGGCCTGAGTGACAGAGATATTGCCGTCGTCATCTTCATAATGTATCGTCCGTCTCTTTCTCTCAGGTTTTGGTATAACGTTAGAGGGTAACATTTGAGTGACGGATATGTTGCCATCTTCGAAGATGATAGTTTGTCGCTTCTCTTGAGCAGGTAGGAGTGCTGAGGGCACAGCCTGAGTTAACGAAATATCACCTTCATCATTGTCATATACAACTGTTTGCCTTCTAGTGTTGGACAGTATATTAGTTGGGATCGCCTGAGTTATAGATACTTGGCCCAAATCATCATCAAATACGACAGTTTGTCGCCTTTCGAGATCATTAACTATAATATTTGATGGTACAGCTTGTGTTATAGAAATATTGCCCGTCTCATTGTCATAAGTCACCGTTCTACGTCTATTGGTTATTATTTGAGCGGGTAAAGCTTGTGTGACTGAAATATTCCCGTCGTCGTTAACAACAGATTGTTTTATATCATTCCCAGTTATGATATGAGAAGGTACAACTTGAGTTATTGATATGTTACCATTGTCAACAATAGTGAGCCTTTTCGTAGATATTTCGACCTTATCCACAAGTGTAGTTGTAGACAATTCGTTGTGCACAGAACATTGATTAACACCACTGATGCCAGCCATTCCGGATATTTCAAATTTAGAATGTTGCGGGTCCTCAACAAAGTTCGGTAAATCGTCATGCACATTTAAAACTATCGTTTTTCTTTGCGGAGTTTCTGATAAATTAGGTAGCAGAGTCTGTCTGTAATTCTTCTCAGAATTTTCGGATTGTATAGTTAGTCTTTTTCCATCGAAAACTAGCACTTGGTTTGGTTCCTCGTTCAGTGCAAAATTGCCAGACTCCCGCGGCGCGACATACGGATTCACGACTATATTCTCTTTATCTGTCACCCAGTCATTGTTCATGTGAACCTTCTTCTCTATTGAACAGCTTTTAGATACATCCTGTACTTTAGGACTGTGCACTGTATCCGTAATGGACATATCCGATTCCTCATTGTGCAGAGCAACATGCGTCGTATTTAAATCAAACTCAATGTACTCAGACATGTTCTGTCTCTCTCTGGCGGGTCCATGACACACGACATTGTTGGAAACCCGTCCAATATCCCTCTCTATTTCGTCCAAGTCATCTTTATCATCCCCTATCTTATGCAGAGTCGAGAAGTTCAAGTCTATTCGACCGGACATCTCGCCCATAGTTGGCGCTGTGAAGTCATTTCCAAATAACTTACTCTGATGGTCAGTTAAGGCGCTGAGTTCGAAGTTGTTCTGTGGCGCTGTCAGCTTACAGTCTGTAGTTTCTATGTTGGCCAGTTGTTGGGTAAAGTTTAATGAGTGATTGCCAGGGTTGAGGGTGCCTATTAGGTCGACAGCCTCGTCGTCCTGGAACTGCTGGTCGAAGATTCGGTTACCAATGTGGCCGATGGGCTGTCGAGCTGCGTTCGCCTCAGACTCGTTGCCCGACGACTCCAACGACTTGTTGTGCTCTTCATAGAAATTTCTCCATGTCGTTGTTGCTTCATTTGTTATGAATTCACTGGAAAAAGTAAAAACAATTGAAGGTCAAAATTTATTTCAGCAAAGTTCTCACATGTGCATAATCACAACATTAATCTTGTACGAAAATCGTTTGAGATCACAGCTAGCTAGCTCAATCCATCTATCAGTGGTAGCACCCTCAACTGGACATAGGCCTCCTTAAGAACTTTCACACTATTACACGTTACGTCAGCACTCACATCCAATAGCTTCCTTTTGGACATATTGTATAAGGGCTAGGAAGATGAAGACTAAAATCTTGATAATAGTTACTAACGCGACGCCGGTGCGGCGCGAGAAGCTAACGCGGCGGCTCTTGCTCGCGTCGGTGGGCGTCGCCACGTTGAACTCCAACTCCGAGAAGGGAGTCCGCGGCGCGCGCTGGCTCTTGAGGATCGACGACCGACGCTTCCTACTGGAGGATATCAGAACACATGTTTGTTAATTATCATTATCCATGTGACATTGGGCTTAATGCTTGATTTGAAATACAATTAACGTTGGTAAGTTGAGAGTTTGTATGTCGCATTCACAAGACAGTGGATAGACTGCCATTAGAAGCATTAACGCAGTAACAGGAGGGGGCAAAAAACAGATCTGATTCTAGTCAACCACTGTGGCACACAACACACACAAGCTGTCAAGTACTTGTTAACATACCAACTGTTAACCACATACTGTTGTAACACATGCTGTTGTAACTTGATAACCAGGCATAATTACAAAGTTTACTACCACAGTCAACTCTTTAATAGAATACGTTATTGAGTTGATTGTACTAGTAGACTTGGGCCTAGATATGTAATTTTTATTGATGGATTTTTCACTTCAATTAACAGCGCTCAAACAAAACGGAGGCCTGCACATCTGCCTTAAACAGCAGAGGGTTGACCCCAATAAAAATATTACTGGTTTGCTCATTACATTATGACCTTAAGAAGGACAGCTCACATTACACTTATTTTAGTCAATTTTTAGTTTTCTGTACAGACAGTATTACCCACCACAGGACCTTTGTCCAGATAGACAGGGATATCCCACAGAATAATGCTAGTAATTGGATACCATGTGGGAAATTAATATTAACAATTTGCAACAAAAAAGCATTCCCATTGACTCTTCCCCACCCTTTCTCCCTGCCCCTTCACACAATAATGCATTAACTACTATGAGTCACAATTTTTGAAAATATTTTTATGTCTACATGCATTTAAATATTAAAATTACTTGATGGATTTTAATACAACTCGGCATAGTGACATCACATCCTATGTCCACACTTTGAAATTTCCATTGAAGCATTCCTGAATAAATTATCCTTCTGACTGCCAGTTCAATGCCAATGACAGCACCAATATGATACATTATCACCACAAAATTCCCCTAAGTGGTAGGCAGAGGTGCACAAGACTGGGGTAAAATTGAGTGTAGAATATGTAGGTATGACATGGAGCCGCGCAAGTAGGGCTTGTGTCACGACTCCTGCCGGTTGCGCTATCAATAGATCATACATCGTAATTATTTGATAGGAAATAGGAATGAGTCAGATAAGTATGAAATGTATACAATGCCGTTACATATCTGCCTTCACCATTAGATATCTGGACTGACTATAATACTTATTTATCTTCGAAATAATGAGAACAACGTTTATAAACTTACGTTGCGGCGGCATCGGAAGTTCTACTTTGATGTGTATCGTCCATTACGTTGGCACTGGCTATCAACCTCCACTATAACACTCAACTCATTACTTTATTCCAAGAAATAGGTGCGTATATGCTTTAATTATCATTTATTGTTTATATTTTTCAAACAATCTCATAATACGAATACAAACACAACGGCCGTAATTTTTTCAAACTCTGGCACTGACTGACAGATGTTTGAAAATTAAAATTCTTTGTTTTTGGATTTGATACCGCATCTTTTGAGCTTTTGAGTCATAGTAGTGCTGTTGTAGTCAATCTGTGTGCCATTATCGTCACAGTGTAAAGAGCGGTGAACCGTACTGTGACAGACAGTGGCTATTAATTTATTTAGTTAGAATATATAACTATTAAGTTAGAATATATTCATATCGGTTTATGTTTGCTTCTAGCAAGCAAAAAAATACTTACATAATGTAGATTACACAGAGGGCTGTGACTGTAAGAAGTGTAGTGTAGGCTGAACAAATCACTAGCCAAATGAGAACAGTGGCATAGTCTTCCGCACTCACCAGTCCAGACATTAGAAAAGTTAACTAAACTATACCTACATCGCTTCCATTAATTAATTGGGGGGTTATACAATTTTATTACTGTTTTTTTGGAATTTTTCACTTCATAATTTTGCTTCGTTGTTCCTGAAAATGTCATTTTGACAGTGCGGGTGTAATTTTCTTTTTATTTCTACCATGTAATGAACGAGCAATCAAAGGAGGAGGTTTTATTAACATTTTAGGTCATGTTAAACATCTATGAATGGCACAACTTGGCAACCAATCTATATGGCGGATTTGTAGCCAAGAGGCAAGTTAGTCATTGACATGCTAATTGGTAGAGATATGGTTGCAAAGTTATGCCGTTTGTAGAAGCTTAAATACAATAAATCTTAACTCAATAATAGAACATAATATTGCGCAAGAGTTGTTTATAGGCTGGCTATACCTTGGGTAAGTTGTCTAAGCAAAATCGGGCTTAAAGTTACTAATGACCAAGTGGTAACTTGATACATACGACTAGTGAAATCAAAACGGAACCATTTCATAGCCGCAAGTTGCTGACTCTCTTTAAAAATGTACGAAAACAAATTTAAATAGTCACAATGCTTTATTCATAATCCATTTCACACAAACAGCTGGAAGTAGTTGACCTCGATGTAGACATAGTCGACAATGTCGAGGATGATGCTGAAGAATAATCACTGGATCTGAAGGAACCATAAAAAAAGATCGAGTTGAATGAAACAATAAAAAAATATCTTAACGTTATCATATACTAATTAAAGTATCAAGATATCTAGACAAACCGTTAGTGCCTTCTCAAATGAGTACGGTTATTGTTAGCCACTATAACATCATTGTGAATGTCATAAGGCACTTATAGGGATATCCACTAGGGCGCTCTTTTTTTTATAACAAGACGCCCTAACTTTCCGCTTGGAGCACGAATATACGGTACCTAGCATCGGCGCTCCACGTGAAATCTTTGCGCGTTTTAGTCGTTTGGGGGCATGACTCACAGCTACACACAAACGTTACCATTTGAGCTTGCCTGTGTAAACCAGGCTTGCAAGTTGAGTTTTTTTTGTCAAAACTTGTACCTGCCTACAATAGCCTGCATCAGCAATAGTTCATTAGTCGGGTGTTACTTGCTAAGTCTGGCGATAGTCTGTCTGCTTAAACAGACTTTAGACTGACTGTCTAACCCGCTGAGACTGTTGGACTGAAACCTCATGATATGTGGCTTATGTATTTTTAAATGTTATATTTACCAAAGTGGTAGGCCAGACTGATGCCAGACTTACCTATAACACCGACGTACCATCCAATGAGTAGTACTGTTATGAATTCGGCACGTAGATTATAAATTTACTCAGTGGCTCGCACTTAGGGTCACAATCGCGAAGGAATAATTGTGTTTGTCACAATCGCGAAGGAATAATTGTGTGTGTTACCGCGCTTAAATTTCATTCAACCTTTTCTTTGTTTTCCTAAATCGAACTGCTTTATTTGTTTTTCTCCCATGCCGTGGTTTTCTGTTCCGTCCCGCACTCTCTTCCTGCTTCATACTCTCGTCTGTCATATCATTATCGTCATCTCTATCGTCGTATCTTCTCTTGCGCGCTTTGTATACTTCGCAAGAATCTTTCGGCATTACTTTCCACCAACGTTTGCCTTTGACGCGTTGTGTTTTCTGTATGTACACAAATAAACGTACAGAAAAACTCGATACTTGATTACGTTATTTTTTTTTAGTTAGGGTACATGTTGGTCCACACGAGAGGCCACAGTGTAATAACTCGACGGCGAGTGTAGTGTGTCTTTCCTTGCCAGGTCTACCTACCCTATGATAACCTAGGTACTCAATGAATCCTGGTTATTGATTGGCAGAACAGAGGCCATAGGCCCAATCTCAATGCTGCTGTCGAGATGCTGGCACACCCTTGTGGGAATGTCGTCGTATGCGCGGAAACTGTAGAGCAAGGTTCGTACATAGATGTAATGTAAGCATTTTATATATTGAAATTTACTAACAACAACACGAATAACATCGTTCATGTCATCAAGGCTCATGAACGATACTTCGTTATTGCCACTCCATATTATCTCGTTTGATCTTCTTCGGCGTATTCTCTTACATGTCCCGCGCCTGCTTTTTTTTTTTCGATTTCGTAATTTAGTAGATCGCATTTAGCTCATACCTACTGAATTAGTTTTTCTCACTACAACAAATTTCCGGATTTTACGAGGCTGTCTGCAATTGTCATAGAGCTATAGGTATAACACAGACCAATAGACAACAAGTTAGATAAAAAACCTGAGTCAAAAGTACTAATTTGAAATGATTTATATTATCTATGGCAATGACTTCAGTTCGTAGATTCAGAATAGAGCATTCAGTTTTATCAGTTCTATGGCGTACAGAATTTATCACTGCCATCTATTGTCGAGTAGATGCTCAATAGACTTTTTCTGTCTGTTGTGCACACAAACCAATAAGAGGTCATGCATCGCGGGAAATTATTGAACAGATTTTTATTAAACTTGGCATGGTGATAGCATAGAACCAGATTCAAGTTTTAAGATGATTTGTATTCTGGCTAATGGAAGGGTTTACGGGAGAGCTGAAAAACGAAAGTTGCGTATGCGTAGTGCCATCAGATTATATTATGCCATGCCATATGCCATTAGATTAGATTATTATTATTATTTTGGCTTTAACTATAGGTAGTTTTTAAAATCTTAGAATAATGACTAAAGCAGATTTTTTTTCATTTTTATTATTATTTATTTATTGATGTTGTACCGAGAAGAAAAAAACTTATTTTTTCAGGGAGGAACGAAACGTAGTAATGTCATATGACTATAGACGACAGTGCTACCAACACCACCAAATTGTCCACCATTTTGGTGCAGCTGATGTTTGTTAGAGATAAAATAATTTAGAATAATATCTAAATAATATCTCGAAATGGGTGCTTCATTTATTCCCATCACTGTTTTCACCGTCCTGTGGGGTGTGGTGGGCATCGTTTGCCCCTTCTTCGCTCCTAAGGGTCCTAACAGAGGGTAAGTACTTTACTTTGTCTTACACACAATTTCTGTTTATTTCTCGTACATTACTGGTATTTTACTGTTAATTTCAGGATCATCCAGGTGGTGTTGATGTTAACAGCGGCTACGTGCTGGTTGTTGTAAGTATTTGGACTTTTTTACGTGATTATGAATCATACAAAGTAGCTTATATTCTGACACCTTGATGTGAATATAATAATTGAACTTTCCTTGTACTTAGCTGTAGATGTATCCAAGAATTTATAATACTTGAATTCATTTCAATTCATTTAAATCAGATCAATGTAAAAATGAATTAGAGGTTGTACGTACTTATGTACTGTACCTAAGTCACAGATGATGGATAATAATGGTAAAGAAAAGATGGGTAGGACACACTGGCAGGTGCCTACAGTGTAAGTTTACCATATCTGAAAGTGTATCATGTGAAAACCAGGTTGAAACTGGTTTTTAGTGTTATGACATTAAATAATTTCTGAGATTAGCTGTTACAGACTGGTAAGTTCATGGACTGTTTGACAATATGTTTTATTTTATGATTGAGTAACAAGTAAACTCACATTTTATTGAATAGAAGTTGTCCCAAAAAGTCAAGATTAAATATTTATTCTTCCTAGCATTTGCACCATTGCACCATTACTTTTTGTATTTAAATAAACCGCAGGTCTAGCCTGATTACCGATATAAACACAGAGCAATTGCCATCTCCCTCTGAGACCCAACTAGTTATAATAATAATTTATTTAAAACTCTGTAAAAGTCTGTGTAGTTGGATTACCAGTAACCAAACGGGCTACTTCTTAGGATTTTTTAATAACAATAGGGATATAATTATTCAATAATTATTACTAGCAATGCAATAAACAAAAAATACTAGTTGTGTTGTTAGCTCCTCCAACTAAGCCAAAGCCTGTGGTAAGAGTAAGCTCGAGTCAATACATTAATGGCCAGGGTGGAGATTTAACCCAAATCCTTTCAGTACCTCGGCGGACTCAATTGACAGGTTTCAATTTATAGGTATGAAAAGATAATAATGAGCTGAATTTTTGCATTTCAGCTGGCTGTGTGCGTACATGGCGCAGATGAACCCGCTCATCGGCCCCAGACTGAACAACGAAACACTGCTCTGGATGTCGCGCCAATGGGTGAGCACAACAATAAAGTATTAAGGAACCATTGAATTATTTACACAGCACGATTTTTTTTGGGAGTCGGCTGGAACCCCTCCAGCCGCCGCCTAGACAGCAGAAAACGTCCAATGGGCGATGGGCCCCCACTCACCTGATCCTAGCTCGGTCGGAGGAGGACGACTCACATAGCGCCTCCATCCTCCACCCATCCATCTGTACTGAAGCACCAGGAGATGCTCTCACCCAGGGTGCTTTGCATTCTCCTTTGGGCACATGTAGCACCCCTATGCTTCACCCATCCGGCCGTGCTAGGGCACCAGGGGGTCTTCTCCCCCGGGGAGCCAGGGGGTGTGATGATGTTATACATTGACCATTGTTATACACTTTATTTTAACTCAAAGCTATACACTAGTTAAAATAGGATACCCAAATAGATTTTTTTTATTAAATGCCTTTGTCTGCATTTCTCTAATAGAAATAAATAAGTGTATGTACACATGCTTTCTTCGAGTCATTCATACTTCTAACTCGGACACAAGTGTCCGACCAATCTTCCATATTTTTTGGAACATTTGTTTCCTTGCTGTAGAGCTGACAAGAAACTTGATAGTTGTCTCTATCCACACGGGCTATCCCTAGATCTTTGGAAGGCTTGCGCGGTGCCATGGGTCCAACACATAGAGGCCCTTTTTGAGAATTCTAATGTCATGTTAGCCACCTGCTGGGGTCAACCGCTTAAAATGATAGTATAAACAGCGAATCGACCTCAGGAGGCAGAGGAACTATTGCAGGAATTATAGTTGTTATTATTAAAAGACTGAGGTTAGTATATATTCCTGGGAATATGAAAACAATGTGAGCAGTGTACCACCACTGTCGTTATACTAGAGAATAATACTCAACCCGTACTAAATGAATTACATGATAAGATCTACAAAGCCAGGTGTATGTGTCTTTTACAATACAAAGTTATTGTAGAACATGTTTTTTCATGGAGAGTTCAAAAAGGGAATAAGGATTCATCTCTTATATTCTTCTTAGTATATTTACTGGTGCTAGTTTACATAATTTTGCCACCAGGACCACAGAGTACAGGACAGACCACACAAGACCAGTCTAGTAGCTTCCAGACAAATGTTATTTGTGTACTTAAAACACCTCTGCTTCACTGTCTCGAGAAATATAGCCGACATAGTGATTATATATATATTTCTTTATATTAAAAACAAATCGAATACGATTGAAATAAAACTAATCTTACGCATTTTATCCCGTATATTATACGTTTTTTACGTTCCCGACGTTTCGGCTGCTTTACAGCAACCATGGTCACGAGAGGACAGGTGGTTGACGTCCTAGTGTCATAGTGTCATAGTTTGAAACGGGGTACCCTCATATTTTGTTGTTGCTTGCGGTCCGATCTACGCAGAAAGTGCTCACAGTGTCTTGAGGTCTTGCAATGGTGCGCTTGGTTTTGGATTTAATAATAATAATTACTGGACCCCAAGTTGGTGGTAGCACCCAGCCATCATCTATTTCAATGTGTAGTATTCGCGTAAATATTAAAATCAAATCGAATCCGAGATAATACTGGTACTAGAAAAAAATCTAGATGAAAACAAGAATAGAACGAGATGACGAAAACGTGAACAGTAAAGTGTGCGTCAATCATTGCGGCGCGGCGTCCGGTCGCGTTCACGTGAGCGCATCTAGCGCCAGCGACAGTTGCGCTACAAAGCCAGCGACAGCGACTCACGTGTGCTGGCGGCCAGAACTGGAACCATAGCGTTGTCTGTACGATAATAGGCCATTTGATGATGTTTGAAAAACTATCTTAAATTGTTCATTAATATGATGCGAACAATATAGGTCTTTCATTGTAAATTGTTCATTAATATGATGCGAACAATATAGGTCTTTCATTGTAAATTGTTCATTAATATGATGCGAACAATATAGGTCTTTCATTGTAAATTGTTCATTAATATGATGCGAACAATATAGGTCTTTCATTGTAAATTGTTCATTAATATGATGCGAACAATATAGGTCTTTCATTGTAAATTGTTCATTAATATGATGCGAACAATATAGGTCTTTCATTGTAAATTGTTCATTAATATGATGCGAACAATATAGGTCTTTCATTGTAAATTGTTTATTAATATGATGCGAACAATATAGGTCTTTCATTGTAAATTCCAGTATTTTCCATAAAATTCGATAATAAAGATTAAATAAATATAAATACCGCCAAAATGCGGCCTCGGGGTCACGTGACCCGTGTGAAAAAAAACTGCTGTAAATCCCAAATATTACCAAACTCGTATTGGCAACCTTGGGATGCAGTAATTAATATAATTAAATTCAAAACCTAGCGCACCATTGCAAGACCTGCAAACACAGTGAAAACTTTCTGCATAGATCGGACCAAACAACAACTAAATATGAGGGTACCCCATTACAAACATTAACATTAGGACGTCAAACACCTCAGGCCCCCCGTGACCATGGTTGCTGTAAAGCAGCCGAAACGCCGGGAACGTTAAAACAGAAAATAAACGCGATCAAATCCTTAAAATAAGTTTTATTTCAACTTTCTGACAGCGAATGCGTGAGTGAACGGTGCATTGGATTAATTAGTGTCGTTAAGATATCACTTAACACTATTTCAATATCGTTATCAACGCGACCTATGCACCGGCAGACGCGTCCGCCTTGCGGACACTGCACAGTAAATAATAGACTCCTTCAGTTGGAGTCAAGGAATAATAATTAATAGCCTCATAAGCAGGCATATTGATTTCTTATAAGGCTCATGCCGTATAGTATATCCGTAAATTATATAAATAAACGTATCACAATCGATTTTCTTCTTCTTTCTTTACGAAATGAAATGCGATGAAATAAAATAAACATGAATATGGCCTCACCCTCAACTCAGTGGGTATTTTGCGAATGTCAAGTAATTAAAAGTAATAACACATTAATAAATACACATTATAAATAAAATAATTGATGTGACATGAAAAGATAAAAAAAGGCGTGTCCCACATTCGTTTTTATTGTCGCGCTTATGCTCCGATGAGTTACACACTAAAACTGATGTCGAGATTGACCGTCGAACCCACTGACATTTATGGACAGAAACCCTAGACTGACGGATTTAAAATATATTAATATTTTCGTCAGTCTGGTAATAACCAAACTGATGGGAAAGACAGATGCCAAACTGAGCGTGTGAAACTCAACGTAGACCATATTATTGTAGTTTGTTTTTAATCCAAAGTAGGTATAAACATAATCTAATATTCTATGAAATTCTTTGATTCGCATTGTTCTGATCTGACAAGACATTATTTTTTTCTTAGTCGCAATATTCTTGACTTAACATTCGCGGTCATTGCATTTCTGTCATTTTCTTTGGTCAGTCTAGCACAAGGGACTGAATTATGCATTTATTGATATATCAAATTCTAACTAAACAAAATGTACGTAGGGTACACATTTCTCCAACCTTCCAATTGATACGGCTAATTTATAAGCAGTCCATATCTCAGTTGTAGTGGTCGGCGGCGCTATTCGTAGCGAACGAAATTCCGGCTGGTCGATATATTTAGCTGCCTATTACCGGCCGGCCTAGGATCAAGGGCGCAAGGCAAGGATCGCTGCAGCCGCGGTCACCGCGCGCTCTCACGCTGACGACACGCCAATAACATTGCCAAAACAGTCCACAGCCGGGGCAGGGTTGGCATAGCGCAGTGTTCCAACTGTTATAACTGCAAGGTCTATTATTCTCGACGTAGCTCCGCGGTGCGGGCGGGTTCATGTATTATGGGGTTCGTTTAACACGTGTGCAGCTCGACATTAATCATGTAATAACCCCAATGCCTCGCTTTGACCTATACCACTTCAATAGAAAACACCTTCTATCATATCTCCTCCATAAATATGTCGCTAGCAACATTCGGAAACCAAAAATACCATGCCGAATTGCGTAATATACTTCCGCAAATTACAAATACTTTAGAGAAATATTAAATGTGTGTACTGTGCCAGTTATTTTTAGAGACAATATGTAGGAAATGATTTTACAGTTAGGAATCGCAGAACATATACATATTTATGTAATAACTTTGGAGACGATCCAATTATTTAATGTTTCTGTTACAGGTGTAAGGAGCCCGCGGCGGCGCTTGCGCATAGCTATTTAAGAGTAAACTCCACCATCGTGTCGAATTGTATTTATTGTAACCACCTGTTATAAAGCGGTTAATTCAGTGTTATAATCGAATGTGAACACATTGAAATAATCTAAACTGTTTATAAAAGTATTGTACATTGAAACCTCTTTTTTTCTCTATGGTATCAAAGGGTGTGATTTATTTATCTGTACTCGTTAGAAATTCATACCGAGTGCGGTGATTCTGACGTCACCACACCGGCCCCTAAGTTTCCAATGATGTTCAAAACCATTCCATGATGTCTGTTTTGTAAAATAATTATACCTTGTACTAATTCTATGTATATGAATATATCTTTAATGTAGATAAATAAATTATTTCAGTTGATGTTTGAATTTATTTTAAGCCCCGGCTTCGGCAGTACATCCCTCGATTTTGGTGGTCTATGGTCAGCGTTTTAATCCCACTAATATTATAAATGTGAAAGTTTGGATGGATGGATGTTTGTTACTCAATCACGCCAGAACGGCTGATCGGATCTGGATTAAATTTGGCACAGAGATAGATTATAGTCTGGAATAGCACATAGGCTACCTTTTATCCCGGTAAAATGTATGGGTCCCGTGGGATAGATTTGTTTTAATTTTTCATAGAGCAAAGGATCGACATGATTTACAGAAAAGGACATACTTTTTAATCGGGGGTAACACCGCGGGGCGCAGCTAGTACATTCATATTTAGGTTTCATATGTCAAAAATCCACTCAATTATCCCGGGAACACTAGGAAGACTTGTTTCGCCGTCCCACTGCTTATTTAACGTGTAGTTATCTGTAACTTCCCTAGTAATTAGTGTCATAAGTTAATGCCCGGATAATAGTTGGCAAGTTCGCAAGTGGTGTGACATATTGACTGGCCTGGTGTGTAAACAACTTTTTGAGTTTGTAAATTGTCGCAGAATCCTTCGCATACTGATTTTAAGATAGTACTTGTTAACTGTAATCATGTAAAACGAGACCTAGTACATATCTAGATGGCTCCTTAGCTATTTTTTTTCCAGTGAACACTATATTTTACATAATTCAATAAGAGGCAAGATCCATACCTCTACATTGTAAAGAGGTAAATTTTGTGAGTTTGGATGTAGAGGCTAATCTCCAGAACTACTGATCCGATTCTGAAAAGGTTTTCACTGATATAAACATATATGCTTTGTTACATCGAGGAACCAGGGCCAGAAGCCAGACTTGGTACATTGTACACAATAATTGTGATGGACCGTCCTATACCTACATCATATTGTATAATACTATGTATATAGTTCAGTTACAGCGTAAAGAAAGCCTTTTCATACTTGACTAAGCACTTCTCCTCTAAATATGCTTTGTCACATAAGAACGTATAAATTACTAGGTAAACCGACATCAGCAGGGCTAGCGTGAGGGCTGAGAAAAGCGTTGGCTCTCTCTTTCATATTTCATAGACGAGAATTAGACAAAATGGATATATCTCACGTTTTCTCATATCACAGCCCACTATAGCCGCTAGGTGGCGCTAGGCCTATAGTAACACTGAATGAGACCTTAGGTAGAATATGTTTAGTCACACTGTTATGTATGTGCGTAGACATAGGAGGAGCATCACGCATGCGCAATAGATAACAGCACATTACAATCGTCTCGCGGCGAGTCGGCAAGCGGCGTCACGTGCCGCCCACAAATAGATCTCTCGGTGCTACCATTACTAAGACACGACATTTATGTTTCACAAAACGGTCGCAGTTTGTTTCGGTAACATTTTCAACAAATATGGAGGGAAGGGAACCACTCAGCTCAGCCGTCCTGACAATATGGGCTTATTTGTAGCCCAGCTGTCCTGAGGATGCCAAGCTTAGAGGCGAAACACGTGTCGAATTCTTTGTAGATCCACCTCGTTGTTTCGCGGAGAATTGCTTTTTAGTTATAGCTTAGTTGTTTGGTTTATGATTGGCAAAATTGACGACCCTAGGGTGCGTCCCCCATATTTATTTAGCCTAGTTTTATCGATTAGCAGTACCTAACATTTTCTTTCAGTGTAGTCCGCCTGAAGTTCAAAGTTCTCCTGACCATGATGGGTGACCATGAAATGGCTCAAAAAGTTTGAGCCCCTAAAAACATTTAACATTCATATGGCAGTCTTCCTTGTGGCTAAAGTATATATACAATTTAGCAAAGCCTGAAGACATTAATATGTGAAAAACTGTTTAGGGTCCTTTTCGCATGGCAATACTTTTGGGGTCGAGTCACCTTCGTCCGTAGGAGAATTAAGTACCCTCGAGATACCCTACACGTGACCCTGGGTGGTGCCAACCAGGTGACAACTCTACTGGTGGTAGGCTTCGGCCGTGGCTAGTCACCACCCACTGAACAAAGCCATGTCGCCAAGCGGCCTAGCCGTGTTCCGGCATGATGTTCGGTGTTGCCATTCATGGATGGCGGGTCAGATCAGCTGCGCTGCATGTGCCTAGTGAATGTAGCGTCTCGATCTACTGCCGCCTTCCTACCTAGGCAAGTATGCTCCATCGTAGATCTCATCTTCACTTACCATCAGGTGAGATCGAGATCAAATACTTGCCTATAATGTATAAAAAAAAAAAAAAAAAAACGTAACTTTAGCCAGCTTGTCCGTCCCGTGTTAGTTATAGTCCCGTTGAAGCAAACAAAATCGTAATGTGAGCGGGGCGGATTTGAAAATGATTGTGATACAATTACTTTATGTATGGAAAATATGAGATAGCCATAGTGTATGCGCGCTCGGAAGTTAACGACGTGAGCGCCGAACAACATTTCTTTATTTTTTTGCAATACTACTTAATGGTTAAAAAAAAGTGCAACTAGAAATAATCATTGTCTATGTTTTAAAAATAATTCCGTGATGTAATTCGTAAAAATATCGCGGTGGCAAGGAAAATTGTAAATAATTAGAGCCTATAGTTTACATTATTTTTTTATCGAGACAATTTCACGTAATCGTGTTTTCCTTTTGGGCGATTCTAGATCATGTACTTAAATTATATATATATATATCCAAAAATTAGGTCCATAGTCCATAAACTCAATGAAATACGTGGAATAGAAAATCAACCAAAATCTCGATGCCTCCTCATGTCCCCGCATAATTACTGCTGCACTTAAATAAACAAATGCAACACTTTGGGAACACCAGCCAGTATATTAAGGTATACCTACTGCCTACATAACAGCTATTCAGTAGTGATTTTAAGAACTAGGTAAATATCTAAGTTGCAACATCGATATTACAACAGCACGCGACATTGAAGGCTTATTCGACTTCGGTCTGTTATCTGGTTATGTATGTACCTCGTCACCGATTGAACAGATACTATACGGAATACGGACACTAAGCCTTGATACGTTTGATAACGTGAAGGTAATCATATCGAACTCCGTGAGTATGGAATTCTTCACTTTTCTGCTCAAAAGTTCAATATCATAGGAGGTTACAATGGCCTTACCTATGGCCTACCTAGTGTGTAAGGTGTATACAACTTATGTAAACACCCGTAGCAGCACCATATAATAATAATACCAGCCCTTTTTAATGTCCCAATGCTGCGCACGGGCCTCCCCTCAATGCGAGGGGGATTAGGCCATAGTCCACCACGCTGGCCCAGTGCGGGTTGGCGGACTTCACACATCTTTCGAGGGGTTCTCTCAGGCATGCAGGTTGCCTCACGATGTTTTCCTTCACGGTTTAGCAATAATGATAATTATGGTTGAAAATGAGATTCGCACATGAAATCCAGAAATCCCAGAGGTGCGAGCCGGGGTTTGAACGTGCGATGCTCGTTACCGAGGCAAGCGTTCTACCAACTTGGCTATCACTGATTTTTTTTCAGCACCATATTATAGGTATATTTAGTTGATAACTACTTGATAATATTCATAGACCCAGTATTAACAATATAATTAAGTGGTTTTCAGCTCCAAGGACTCGGTACTGGCGTTCACTTGCCGATGTCAAGTACAGCAGAGCACGGTCACGCGTGGGCTTACATAAGAAAGGGCGAGTCGATATGAGATGTCTCGTATAGATGCGCGTGCGCCGGCTTGGCAGCGAGCCAACTGTTCTACGCACAAAGCCGCGTACATAAGTAGCGCAAGGTCGCTAACTAGGGTCAAACTCGATATTTTTAATAACACTTATGTAATTGGAGGATGGTGGATGCGAGTGGCGGAGGACCGTGATGTGTGGAAGTCATTGGGGGAGGCCTATGTCCAGCAGTGGACGTCTTTCGGCTGATAGCATAGAATAGCATTATGTAATTGAAGGAAAAAACGCTGAAATATAATATAATTAGACGGATATGGGCTCTAGAAACATGCTGCAGAACATTCTGCAACAGGGCAACGTTATAGAAGGGTTATAGGATATCTATTAAATATGTTCAACGCCCGACACTCGTGTTGCGGTGTTATAAGTTGTCTGTCCGTGGCATCGTAGTACCCAAACGCGTGGACCGATTTTGATGCAGTTTTTCTATTCGAACGTTGGCTTAATCGGGGTGGTTCTTAGCGATGTCTGCAGAAAATCTGTTCAGCTATTTCAAGAACATCAGCTCTTTTCCAAATCGGTGTAGGGATTTTTCATATAATAGGCCAATTTATTCTGATTTTCTCGTTCGATCGACTTAAAATTTGGCACACTTCATAGATTTGATGACATATGAAATCCTCGCCCGATGCTGCAATCAGATCTATCTGCAGACTACCCAAGTTCTCGTGTTTGAGCTCATTGAATTGGTAGACCAATGAGTAGTTGACTCAAACATCACGTGACCAGGACCAGATGATGGAGCAGGAAGGTGGCCACAGGAACTCGGCTATCTTAACCATAGACCAGCCGAGTTTGGACAGTTGACAGAGTTGGAAGAGTGTAAAAGCCTAAAATAATTAGTACGTAAAATTTTTTCGACCACACAATAACGGGCCCGAGCTTTAGTGTTATTTTTCAATGTAACTCGTGAGTAATGGTGTTGGCTATATCATAACTTAGTAGTATGTATGAATCTTAAAAATAATCAACTTTAATATTTATTTCCTAAAAAAAATGCTTCTAGCCCCAAAGAAAATAAAAATAAATGCTTTTAGAATGGAATGTGATACTTTACAACGGTACGAGGACGATCCCTGTAACAACCAGATCAAGAAGGCACTTAAGTTATGTAAGCAATGCTAAGCATGACACTGCCAAATCAATACGAACACCATAATATAATGTTGGTTGCCAAAAAATCCCGTCATGTTTCCCGCAATGCGGAACTCGCTATCTAAGCAACGTTGCAGTTGCCAGACATTATCTGAATGTTAAAAGTGTTAACATAATAATTATCATCATATAATGCGTAATGATGCTGATTGATGAATGTTATTGCCATGGGCAATATAATTTTCTTTGTTGTTTTATTTGTCAAAACGACACCTAGAATTGGATTTCCTATAAGCTGGCAGGCGACGTGTTCGATAAATGGATGTAGGTAACTTTATGGAAGTTTGCCCTGACTATTAGTAGGTATGTTTACTTTATAGTAGATACAGAAGCCAGTCGCGTCGGCACTCTCTTATTGTAGTTAAGTACACAAAATTTTCATCATTATAATTTGTCGACGATTCATTCTAGTTTATGTTTCAATTAGTAACGAGATTACCTAACAGTTGACTATCTAGTCTCGTATCTCGGCGACAACCTTGGAGTGATAAGTGACGCATTCAAGTTAGCTTGTAATGCCTACACACAACTCTAAACCACGCATCATCATTATGCCTCTCATAATCTGGTTGGGTTAGCTGTGGACCGCAGAATTCACCATCTGTCCTTTGGCCATTATTACGAGAGGAGAATTTGATTGCGAGGCTTTGGTATTCAATCGATTTCTACTCCGCGAGCGAACTAGTGACAGGAGGGCTGGCTCTTCCTCGCTCAATAAATCAGCATGATAATACAGCGAGGAAGTGCAGCCAGCATTCTTGCCGCCATTCCACGAGGACAAGGTCTTTTTGATACATCGTTTGATTTCCTATTAATTTTGACTTTAATTGAAAATATTTCACTTCATTAATAGTATCTAATGGTCGCTGAAATGTTGATCTTGAACCAGGAAAAGGTCTAAGAGTTGAGACCGATTTATATAGGGTAATGTTCTAAGTGGCAATTCATTGTCATTTTTACAATATATAAGTACATCTATAATAGCTACGACTTTGTTATAGAGTACCTACGTATAAATTATTAGGTCACGCACGAAGGCTGAGGTGGATCGATGGCGTGAAAGGTCGTGACGTGACCCTACGAGGAGACCACAGATACTGCTACCATCTAAGTGAACTTACCGTTTTATATACTTATTGCAATCAACTTAGACCATTTTAGGTAGGTACATACCTAATTACAAAGGACGTCGATAAGAAGAATCGAACAACGGATGACATCGGTATTTTTAATGTAGGTTTAAAATTCGATAGGTTAACAGTATGTATAAATAGTTAATTCAGTTAGATGAAGTTAATAGTGAGAAGTTTAGGCTAGTTTCCATCAGAAAAGTTCGGTTAGTTATATGTACGACGAGAATAGGAACAGGATGAACCCATGAGTCGCGCCACTGCGCAATGATTCAACTCCAAGACTTCACACCACCACTGATGTGTTCGTAGTGGTTAAAACCAGTAGCTAAGCCACGAATGTCGAGATTGAGCCGCTACTGAACGCAGTCAATTTGTTTGTCCGCCACATCGGCGCAGATTCCAATGGCCGAGCAATTTATTCTAAGCATAGTAGGTGGTCACAAAATATACGCACAAAACGTGATTTCGCCTGAGTATTAATTAAATGAATACCTACCGGACTAACGTAACCTGATCAAGGACGGGAGAGGGCCGAACTCTTGACCAGGGACATTAGTAAACACGTATGTATAAAACATTGGATTGTCAAAGGAATTTTGGAGGAGAGGGGTGTTTGAACCCCAAAAATCCCGCCTCTGTCTACGGCCTTGTACTTAATACAAAGATAATTTTGCTTGCAGACGCTCGGAAACTAAATAAAGTACCTGTCTTACTACAAGGCATTGTCAGGCCAGCGTCAGGTTATATAATGAGCGCCACCGACACCGCAGTGCCGGGCCAGGGCGGGGGGAGGGGGTTTCCTCTACTTATCTGTAGACAGTGCACTTCAATATGATACTGATGATGATATGAGATCAATGAGATTTGAAAATCTGTTTGAAAATTTATATATTTATTACATAATACCTACTACTATAATCATAATCATTTACAAGAAGATTTTTAGCTAAATTTGTGGGGGTGTGAAGGACAATAGGAACGATGGGTACTCGGGGATGGCAGTGAATATACCCTGTCAAGCCAAACTGAACCGTACTGTTTACTTTCATATTGCTTAACTCAACAGTAGAAAACTTTTCTGACATAGGTGTTTAGAACAAACTAAACATATAGTTTTTTTTATTATTTTAGTAGCTTTAGTAAGTGTTATTTAGTATGTCCGCATCACTAGCAACATTTTATTATATTTAAGTTGGTAGTATTGTTTTTTCCTTCTTCCTTTTTTATTTTTACTAGCGACAAGTGTGCTCCGCAATAAATATTTAATTTAATATATTTACCGCATTTTAATTCTATATATGCGCGGTGGTCCTATAGGTACTAGGTATATTTACATATTTCCTGCCGCAACTAAGCTCTTTAGTTCTTTAGTCTTTAGCTTTAGTTATTAGCATCTAAGGTGGACATAAAATGAGTTTTATGTCAATGATTACATAACACGCGCCCTTTCGATCGGCGCGGGCCGCCAACTCTGGCTTGTGTTCCGCAATGTTATGTAACGTTACCACAAACAATAATGTTTATTTTACAGTCGCGAATGAGGTTTGTATTAACAAGGATTAGTGTACTCGTTTCTCAGGGTAGATACGCCAACCCAACCTAATTGCATTATGAGTGTTCTTGAAAATACCTATCTAGAACCTGGACACCTCGAGTGACACCTAACACACACAGAAAAAAAAAACAAATCATCATATTCATTATATCTGTGCATCATTGTAAATAAATTAATCAAACAAGTGTCATTGTATAAATCCATGCTCTCCATTAAATTTCTAGTATGTAGATCTTTCCTCCTTCTAACTTTTCCGCAATGAGAACCTGGCTTTTGGCAAAACCCGTATCAAATCGCGGGTAATGTCAATCCAGGCCTCAAATTACACATCATCAAACAAAATGAGAAATATTAATATCTCTCTTGCGATTTGAAGCACCCAACAGAGAGACAAAACTTAATAAAAAAAAACACATACAGACACCGAGGTCAACGAAACACATCTTCTGCCCACAGGTGCGTTTTCGCACTTAGCAGTTGTCCGTCGTCAACCCCCACACTGGCAACAGCCCAAGCCGAGGTCGCGCCTCCGGGGCCCTTGAGCTAGTTGCCCCTTACTCTACTGTGTGGTGTGAGGACCCATTTCCTATCTATTCGTGTATAGTGTACGTAGACTAAAAAAAACTGACTCAATAATTTTCCATAGGTTCAATTAATCATATGACAATGGGCTCGGCTGCTCGCCCTCATTACATTGGAGACGAATACCGTCACCACTTCGGTGTACCTCTGCCTATCCATTTGGGGATTAAAGGCGTGATGGTGTATATACAATTCATCGCTCCACTATTCTCCTCCTAAAAACTGCAGTGTAAAGAAGTCTTGGAGGGCAGCAGTCTGTGGCTGCGCCTACATGTTGATGACTTTCCAAGTGAATGTTCACATACATCCTGAATTCTCAGGGTAAAGGTTACATAAAGTCGTTCACCCAGATGAACCAACCTCCTGACACCAATTTTAGCACGTTACGCTTCTATAACCTTCAGAATATTTGCTGTGAACAATAGCTGACTGCCAACTTGTCCGTTCCGGTGGCCAAAACTGGAACTAGCGGTGTTATTATGTACATAAAGTTTTATTTGACAGTTCTGCATAGACAGTAGCGCCGCTGTGACTGGAAAATACTCATTGGTATTATGTTTGCAGCATTATGTAATTCTGTACAGGGTTTTTAATGTGCTGAGCTATACACTGCCAATAAAAATATATAAACAATTGCCAATTATACGATTCAGCTGAGCATTTTTGACATTGTAGTAATTTCTGGCACCTACAGATCACCTCGTAATACTGAATTACTGATATACCTACCCAGTACCTCAGGCGATGAATGTGAAGAGCAGGGTCGATGGCCCTGATGATGAGTTTACACTATTAACTCATTTCTTTAGTCGCCTTTTACGACCTATCTCTATTTCTATTGTAGTGTAGACAAGACAAGCGGTCACAATTTTTATTTATTACAGTTTTGTAATTGCTCAGTGTAGACATACTTACAGCCCATCCGGAGAGGGCCGCGGTCCAACCGATCGTCCCTGTCTAGTTGTTTGTTCGCAGTACCGCCGAGTGACAGACAAAGAATGATTCAATAGTTAAAAAAAGTATTCGAATAGCCGTCGTCGCTTTGTTCCTAATGTTACAAATTGTACACCTCAAAACACATTACGGTTTATACGACACAATTTGTACACGCGAATATTCATTTTGTACCTATGAAATGAAGGACGAGAATACCTTGAATCGAATGTCAGCTGCGGTTAAATGGGCAGATGAGAAAACGACACCCGGTTAACGGTGGTTGACGGCGGTTCAAAATGGCCGCACACTGAGCGTTAACAAAAGTAAGTACATTGTGTTTGTAATACGCTGATTTTGAATTTGTTAATTCGAGATTTTAGGATTTTTAGTGTGAGTCTGTTATCATGCATCACAACATACCAACATATAGGATACTTTCATGTTGGTCAACGGGTGGGTTTCTGCAGGCTAGGTATTTAAGGACGACAATATACCTAGTCATCGTCAACAATGGGCATCGTGAGGGAGCTGCCCTCCCTAGCTCATGGAGTCAAACGAAAAATGTAAGACCAAATCACTAATGATGTCAAGAAATTATGTGCCTCTATAGTATCTTGGCAGATGAGAGTAACCGTACAAAAACCACATTTTACGTATTTTGAACATAATGACTAAAATTATAAAGTTCAAATCGCCAATAGTGACGACCTACTTTGAAATGCAAGTAATATTGATTGATGCAAACCTTTACGGCCGGCCGAGGGTTTGGTGTTTTATTTGGAACGCAGACAGTAGTAGATTAGGTCAGTGGTACATTATTTAATCTGTGTACCTACTCAAAGCAATGGTGCAATGTTCCTCTACACTAACGTGTGCACTAGATTGTTTATTATAGCTCTTATTAGGTAGATAAGATACCTAATCTGCAAGACCATGACGCGGTGGTTGAAGGTTAGGTTATTTTTTAGGTTAGCTACTCAACTAGGCACCTATCTCGATGTAAATGTACTTCCTTTACAATGTACTGTGGCACTAGGTAACTATAGGTTACCATGCATGGTAAACTGGTACTTGTGTGTCAGAATTCGTATTGATAAACTAGGTATGTTGGCTTCAATACCTACTTACAAACTTAATTAATTAAACTAGTAAGAAGTTAGGTACCTACCTAGATACGTAGTGCTCGTTCACTCGTTTAATTAGATAGATAACTCTACGGAATACGGTTGTAGACTCAAAATCAGTTCAAATAAATATTCTTATGTAGTTACATAGTAGTAAGCACTAACCTACCTATCGAATTTAAATTGTTAAACTATACGGGCGCGGCCGTCGCCGCCTGACGACTACTGTAGGCAAATCATTTAAAGATAAGACGTCCTTGAACTTAACTTGTGGTATACTTACCTAATGTTAATGATTGAATAATTCGACAAGCATTAATTTAAGTCTAAATCATTAAATATACGTAATTAGTTTTAAATACTCACAAAGGTTTAGTAAGACACTAAAAAGGTTTTGTAATGCGTTGCGTAACCAACGAGACATACCGCCGCGTGACGCTAGGCAACGTCATGTGTTAAGTAAATAGTATCTAGGGAAACCCTTGTAATGAATTAGTTACTACTACTCACTCTTTGGTACACGTATTTATGTATGGAAGCTCTCACCTGAATGGAATTATTATGATAGGTAAGTACCTAGAGTAGTAATAGGAGGGTGGGAGGAGACTTGTACTCTGTATGAATGATCTAGTAACTAAGCTAGTCTATAATATCGAATGTAATGCTTCGTAGGTAAAGGATGTATGTATATATGTAAGTAGTAATCTTAAAATTCGTTTTTCATAACAATGAACCATGCTTGGTTTTATTGTCTAGTATAGAGATAGCAGACACTAGGTACTTATGTAATTTCACAGTAAATAAAAACTCATAAAAATTTCCTTTAACATTTAATTTTCTAGAATTATCACTCGATTTGCATGAATTTTTCGCTCAAAAAAACTCACACCGAGCTAATATATTAGCAGGAGCAGGGCCACAACTGCCCGGAGCATCAGTACTGAATGTTACCAACATGTGGGCTCCAACTACATCACACACTTTTCAAGTGCAACTAAAATTAAAATGTCTACTAGGTCACCATGCACACCCCAACACTAATACATACAGCATTGTTACATAACAGCTTTCATAATCACATGATTTTGATTTTCAGTTTTTTACATAATCGTTACATACAAGTTGTGAATATCACTCCTAAATTCATAGTACAAGGTCTCGCTCCCAATGCTACTGATCAGTGGTGATTTAAAGACTTGAAATTGAGAACTTCATACATTTTACCACTGATAACATTATAAGAGTATAACAAGCAGATTCCAACAATGATTTAAAACGGTCAACCTTGGCCTCTAACAAAAATGAGGTTACATAACACACACTGATCGAGTGATTTGTCACTGAAAGCAATGATGTTTATAATTCACAAAGAGAATATAGTAAATCTTGTAGTGGAGAGCTTGGTTGGATATGTTATGCAACAGTTTCGGTTGGCTGTCACTAGGCGTAGGCCAGCAGTTATGTAACACCAACTTTTAGAATAAAACAATGAATGTTGGAATCAATGTATAACGCTTTTATTTAACTAAAAATAAGTTACTAGGTTAATTTCCGCGCCTAATAATACATGATTGAAGGGAGTGATCAGCGGTGATTTGGAATCACAATAGATTGTAATTACGGTAACAATTCTTACATTAGACTTACAGCACCTTCTTGATCTCGTCGTAAAGGACAAGCACGAAGGCACCGCCCGTGCCTCTGAGGACGTTGGAGAAGGCTCCCTTGAAGAAGGCGGCGCCGCCCTCAGTCTTGGCAATGGTGGACCAGCAGTGGATGGTGTTCTTGTATAGCATGTCGCTCTTAGCGCGGCCAGACTGCATCATCATGCGCCTACGCACGGTGTCGAAGGGATAGGACATGATGCCGGCGACGGTGGTGACGACCTGAGCGATGGCCCAGCTGATGACGATGGGTGTGTTCTTGGGGTCGGGCAGCATGCCGCGCGCTGTGTCGTAGAAACCGAAGTATGAGGCGCGGTAGATGATGATACCCTGCACCGACACGCCGAAGCCTCTGTACAGGCCGGTGAGACCGTCGGACTTGAAGATCTTGCTGATGCAGTTACCGAGGCCGCTGAACTCGCGCTGGCCGTCGCCCTTGCCGACATCGGCGGCGAGACGCGTACGCGCGAAGTCGAGCGGGTACACGAAGCAGAGGGAGGTGGCACCGGCGGCACCGCCGGACGCGAGGTTGCCCGCGAAGTAGCGCCAGAACTGGGTGTTCTTGTCTACGCCGCCGAGGAACACCTGCTTGTACTTGTCCTTGAAGGCGAAGTTGAGCGCCTGTGTGGGGAAGTACCTGATGACGTTGGCGAGGTTACCGCGCCAGAACGAGCCGAAACCCTGCTCCTTAGGAATGCGGACGAAGGCATCGATGATACCCTTGTAGCGCTGGTCCTCGGCGATCTGTTTGCTGACGTGCTGCACCTGCAGCAGCAGCTTGACGCGCTCGATGGGCGCGACGGCCGTCTTGGAGACGGCGGCGGAGATGCCGCCGGCGAGGAAGTCTTTCGCGAACGCGACCGGATCTCCGAGCCCCTTCGACATTTTGTTCGATTATGTGGGTTCTTCTCGGGCAATTACCTCGCGGGCGAGGTGGGTCTGGTGATGCACACACGGAATGGAAAATCACGAAACACGAACCCCTGATTTATTTAATCAGGAGATTTAGAGTTATTTCGTGATCACGGGAGCACGGGGGTAGGTGTGTGCCTTTTTTGAAATTCGATCGATCACGTTCTCTCACAGTTCTGCCCAGAGGAGCGGCGCAAAAGAAGGAAGGAAGGGGCAGATGTTGCCAACCTCACGGCAAAAGTACCACGAGGTCAGGGTGTCTGTCGCGAGTTATTAATGTCCCCAAAAATCTAAATAGAGATTCGTAATGATTTGCCTATTCATGATGAAATATTGATAGTATAAATGATTAAAAAAATAATTCTTACTTTATAATATAAAAAGTAATATGTGACATTCAAGAAAAGTAAAATACACTTAAAGATTCGATTAGTTGCATGCCATAAATCTCCAAATCTTGATTTTATGTAAGGTTACCAGTTATTCATGAAAAAAGTACAATATTTTTTTCTTTCTTCACAGAATATCAATTATTTTGTAACGTTATTATACCCATTTTTTATTATTCTATACAATTTCAGGGTAAGTTCCTAAAAGAGGGAAACACACGAATGACGTGCACTTTTTGCGTTTTGTTATTACGCAGACCCCTTGATGAAATTTACGAAATTAGTATGTATATTGCATTTATTTAAATCAAATTATGGTGAGTTTTTAAGTATTTAAAGAGGTTAATATAATTAAGATATAAAGAAAATTTTGGAATTAAAGAAATCAGTTAATTTTTGATTTCCACAATTTCGTTGTAAAAGCTGCAATTTTAACGCATTCAAGGCTACCAACAACCTACGGTGCTGTATTTTTATGTCATTGTCATTATTTGTTGTTGTCATTGAGCAAGTATTTTATAATTATTTATTAGCTGTGGTAAAGTAAGTAAATGGAAGACGACCAAACTATTGAGTTCTAGTTTTTGTTTATTTCGTAAAGCCCTTATTTTGTGTGACCAATTGTCAACAGCGCCATGCAGATGAGCCGCATGGGATCGCCGTCGGTCGGCATGGACGAAGACACGGGCGTGGGACACGCTCTCAGCGACTTCCTCCTGCAATTGGAGAACTACAACCCTTCCATACCTGACTCGGTGGTCGCGCATTACTTGAACATGAGTGGCTTCGAGTCGCAGGACCCGAGGTGAGACATGATGTTAACTATATGTAAATAATATTGACACTACATATTAAATGCAGTCAATATAAGAATGCTAAATTTTTTGCATATTTGCCTGCCGTCTATTATGGCTCTAGTAGAAGGTGCTGTGGTGATGCTATAATGAAAGAAAATGTTGTTCGCTGCATCTAAACTACGCCCCACACTACACTCTTATGGTGATATTACATGGTTCAATCAAATTGAAGAACTTTACATAAAAGAAGCACAAAGGCAATATACACATAGATCCAGCAGTGAACAATTGAATTTACTTTTCATTAAGAAGAAACTATGCAAGCACATCTTTGCACTGCATTATGCCATAAGAATTGTTCCAAATTTGCATTTACATCTTCACTGCCCAATCTGTATTGGAGATGAACTGCAAAATGAAAATATTGCAGATGAATTTAATTTACTAAAATAATTGCTCAATCATCCTAAATGATATATGCATTATTATATTACTTTTTGAAAATTGACCGGCAGAAGTGAAGTCAGTGTGTCAAGTATGCAATATCACCATAACAGACTGACGGACGGTCAGAAGAGGTCCTTTGATTACTAGCTGGACTTTAGTCTGCCATGCATGTTTTCTTAAGGACTTTGAATAATCAGAGAATACAATCCTGAAAATCCCTGGGGATCTTGGGATGTGACATTATTGATTGGATGGTACTGAAATTAAAAACAAAAACTAATCAAACAAGATCACTTTTTCAAATATGACAGGAAAAAACACACTAAGAATGAAAAAATCATGTACTTTCTTTGTGAATCATCATTGTTAAACTGCAACAGAATCACGAGATCACCCAAGTCCATATTGTCTGGGGCAAGAAAATTACACATTGTGCCAAAAACCTTTCTGCAGCCCTTGAGTCAACCATATTATTGGAAAGTAAATAATTTACATTTAATTCACATGAATACAATGATAATGGGCAGACCTCTGTGATCTTCAATCTAGCCACTGGCGAGAGATCTCACAAGACAGACTAGTGGCATATTCTCATGTCGGAGGCCCAACGCTCAATAGAGTAGCAGTCCTAAAGCATAATAATATTGATGGCCGCTGTGTCTAGTTCTTTGTGAGTAGGCTTTTAGCTTATCATCCTATTGGGTGGTTGCAGGTTTGATTAAGGCCTGAGTTTATATGGTTTTTTTTGTTTTAAATTGTCTTGATCTCTATTATATGTGCATCGCTGAGTTTAGTACAATATAGTTGATGTGTTTGTCTGGCTATATTTATTTTTAATTATTGCATTCAGTGTTGCAGTTCTCTCAATAACACAAACCTCAATCTATTCCAGGCTAATACGTCTGATAGCGCTCGCGTCGCAGAAGTTCCTCTCGGACATCGCGAACGATGCCCTGCAGCACTGCAAGATGCGCACCTCCAGCCAGCTCGCACAGACCTCCAAGAACCAGAAAGGGCCCAAGGAGAAGAAATACGTGATGACGATGGAAGACCTAGCGCCTGCACTGCAGGAGTACGGCATCGTAGCGCGGAAACCACACTATTTTGTCTGATACACCATTGATTGATGGTCGAGAGAAGTATTGTATTAGCCGTGTACTGACTGAGCGAGTAGCCTCGTGAGCAAAACCGCTCGCGCTGTCACTCCCTAGCACTATAATTTACTATTTACCTTGCTGTCAGCTTGACTGTATATTATATCAACTTTGCGAGGAACTGATTGCTGCCACGCGCTGCATGCGCACACGCCGCTCACTCAGTCAGTGCACGGCTATTGGTACGTAAAATACATAGAATAGGACGATGTGTATTTTGGCAATGTAAGTGTGATTAGGAAGCGCAGATATACGTTTTGAGGAGATTAAAACTCCAACAGATGATTAGTCGGTCTGGCTATCAAGTAACATAAGGACTGTACTGTGCTAAAAACATATTTGTCAGTTACTTGTTTTTCGAACGCTCTATCGCTTGATCGTCTAACACAGCAATAATTAATGCTACGATTCCGAGCAACACTGTTGACGGCAGCCGCGACCGCGGCCGGCACTAATGTTTTCCTTATATTTGTAACTAGCTGTTGCCCGCGACTTCGTCCGCGTGGTATTTAACAAAGACAACCGTTGACAACAGCCTGCTCGCCCATTCTGAGCCCGCGGGACGAACTGCAGGTTGTTGCTATCAAACTTAATCAGGCGCTGCGCTGCAACATTAGTTCTAATTTTTTTTCGTGAGATCCTATTTTTTTTTCTAAAATAAAAGTAGCCTAAGTTACTCCTTGTTACATCAGCTATCTGCCAGTGAAAGTCCCGTCAAAATCGGTCCAGCCATTTCAGATTAGCCGGAACAAACAGACAGACAGACAAAAATTGTAAAAAATGTTCTTTCGGTATAGGTAACGTGTATACATCCAAATGCACTTAGTAAAAAGCGGTTATTTTAATATTACAAACAGACACTCCAATTTTATTTATATGTATAGATTTATTCCGAGTAAGCGCCGCGAGCAGGCAACACTAGGTACCGGTCGACAACAAAGTAACTGACTGCTCATGTTTTATTCTAAAAAAGGTTTTAACAAAATAAATTAAATCATATTTTCGGTAGCGTTACACACGTCTGTTTTTCTGGCATGACAGCATCTGCAGAAGTCTCGTTGCAGTGACTTCGTCAGCGTTCCTTGAAATCTTCTCTTAATGATCCCAAAAGAAATATAGGCTGTGTACTGAACAGACAGATCTGGATGTTGCTGGGGCCCAATTCTGCTAATTTAAATAAAATTACATACAATCGCCATTCCAGCGACACGCTATTGAGGTTCCATTACGACTGTGACAGATTGGCTATTCTGCTAATACTTTAATGTCGTCTCGATGAAGGTTCACTTCAGTGTCAATGATGGTGTCCACTGCTTGCTAGAAACGTCAGATAACGAGTAGAACACCATTACTTAGATACATTATATTGATACACGACTGAAGTGCAAGATACGAAATAGTTCTATGGCAGTTGAATGGCTGGTCAGTGGAAAGCTGGTCTTAAAAAACTAGTAGACTACCAAATGTCTAAAATCAGTCAATCGATAAGCTATCGACACTCCACTGAAGCGTTTTAAATTAGCAGAATTGAGCCCCAGGTATCTTGCTCGGATACATTAGAAATAGCAAGTGTTTAAGATTTCGTTGTCTCGCATTTTTTTAAGTTTATTTTCTTTTAAAACGCTTCACTCGTTATCTATGGAAACTAGTGAAACGTATTTCCTAATCGTCAAAGACAGCAACATCATCCGCTAGTTGCCAGTTTATCTACTGAGTTGGTAACATTCAGGAATAGACGCATTTTTGTACGAAGCGCTAAAATTGAGCAGCTTTTGGATAGTTACTAATTTTATCCAGACACTCCAGAGCCTTCTTCAGTTTTCTGGTTTCCACTGCTCACTGGATCGGCATTAATTTTGCTGGCTTTCCCCTCACCTACGATTCTTTCTCTGTCTTTCTCCGGAGTACACTATTGTTGGCCCTATTTAATTACTACATTGCTGGTTCCACACTTTGGAAATTATTGTTGTAACTCTTACAAATACCAAGTGTCGGGTCTGCCTTGCAAATATAATGTATTTTGTCAAATGGCTCATTTATATGTATACTGACCACCTTCGTTCATTTTAACAAATGTCTAAAAGAATTACAGGCGCCGTAATGAAATTTTGATGCAACATACGTAGGCAAAGTTGTGACTAAGTATAAAAAAATACGCGATTATAACAATATTTTTTTTTAAGTTTGTAGACTAAGTAAAATACACAAACTCCCCCCCAAACAAAACCGGTATCGATTCCACTCTTAGATAAGTCATTATAATTGCACTTGACGGTCCTTTAATATTTAGAAAAAAGGCAATAGTAGTGTACTGGGTGTAGGAAATTACTGTACGAACGACAACCCTACCTACCAGTACCATTTTTCGCAATTTGATGTTACGTTACGGCCATGTACTTTAGCGATCCGAAAAAAAAAATTGCGACCAGGAAAACGGATAGACGCTATTGAGGAATTTGCCATGATCATATATGTATAAATGAGCCATAACTCGTAGGTCCTAAGGGCACTAGTAATGTGACTGTAATTCGAATCATTGAAGCTATGTAATAATATTTTGTATGTTAATTTTGTTACTTTATAATCTCGTGGTGAAATACATGCCGTATTGACAATCGATTATGTTAACGCGTTATATAGTAAAATAATTAGAGGTAAGGGTATGTGATTAAAGATTTATTGAACAACATTGTGTTTATTTCTTGCAAATGTAACATTCGGAATTTCGTTAGTTTTGACGTACCGGGGAGAATTGCATATTGGTCATAGACACTCAATCTGGGATCGGTTTAGTTAGCTGCTAGAGGTATATACCTATATAATAAAATATACATATGCACTACTTAAATAAATTTTTGGCATCAGTAATTATAACAAGTTATGGTTACAAAAAGAGATTTTATGTTATAACTGACAGCCCTAGGTGGATAGGCATATATTTTCGAGACAGACTTACATCCTGGGGGGTTATTATCAGAATCACCACCCTCAGCCCCCCACCAATATGAGTCGCCTCACCTGTTGGTGGAAGTTAATCTGCCAAGTTACTTTGACTGGCCATAGTTTCTCTATTCCCCCACCTTTTTATAAACAGCTTTCAAATGTTCAGTCAAAGGTGTATCATCAGTTTCCATATACAACACTACTTCTAAGACATCCGGAGACAACAGTTTAATATTTCTTTTGATTTTCTTAACATATGGAGGCTTAGCGAATGATATTCTAGACAGGTTTACTGTTTCTAGAACTATCTGTTTGGCTTGTTCATCAAATTGTCCTTCTTCGAGTGATGTAAGGCCAAAGTTGTGGCTGACAACAAAGGCCAGCTCATTAGTGCCTGGCTTGATGCGAAGAAACCCTCGCTCCTGGTGCATGGGTGTCTGCTTCTCAGGGTGTTTCGATAAAGATGTGAAATTAAACATGGGTTGACCTGTAAATATATAAAAAATGCGATATAAGTCTAAGATTTATTTAAGGTGAACATAGCTAATTTAAAAGGTATGTTGAAACAACTGAAGGTAGTTATTTTTAAATATAAGTAGTTTACATAAGTGTTTTTCAATGTTGTCAAATAACCTTGCCTCTCTTACAAAAAACAAAATATGTACACAACACAAAAGTAATATGCAGTAAATCATACCTACCCCCTTAAATACAATAAAAACTCACCAATACAAAGAAACTCCAATTCTTCATGATATTTGAAGTCCGGTATGTTGGGGAAGGCTCCCTGGCCTTCTTGGGTGGACCAGCGGCCCGCCAGCCAGGATATGGGTTTCAGGGATTCATGCATTTTCAGACTATTCAATATTGTTGATGAGGTAGGTTTACTTTATTTTTAGGGTCAATTTCTGAAATGGTAGGCACCACCAGCGACGTGGATCGCGCGTGGTCGTACCAAATTAATATCAATCAACAAAACCGAATGGAAATACTTAAGTAAATACCTGTTTACATAAATAAAACGTAATCCGACTACCGGAAAAAACATCGGCTTCGAAGCAACTCTGACGTCTTGTCACTCTGACTGTCTGACACCCTGACAGAAAGGTGACAACAGAATATTATTGGAAAAAACGCCATTTTCATATCATCATGTCACATCCATTATTTTATTTATAATGTGTATTTATTGAATGTTTTATTGCTATTAATTACTTGACATTGGCAAAATACCCGCTAAGTTGTGGGTGAGGCCATATTCATATCCATTTTGATTCATCGCATTTCATTGCGTAAAAAAAAAGAGAATATTATTGAATTTTCAGGTTTTTCCAAAAAGGCGCAAAGGGAAAAAAAAAAAGTCCGTAACATACATTGCTGATTGCTAAGGGGAATTCGACATCCCCATCCCCATCGCCATTTTCATGCCTTCATGTCACATCCATTATTTTATTCCCAATGTGTATGCTCGGGGTTTCGCTGCGAGATAGAATCAGTACGTCAAGTGCGAGATTATTCGTAAGCTTACCGTATAAAATTGAAAGTTGTAAATACCATCGGCTATAGGCGCTTTTCAATTCTCCATACAAAATGCCTAAATTCAGTAGACTTTAAAGTATACGGTTAACTCGCACTTGACGTGCGGTAATGAGGAGATCCCTAGACGAGCTAGAGTAACCGATAAAACACAAAGTATTTTATAGTTGAAATGGCAGTGTGCAGGGCACATAATTGCAGCAGGACTGCAGGAATCGATGGCCGTTTTGGCAGAATGGTTCTAAAATGACGACCACGAGCCGGAAGACGTAGTATAGGACGGCCCTCCACAAGGTGACCAATGTTATCTCACATGTCGCAGAAAGCCAGCGGATGCGAGTGGCGGAGGACCGCGGTGTATGGAAGTCATTAGGGGAGGCCTTTGTCCAGCAGTGGACGTCTTTCGGAAGATGAATGGATAGGTTGATTATTTCGTTTGTAATTCTGTAGCCCATGTGATTGCATAAGTAGATAAATACTGATATGATTATGATCTATCATAATGTATACTTACCTAAGTCATTCATATTTGTATGTTTCTCATTGTCTTTCAGACCTATTTAAAAATAATTATTTTATATCGATAACAAACTGTAGTAGTGGACAGCACTACTATATAGACGATGAGACTCCGTTTAGACCAGTCTTTCCCAACGTGGGCGATAACGCCCCCTTGTGGGCGCTGCAGGCCTAAAGGGGGGCGGTAAGAGACCCAGAAAAAAAAGGGGGCATTGTGTAGGGCTTTGGGGTCGATTTATAATTTCATCTACCTAGCTAGGAAGACTCTTAGACACCGACTGAGCTCTCGACTCTCGACTACATCTTGTGAACATCAACTAATATTAATTAAGATATAGCTCAAACTCGGTTCGATATAAAAGACCGCGGGCAATCATGTTTTAACAAGTTTTTGTTAAATAATCCGAATTGTACATTCCTATACCAATCGACTGGTTCTATAATACTTGTTCTTGCTTGTCGAGTACGATTGGGCGTCGAATGAGATAAACGAGTTTATGCACGTTTGTCTTGTTCCTGTTGGTGCGTGCTGCTTATGCAATCCTATATAAACGACGTAAATTTATTTTATTTTCATTTGCGGTTTCGCGCATAATAGATAAGCAGTACTTGATTTCAACACTTACGTATTTCTTAAAACAAAACAATGTCGGAAGTAAAAAAGAAGAGACGGCAATACTCTGCGGAATATATTCAATTCGGATTTATTGAAAATCCCACAAACCCGTCGTCGCCTTTGTGTCTTCTATGTCTAAAAACATTTTCGAACGAAGCAATGAAGCCTTCAAGACTGCAAGATCATTTGAATAAAATGCATCCAGATAAGACAGAAAAGAATGTAGCATATTTTCAAGACCTAGAGAAGAAGCATAATACTCAGCCAAGTGTATCAAAACTATTTTCGGCGGCTGCTAAGCAAGATGACGACGGACTTCGAGCTTCGTACAATATCTCTTTGTTAATTGCTCAAAAAAGCAAACCACACAACATCGGAGAAGAGTTAATTTTGCCAGCAATAAAGGATGTAATAACTACTGTGCTTCATAAACCGGCCGCAGATATTATCCGAAAAATTCCTTTGAGTAATAATTCTGTGCAAAGACGAATTGATGAAATGGCTGAAAACATTGAAGAATCATTGTGCAATCATCTGAGGACTAGTCAATTCTCAATTCAGCTCGATGAGTCCACTTTACCAACTAATGAAGCGTTGTTGCTATCTTACGTGAGGTTTATTAAAGATGAGAAAATACGTGAAGAATTATTGTTTGCCAGAAATTTGGAGACAGATACAAAAGGCGAAACCATATACAATACATTGGAAAAGTTTTGTGAAGAGAAAGAGATTCCTTTGAAAAATATTATATCAGTTGCTACGGATGGCGCTCCGGCTATGACAGGGCGCCATAAAGGCTTCATAGCATACTTAAAGAATAAAATTCCAGATGTCCTTGCTATACATTGCGTTATTCATAGACAACATTTGGTTGCTAGAAACTTAAGTGAACGACTATTTCAATCACTGCAATATGTCATCAAAGCAGTCAATAAAATCCGTAGCAGCTCTTTGAATGATAGATTATTTCATCAGCTTTGTGTTACTAATAACGAAGATTTCAACCGTTTGTTGCTTCATACTGAAGTTCGTTGGCTGTCAAGAGGCAATTGTCTGATTCGATTTTACAACCTGTTTGACTCTATAATAGAGTTCTTGGAAACTAAAGGTACAGAACTGCGCAACAAGCTCATAACATCAAAGAATGATATAGCTTACATGACAGACCTGTATAAAATGTTCAACGACATGAACCTCCAACTGCAAGGCGATGAACTAAATTTAATTAAAACAAAAAATGTCGTTGCTGCTTTCGCAGCCAAACTGCTTCTGCACAAAAAGAATATGGGCAGACGTGAGTTTCCCAATTTTCCGAATTTATCAGTATACTGCAGTAACGACGACTTGTTTGCCTACTGCCAACATTTGGAAAACCTCCACATTGACTTCACCGAACGATACCAGGACATTTTAAACTTGGAAATACCAGACTGGGTGTTGGATCCGTTTTCAAATGTCAACACAGCAATGTCACCTCAGCTGGAAGAAGAACTTATAGAATTGACAACAAACGAAGAAATAAAAATCAAGTTCAAAAATGGATATCAAGAATTTTGGCTACAAAAACCGATCCCGCAATTGTACCCTGGATTGTGGTCAATTGTTCAACGATTTTTGATAGCATTCCCATCGTCATATTTGTGTGAACGTGGATTTAGTGCTGTGGCAACGCTGCTTACTAAAAAGAGAAATCGATGGCGTGTTACCGAACGTGGCGACTTGGGGCTGTTTTTGAGTAAATTGGAACCTGATATCAACAAACTTATTGAACAGCATCAGATTCAACCTTCACATTAGTTTTTATATAAGAATTGATTATGTTTGTTTTATTTTCAATAAAAGATACTCTGTCCGAATACTATAAATTTGCGTTTCAATAATCAGTTATAAGTACTTAGCGGTTTTTAAGTATGTTTAAAAAGGGGGGCGTTAAAAAATAATTTATTCTTAAAGTGGGCAGTAGACAAAAAAAGGTTGGGAACCCCTGGTTTAGACCATGAACCTATATTTTGACTCCTGTGGCTTTTGACCTACAATGTCTATGCTAAGCTCTCAAATCTGACCGCTAGAGATTAGCATTTATGAGTTCTTTCTAAGCAATTTCCATGGTCCTTTAAGAACTTTTAGAAATATTAAAAAAGCCGTTAAACCAAAAAAAAACAAAGTTCAAATGTACCATCATGCAGCACCTATAGCAAACATTAAACCAGCGCCTAAGATAGCAGAATAATATTATTCTGCGTTGGTATTCTTTTGGATATATATGACGACAAAGATTTCAAAAGAATTTAATTTAGACATGTTGAACGCTAGAGCGTGGCTGAGGGATAGCCAGTCGAGGAACCAATCCCGCTACAGTGTGATGTCCACGAAAACTAAGGATTTCATACAGAAAATTTGTTACAAGAAGACAGCATCAGTCGATATGACGCAGTTCGGGTTTATAAATGACAGGAAACTGCACCCGGTGAACATGTTGCTCAAGCCTCTGAGGGAACAGCTGGAAAAGATTTGTGGTAAGTTCAATCACTTCTATACTCATAAATTGATCCAAACAATCAATTAATAACTAGATTTGAATTAGTAAGTAAGTACCCACTACGAAATTTCACGAGTTTTTGGGGATGACGGCAAGAGACCGGATGACATGGCCCTGACTCCGGCTGGCATGGCTGAAATGAAAAAAATATGGCATCAGAATACAGCGAAGAAATGCAGCACGTATTCTTGCCACCATTCTACGCGTTTAAGGCTGCATGTGATATAGTTTGTTTTCTCTAGTTGTCCCGCTATTACCTTCGGTTGGCCTGAAAACTCCGACACCAGAAACACCAGAAATGGCCACTGCACTACCTGATCTTCTTCTAATTTAAGGGTTAGACCCTTGTCGGTGTAGCTGATGAAGCTCTTTCCATCTGTCTCTATTAAGAGCAGCTTCTTTCACCTCCTTGTACGACATGACACCGATCCTTTCTTTTATCTGACTCATGTAGCTTATGAACAAATAAGTACCTAATTATTATTCAGAGGCGTGAAAAAGTATTTATTGGTTTTAGGGAAAACGAATTGCATCACGGTCACCCGAAAAACTTCACCAATACCTTATGTCGTCAAAACGAAACCGAGTAAAAAACGTAAGTACATCTCATCGCATCCTTACAATCTGATAAGTTACTTTATTTTTCAGTATTCTTAAACCGTCCGCACCACTTCAGTCCAGCCTTCGTTGCCCACCGAGCGGTAGTTTATACCTTTATACCATATTGGTAGGGGACGGAATCTAACCATGGTACGAAGTACCACATATACCACATATTCTATAGACAAGGGCAAGCTTGTGCGACGCCATTCTGCACTACGTCTTTCGGCTCGTGGTCACGATCTCTATTTTGCAATTCTTAGAACCTAATCAATTCCTCGGATCTCTTGTTAGCCTACGGATTTTTTTTTCCATAGAAAAGCGCAGTTGCAAAAGGCGCAAAGTGAAGCCAGTTGTCCAATCTTCTAAAAAAGAGCTAGTAATTACAACCGAGGACCTGATAGCCAAGCGGAGGCTGATGAAGGCGGCGGACGCGGCCGCCACCTACGAGAACAGCTACAACTATATCAATATATCAGATTGAATAAATATATTTCAACCAATCCTAATCTCATATTTTAACGGGTACCTATAGGTGCCACTCAGGTACGTACAAGTAAATGCTATACTTACATTATCCGATCGGAAAGAAAGTATCATGCAGATTTGAAGAGTTGCAAGTTGCAACCCCATCGAGCTAGAGAACCAATACCAACCAAATGAATAATGGATATTCTCTAAATGTGATAAATAATTTCGCTTTCTAAACGAGATGCGAGATGATCGCCAAGTTGGTCAAACACTCCAACCTGCAGTGTTTAAGATAATCTCTTGCTGTATGGTAAGAGATGATGCTACACGTGTTTCGAAAATCGCGCGAAGCCAACCCGCACTGGGCTAGCGGGTGGTATTACACTTTAACCACCTGCTAATAAATAGTGTGCGGGAAGGTTATGGTTCAAATCTACTACTATCAGAATCATTCCCCGACGCGGCGGTGATCCCCGCTTCTATCTGGGCCCCAAGCCTGCTAACACAATCGATTCATAATCGAACAGCAACCGTATAGTAACTGTCACTTTTGACAGATATCCCATACAATATCTGCCAAAAGTGACAGTTACTATGCGGTTGCTGTTCGATTATAAATCGATTGTGTTAACAGACTTGGGGCCCTGTATGAATGCCCAATCTCGATAATCACTGAACTGATCTGGATACGGTTTCCACTGTTACGATGTACATTCCTGTATATATTAAAAACGGAATAAGGCATAGGAAGTTGCCGGTAAATAGTAGTAACGAATAAAATTCTCAGTAATAAGGTCAACATCGTGTTTATTAAATCTGTGGTAAATCACAGGTGCTTGAGAATAGGTTGGCTACTTGTTTTGAGCACAGCTACAAGTGCCGGCTATATTCCCCGTGCATTCGAAATGGCTGTACGCGGGCGGAAACCGACACGGACACGCCATGGTGTTGGCCGGACACTTCGCGTCGTTACAGAGCCCCGTGCTTACATCTGCTTTACTTTCAGACCTCTTCTTATCCCTGTTCTGGCACGCGGAAGTAGTTGCCAACTTCTGAAAAGACGCATTGGCTATGCTATTATTCGTTCTGTTAGGATTTTTTTGAAGCACCGGCACCATGGTGCACGATTGCACCTCTTGACCGCTTTCGTACGGAGCATCCGATATTGTGCAGCATGATTTCTTCGTACCAGTGGCAGCTGACATTGACTGTGATGATCTCTTAGAACTGGTACCCGATTTGCACATAGAACATTCCGGCAACGGGCTTGGGAGAGCGTCGGCTTGAGGTCTACAGCACAGCGACACTTCATTGGATATCTGCGTCGATGACTCCTGTGTTTTGACACGTCTCTCGAATGTATTGGAGCAGCAAGACATTGACTGTGTCTCAGGTGACTCAATCTGCGTCGATGTTTGGTTGTCTACGTAGAAGCGAACAGCGCCATCAGTCGACGCGTCCACTCCCTTGCAAGTCGCCGCGCAATTTACTGGCGGTCGCGTTATCCCCCGACACGATGCTCTACAGCTCTGCCCGTCGTTCCTCTGTGATCGACAACTTCGGCAGGGGGGTCTACAAGATTGTATCTCTTCTCTCGGACATACTGGCTGTGATTTGATGGAACTGTGTGAACTGCAGCACGTTTCTGCGTCGCAGTAGTCTTCCTCATAGGAATATGTGAGGGATAGTACTGAGGGCGTGGGCGGGCGGGACCTGCAGATGCTGCCGGACTGTGGCAGAAGCATGACGGGGCCAGACACCCGGATACTCTCCAGCACCGGCCTCTGCGATGGTATGCATAATGGAGGCGAATGACCTGAGTTTCCCTTATTCTGACGAGGCTGCATTAGGTGGTACTATGGAGATGGATATTTAAAGAACTACATTAATTGTCGAAACATTTTTAATATCAGCTTCGCCTGAAGCTATGTGTTGGTTGATATCGTATGTAGCATTATTTCACTTTTTAAAACATGATCAATTGACACACAAATGACTTTACGCAGTGACAGATATGCTCCATTATACTCAGAGAGTAATAGAGAATAGATAGAGCGGAGTGGGTACCCAACTCCAACCCTCTCAACCTCGAACTATTGCAATAGGCGTCAGGTAGTCTGAACTTCACGTTCCGCATCAGCGGCAGGCAGCCAAGTAACGCGTGATGATCCAATATCGTCAATTTATTGAAATAAAACTATTTTTTAAGGATTTTATCGCGTTTATTTTTCGTTTTTACGTTGCCGACTTTCGGCTGCTTTACAGCAACCATGGTCACGGGAGGACTGAGGTGGTTGACGTCCTGGTGTCATAGTTAGAAACGGGCTACCCTCATATTTAATTGTTGATTGTGGTACGATCTACGCAGAAAGTGCTCACAGTATCTTGAGGTCTTGCAATGGTACAAATAAAAATAAACGCGATAAAATCCTTAATAAATAGTTTTATTTCAATGTGTAGTATTCGCGTAAATATAAGAAATCAATATCGTCAATTTAATTAGCACACCTTTGATCTGACTGAATTGACTTCAAATATCACATTCCTTTACGAGATGATCTATCTATGACGAGTGTTTTCGGGGAATTAAACTACAAGTAAAGACTGATAGGACTTTTTGGCGGGAAGTTGAACGGTGAAGTTGTCAATTTTGTTTTATTTCCCAAAAAATGTGTTTCTTTAATAAATGTGTAATATTAGCGGAATATTAACCATCGCGTGTTCATAAATGTGCCGGATGACGGAAATTAAAATGAAACATTACCTATAACTTGACTTTTCAAGTTCAACCAATATCTCCGGTATTTTTTTAGTAAAGTATTCACAATATTACGGATAGAGTTAGGGGATTAATTTCATTATTAAGTTCTAACTTGTGCTACTGTTGCGACTATTGAATACAAGGTACTCTGTGGACTATTGCCGCCTAAATTTCCACCAATCTCTGCACACCAGACGTCCCTATTTATACGAGAAATGGCAGTACTAAATATTGTAATATAAATCAAAGCTACCAACTGCAAAAACATATGTCGTCATCACTGTCGTCATATAGTTCAGGCCATTCGGTAATAGATGGCAGTTTATGAGAATTATAATTTTACAATGTTTTATATTGAAAATATTTTGTTTACCATTTAAAATGAAACATAAAATTATGTACCTAAATTTATGCAATTACTTTAAATTATTAAAAATTTTAGATATAGTAATTTATTAACTTAAAAAGTACACGTGATTATGTAACTTCCGTTTTTGCGCTGGCATTGTCACAACTGTTTCCTTTAGCACTGTGCGTCAGGCGCGGTGCGGTGTGTTCACGGTGTGTTTAAAGAGTTTACATCGGATTTAAAACATGTAAGTCAAAAGCAATTATCTGTTTTAACTTCTCCATCATCTTATTAAGCATTTATCTTCTTAAACGTAATCATTAACTAGTTAGTATAAAGTGGTATCGAGGTGAACTTGGTTTTTTCCTTACGTAACCTTAATACAATTATGTTTGCACGTGACCTTGTCCTATATATTAATTTGGAAAATGTAATTTAAAATAATTATATCAGCAAACACTATAAAGTTGTAATTATCATCTGAAAAATAGTCTGGTTGGTCGAAACTGACTTGCGCCCGGTTCGAAGCAGTATTGATTAGGAATTTCGGTACCCACCTGCAACATTTTAGTTTGTTCTGTTGAAATTAAGCGTATTTGATTATTGCATTATTAAATAGACAAATCGTTTGTAGTAGTATATTTTTATACTTAACCTTCAGCTGTTAGCTACCTCTAGCCTGACACTGGCATTGATTTTGCTATTTCGAATTATTTTAACCTAAAGCCAGCCAATATTTAAAATAAGTATAGTGAAAGACCTAAGATGGTGACGGTATTTTTTAATCCATGTTATTTTTTTTTAATTAAGAAATATTTATTATTTTTTAACTGACGAAAAAACGGAGGAGGTTATCAATTCTACGCTTTTTTCTTAATCAAGCTGAATCTATATTTCTGTATTGAGTCGCATGTAGCTTTCTGCTTCCTCAGCATTACAACTAGTAAGGTTTAATTTGAAAGAAAGGAAGTTAAATTGTAACCAAAGAATGTATAACTTATTAATCTTTACATACAGGATAAAAATATTATTAAATTAAAAAATCTGCTGTCATATAAAAAATGGTTAGGTATCTATCATTGCTATTTTAGCAGCCATTAGCAGTATATTCTAACATTTTTTTTAAACTTAAAGATATTTTATACGAACTTCATAAAAAGCAGGTTCATGATCTCTAATGTGACATGCCTATGCAGCATTTTGAGACTGTATTGTTGACTGAACCTAAAAAACATAATCTACTTATGTAACTACTATGCATGTGCAACAATCCCTAACCTTGTAGGTATTGATTGACCCAGTTACTGAAGGGTGTGTTTTGTTGATCTTATGTAACTACTTATAAAAATATGATTTGTTTTCTACAACTAGCCAGACAGGTATAACTATCTCCGCATTCCTTCCAACAGTCTTGCCACTTGTGTCACTTGGCCGTTCTTGGTAGTCTAGTTGTTGAACCTTTAAACCCCTTTATCTAATGAACATTATTGTAAGTATATTTAATAGCAAATCACAAAGGTACATCCATATTGTCAGCTATCATATATTCTGTTCAGTTGAGTAGCTTTTGCATATTGCATAAAGAGGCAAGAATTACATAAACTTTTATTTCGATTAGTAAGACGAACACACCAACTACATGGTCCTACACTAAGCAATGCTTGTTTTATGGGTAATGTACTGTGGACTAGGCGCGAACTGGGTATATAATACTTATATATATATTAAACATCCATGACTTGGATGTTTAATAAACACACAAAGTTTGTACCCTACCAGGATTCAAACCCATGACCTTCGGCGCAGAAAGCAGGCACATGAGCTAATTAGGTCATGGATAATTGCATGTTATTTATATTTTCTTTTTTTTCTTTTCTTTTTTATTTGCAGACCCCTTTATTTCAACTTTACAACACTTATCCAGTACCTATAACAAGATTTATTATTCAGTCAATAGCTTTTTAAAGGTTACCTGCCAATTACCCTATCTGTAGTGTGGCATACTAGCTCCAGTGAACATTTGTCAGGGACCTTGCCCGAGTTTCGAGACAAGCTATGAAAGTTGGTTACATTATTGTATGTTTTATCTTTCTAAATGGATATTTGTTTGAGACAGAATAATGTTCTCATCCCTGATGGACGTGGCGCGGAACTCGCCGTTCCGCGGGCCGCTCTCTCCCGCGCAGTGCCAGGCCTCCACACTTGCACCCGCCCAGAACCAACAGGTAACATTAACACAATAAACTTGATCAATACAATATTGGCCCTGGTACAGGAAGAGCCATAACTCTGGAACCAAGCTAACATGCGCTTGATGTGACCAAGGTGTAATATCACCCCAATTGTACCATACATACATAGAGGCTTCACTATATACATAAGAGCTTCTTGATATCGTGTTCATTTTATATTCCACAATTATTATTGTATACTCCTTTTATGATTATTATAATAGTTAATCAAAGAGAATACGAGCATAGGCGTCACCGACATATACATTTGTACTTGCAAATAGCCCAATGATGAGAACTTATAACGGAGGGGTGTTGTTGGTGCGTGGCCGCGTCGCGTCGACGTCACGACGTGGTGACGTCTTGCGAAGGCAACGTGTCCGAGGCGGGCGCGCGCCCGCAGCTGTTGCCCTGTGACCATACGATTATGAGAGCTGAGGGCTATACGAGTATCATAATTAATTGTGACAACACAAGACTGTGTTTTGTAGGTATTCTTCTCACTCAAGAATTAGACTTAAAAAGAGAGCTGAATAAATGAGTGAGTGAGTGAGAATAAGCAAATGCTACTTAATAAGAGAACTACCTATTGATTTCTAATATTTTGCAATGATGTTATTTGTGTTTTATCTGATGGCACTTTGTTTTTGTCCCAATTAATATAGTTGACAAGCCTTTATCTTTGTGAATATTGTAAAAAAAAATATATAAAATTCCAGGGACATTTAGTTGATGAAGTAATAATGAAAAGACATGAAAACAGCAATAATGCTTTCCATGATTATTCATCTGTTCACGGAGAGGAATGTGTGGAACACATTCCTCTCCGTGGACTTGAGAGTATTTTGAAAGATCTATTTGTCTATAGTATTTTGGAATACATAATATGAAACCAATTCAGCTCCTAAATTAATTGCTTCATGATCATACAATGTATTTAAAGTTAAATTGAATATCAAGCTGGGTCTATCTGATTTAAGCTGCTGCAATACTCGTAATCGAGGTAGATTTACCAACTGACTACTCAGTAGTGCCATGTTAACCCATCGACAGAAACTTGAAACATGCCATATTATAAGCTGACAGCAACTGTTATGGTAATATTTGTTTGTTTTGTGTGCAGAGCGCCATGGTGGCGTCAGCACAGGTGCCGGCCGACTCCTGCGAGTTCGCGTCGCCCAAGTACTTCGCACTGTGCGGTCTCGGCGGCATCCTGTCCTGCGGTGAGTAGTCTCAGCACCAGCTTGCTAGCATGGGGAATGTAGGTAAACAATAACATGTCTAATATCTCGGGATTACTGCACACTCGTCGAAATCAAGGTTGAATCATGCAATAGTCAATCACATGTATTCAAGTGTTGAGGAGTCTAAACTTATCAAGTGCTTTATCTTGCTCCACAGGTAAATTCTTGGTCAAATTTCTATTCATGTCATATCTATTAATATTTGCATTTTGATGTTTTTTTTTACCTGACTGCTCAAGGAGGGTAATGTTTTCTAGTGTATATATGTATATTTATTTCTAAGGCATGCTCTACAGCCTAAACTGCTTGATGGATTTAAACATTGAGGTGGCGTTAGATTCGTCTGAATTGTGGAAGTGACATGGGGTGTATAATTTTACATATTATGGCGCCTGCGATTGAGAAGAAAGGAGGGGGTAAAAAGGATTAGGCCATGCCTGAGCTTATTTTTCTATTTGCAGTCTGATTTTTTGTTTTGTATCCATTTACTACTGCATGATACATACATACATAAATGCGAGAAATGTTACCGTCCTTCTGCCGCAGTCAGGATAAACGACGGTCTTAGTTTTTATAACAGTTCAATGTTGTTTTCCATGCTTTGGTCGCGAGCCAATATTTCTATGACGTACGTCGCAATGCTTTGTTAGACATAAGAAGTGATGAGTTTAGTTCTAGTCTTAATGTATTTTTTAACATCACATAATGAACGTGTATATACGCAAAAAAAATTTTTGCTAGAGACCATCTCTAGGTTTCGTGCTAACTCTCCAGGATCATAGTCATGATGATTTTCTTGCTTTCAATTATGAGGTTAGTCTTCAATACTATAGAAATATTGTGCTGTTTTAGATCTCAGAATAGGATCTTTTCAATGATGCTAGTTCAAGGAAACAACACCTTTTATTCTGACTGGACTGTCTGCAATTGTCAGCTGTTCTGCGAGTTCATTAGGTAGGTTCATGTTTAGCCACCATGGCACACAATCTCGTAGTCTTGACATATTGACTTGAAGATGTGATCATTCCCATCCTAGCTCCTGTATGTATCATGTATATGTGTATTCTGTGAGACAGCTAATTTGGTCAAACATCTGGAATGTACATCGGACCCCTCTTAAAATATTCCAGAGAACTTTTGAAGAGACTGAAGTACTGTAGTGAACTATAGGATTAATCAAACTTGAAATAGCGTCTGTACCAAAATTCCTATGCTTTTAACCATGAAAATATGATGACCAAGTTCCTTAGAAGCATGCTCTATTTCTGCCATTGCCTATCTGTTTCTGTTCACCCAAATAAGGGGATAAAGGCTGTCAACGATACGGTTTATAATTGAGTGTAACACTCTTATCTCGGCTTGTGGAGCCAGCGATAATTGAAAGGTGCTGTGATATTTTGTATGGGATTACATTTGATAAATTATCCATACTTTATCCGTGTTTATCTGGGGAGGAATGCGTTCAATCACGTTAAGGTCGCATTATGATAAGGCGAACGCTTGCGACTGATAACATAGATTTTCTTTATTCCTTCCATAATATTTTTTGTGAACACTTCTGCACTTAAAATGTAGGCTTGGTTTGAAATGTAGATTTTTGGTACAAGAATAATAACTTCATCCCTGCTTAAAAATACTACAGGCTGTCCAGGGCGGCTAGATTTATCGGCCAAATTTACAGATATACCAAATAATAAAATAATTGTCTTGTTGTCTTTATTTTTCTAATTGCCCGTGTTAGATTCCTGACTCGTGTATAAGTTTCTTTGAATACAGTTTTTCTTATCTCTATAATCTACGACATGGTGTCTCAGAACATATTTTTCTTATAGTTTCGGAGTCCCCCATACTGACCCATCTCGATGTTACAGCCTGTATATTACCCGTGGCGCATAGAATTTAGAGAACCGCTTATGTCGTTAGTAATATCAAATAATAATGACTGACTGCAGATTTTCCATTCCAAATAGTATGCCCAAAATGTACCCAGCGTCTATTGAAATATACATATGGTATGGTACAGACTGGGTATCAATATCTGATCAGACCAATTACCAACGCGGCCACCGCGAGTGTTCACCATTTACTAATAGACTACACATTTTGACAGTTTGTAGTGACCCTGCTTTCTGTACTGATGATCCCGGGTTCGAATCCCGGTAAGGGCAAGCTTGTAATGAGCATAAACATGTGTACCATACACATGGATGTTTAATCCCTTTATAAATCATTATGTTCCTTCTAGGATCGCCCCCAGACCAATTTGCGGTACCCATAATTCAAGCGTTGCTTAGTTTGGGACTGTACACTTGTGTTAGTCTTCAATTCAATTTCTGTTCTATGAATGTTGAAAATTCACCTTTATTCCAATGATTGCGCCCTCATGTGCTCCTGTCCAGAATATATGCTTATGGATAACCATCTTAGCATTATGGGGCTTCCCCATCCCGACTGCCCCCCTCCTCTATCGTCGTGTCTCACCGCCCCCGGGCTGTTGCGCAGGTATCACGCACACGGCGGTGGTGCCCCTCGACCTGGTCAAGTGCCGGCTGCAGGTCGACGCCGACAAGTACAAGAACGTGGTGAATGGCTTCAGGGTGTCGGTCCGCGAGGAAGGCATGCGAGGCCTCGCTAAGGGATGGGCGCCCACATTCATCGGTTACTCGCTCCAGGTAAACTAAAGTCCTTCGTAGACAAGCCGACGAGGTATGCAATACACAACCAATGCGCTATATGTATAAATCTTCATCAGTCAGTTTAAGGTCCTCCGACCTGAATGATTCATTTTGAAAGATTAAAAAAAACATTGGCTAAACATAGTTTTTTTTTTACATTTCTATTAGGACTGTGTGTGGCTAAGATACAAAATTGTTAAATTTTTAACTTTCATTTCCTCAATCGAAGTAAAATGCAGAGGTTATAAGTCGTTTATAAAATCAGCAATTTTATGCTTAACTTAAATATCCAAATGACTCGCTTTATGCGCTTGTTGTACAATGTACTATTCTTAATAAGTCGTCATATTTTATGCTCTAGGGCAAAGTATAGTTTTTAATTTAAGATCAGAAGTTACTCAATGATTATAATAATTAATCCAATTGTTCCTACTGAACTCGACTGAAGACAGCCTTCTTATGAGACTATGGAAGGCCAGAAAATGTTTATCTCCCTCTGAAGCCCGTGTAACCGTGACCTCTGTCCGCAGGGCCTGTGCAAGTTCGGTCTGTACGAGGTGTTCAAGGTGACATACTCCGGCATGCTCGACGACGAGTCGGCGTACACGTACCGCACCATGGTGTACCTCGCCGCCTCCGCGTCCGCCGAGTTCTTCGCCGACATCGCGCTCTCGCCGCTAGAGGCCGCTAAGGTATGTGCCACTTGCGGCTAGACCACATTCAGCTTTCTTAAACACTAAAAAGGCAAAACTAAATGACACATATTACTGACAACAATGTACGTCTAAGCACACTGTTTGCACAAAACACGGAAGATTCTCTATAATATCAAACAAATTGGGTAAAATCGTGTGCTTGGTTTGTCAAGTGTAAAGTTGAATCCAGTTCCTATATTAAAATATACTACTGCCCGATGACGAAAAAACAGCGCTTGAGGGAGGTCGCGTTACATGCTCGTGTCGTGTTGGTGACGTCGTTCCGTCGCCCTGCGCTCGCGCAGCGTGACCGGCACGAGTGGTTCGCGGGGTTGCCCTGTGAATAGTAGATTATGAGATCCGAGGGCTACAAAGCAAATAATAATTGCAAATAAAAAAACAGTTCTCGTTCCTTGTACAAGTTCTGAGACTAGTTGGTTGTACAATTTATGCTACTCCGAGTGAAACTAACGCTCGTGTGGATGGGCGCGCGCGCAGGTCCGCATCCAGACGATGCCCGGGTTCGCGAGCACACTGCGCGAGGCGTGGCCCAAGATGGTGCAGAACGAGGGCTACGGCACCTTCTACAAGGGGCTCGTGCCGCTGTGGTGCCGCCAGATCCCCTACACCATGATGAAGTTCGCCTGCTTCGAGAAGACCCTGGAGCTGCTCTACAAGGTGAGATATATAGTTTACTTTATAGCATTTTTTATGGCAGACAGGTGATTCTTAAGAGGGTTTGATGTTATAGCTGGTGGGATCGGACCGCTGTTGATGAATGGAAGATCATAAAGCTTTTTTAAACCTATATAAACGCCATTAGTATTGTGACTACTTATTTAGCGCTCAATTAAGATATGATGGTTATTAACATTTCTCATAGGTGCCCTAGTAATTTTAACTGGGTAATAATGAAGAAATTGAAGATGTGCCCATTCTGAAACCATCCCCATTGTTCTTTAGCGTCTTCTCCTTGTGTGAAGTAGATAAATACTTATAACATCTTGGTTATAAACTAAAGTTCATAAAACTTATCAACCTCGTGAGTTGCCGGGATGGTATAGCACTACTCTTAATAATGCTCTAGACGATTTAAAGCGACTATAGGAATTAATAGGAGCTGCATGTACCACCTGTCGCATATGCTGCCCTCTTTATATCTAAATTCAGTGATGTTTCTGACCGACCCTTTAGGGATTGCGGAATTATATCTCGTCTGTGTATTTTGTGAGTAACGTGTGTGTGTGCGCTGTGTTAGTACGTGGTGCCGAAGCCGCGCGACCAGTGCACCAAGGGCGAACAGCTGGTGGTCACGTTCGCGGCGGGCTACATCGCCGGCGTGTTCTGCGCCATCGTTTCGCACCCCGCGGACACGCTCGTCTCTAAACTGAACCAGGTACGTACAATCTTCTCCTACCAAGCCTTCTTATTTATTTTGTATCATATTTGTTGTGGTTTCTAGTCTTCCTTGATTGATTAATTACTGACGTTTACACGGAGCGCCAGCTGACAAAAAGTCCATTTAGTCACTTAGCAACGGGCCAAGTTCTGACTATTGACAGAAAACATTATTTCATTATAATATCCCAGCATTTGTACCGCATATGCCAATTAGTGTAAATAAGGATTGGTAATGCTTTAGTTTAAATCCTGACACTTAAAATCTGGATGGAATCATGACCTTATTACCTTGGGAAAAACTATAAGGCAACCCTATCTGTGCTGACACTGACTCCATGCGATATCTGCACACCGCGGGCCCTTGAAAGCCACCCCAGCTCAGGCCATGTGGCTGTGCCGCTCGGCCTAATGAAGTTGGGCCTCGGACTCGCACTAGAAGTTGAGCTTTGTCACAAACGCAATTGTATTCGCTTACAGGACAGGTCAGCGACCATCGGCTCGATCATGGGCAAGCTCGGCTGGGCCGGCGTGTGGAAGGGTCTCGGCCCTAGGATCGTGATGATCGGTACCCTCACCGCGCTGCAGTGGTTCATCTATGACGCCGTTAAGGTAACACTTTGAAATTGAAATATAAATAATTATTTTATGTGAGAAGAGATTGCGAAAGCAATCCATCATGTATTGAACTACGAACTGCTTGTCAAAACATGACAAACTCAATGATTATAATAATAAATCCAATTGTTCCTACCGAAACTCGTTGTGGACTTGACACGATATGAGAACACCGTGCCGATCCCCTGTGATGCGAGTGTGTCGGTGGATACAGTAACCGCTGTGCGTGTTGCAGGTCTGGCTCCGCATGCCGCGGCCGCCGCCCGCCGAGATGCCCGAGTCGATGCGCAAGCGGCTAGAGGCCGAGGAGGCGGCTAAGGCCAAGTGAATTAGTACTGCTTAATTTAGACCACACGCGTCGCGTCCTCGCCCTCGCCGCGCGGCACATTATGCTATTACACCAAAGATGTCGACACTCAGTAAGGAGGTGACCATCGTTTCGGCCGCGGTCGAGTGACGGTAGTTTTGCCAAAGTTACCGACACTGCCCACGGCCCACGTGAGATTTGAACCTCCTAGTACTGCGCTCGTGCGGCCTGAAGCGAAGTTTCCTTCACAATTTGTAATGTTCGGTGTAATAGCATCAATTGAATTATGTATATTGTATTGATATGTATGGATATTTGGTATGATATTGAGTCATGATATTAGCCGCGCGCGCCGGCTCGCGCGTTAGAACAATTACCTGTTGCACTCGCCGCCACACCAGTATGTAGAATATTGTGATTACCGTTGTAATGTATAAGTAAACGACCCTGTTAAATTATTTTCTTTAAAATAAAATTATTATTTTTATTTATGAACATTTTTCTTATTTATTCTCTTCACAGTTTATGTAAATATATCGCGGTGCGTGTCATTTATTTCTATATTAATATTCTATGTATAATCGTTGAATAAAGTTGATAGATATTACTATTTGTTTATCTTCGCTGGGTTGTAAATGAACGGCTGTCCGTTTCCCGATGAGTAATTGTGTTTTTGTTGCGTAGGTCGCGCAACGAGAAATGGCACGAACTTTAACATTACAGGCTGTGGTCTGGCATTCAGGCCACGGGAAAGTATATCGGCGCGGTAGTGGCAGGTGAGTGAGCGGCTGCCAGGTTCGAGATAAATTCCAAATTTCTTTGGAAATTTAAATTTGGATCGGATTCTGTCTTTGGCAGCGATAGTTGATACAGTATCGTCCACGGTACGGCCGCGCTCAATAGGGGTTTTGTACTGTTGTTGTGCGCTAGAACTACTCTTCTACACACGCTGATTTAAATGAACTATAAAACGATCCACACATCGCTACCTTGATTATGCTATAATGGACTTTGGGATAGAACTAATTGCATCGATTTTTGTATAACTTAAATAACTATAGTTATCATATTAACTTTATCGCTCTACTCTGCGCTGTGGCCTGGTATTGTATGAACTATTACTGTCGCACGCAACACAAATACAAATGAAATTTAAAAAATACAATTTATTGTTGATTTGATTATTGTACTTCTGGTGTTTTGGATTTTTCATGCAATAGGAATCTACGTTATATGCTGTGTATCGAATAAGAAATAAAGTAAATGTAACCTAGTCTTATCGAAATAGTAGTAACCACCACCCACACAAATAAAACCCAAAATGTCAGATTCGTCGCCTGCTATGATGAACTAAGCTCATTGGTCCCCTGCATCAAACTTTACGCCATATATATATTATTTATTGAATTAACAGACACGAACAAGTTAATCTTATATCGTGTGACTACCTACATATTTAAACGTAATGCGGTTATCGACTAAGATTCCACAATAACTTTAGTCTATGCACAATAAAGTTTGTTTAATTTATTGTATTTTTAAATTTGCCCCCCTTTTGCGCATTCCATCTCACATACAAGCATAATCATTCCGAGCAACGCTTCCGGCGGGAGCCAGGCCAGGGCCTTTTCTGCTAACACAGATGCCATTGTCATTTAATTATGAGTCGATTGTGCTAGCAGAATTGAAACGGTGAGTGGCGTTGCTTGGAATCTTACTTAATAGGTCTCTTAGCTCCCCCCTCCTTATAATGTATTAAAATCTACTGCTCTACTTTACTGAAAAGTAATTGGAATTCTGGAGAAGTCATGTTTTATATTTAGTGCACATCAACGGCACCAACACGACACTACGCACAAACAATCGGAGGAACACTCGGTAACGAAGACACTCGTTTCTGGGGATAAAACTGAATTGACATTCTCTCATAAATTTCCCACAAAGATGAATGAAATGATCACACCTCCACGATGTACACACTCCTCCTCCACATGTATCGAGTATTGTTCAAGCCAGCTTTGGTCTCGCGTAAGTACCCATGCGTAAGTAAATTCGTGAAATCAGCGCGAGGGGTTCGCAAAAGCATAGAGAAATTCCTTAAATCACTGAGTAGTAGATCGTACAAGGAGGTTTTTATCATTATAACCCACCAACTGATCTGAAACTTAGGACAGGAATACTCCATTTGTTTAGAATGGTGTTCTGTCCTCTCCGATTTAGCTTTCTACAGTCTGCCAACATTGAAAGAATCCTTTCTTTTCTATGCCTGTAATCACTCAAATCCGTTATCCTGGCTTCAAATGTCTATCGAGTAACTCTGTAAATTTGGTTCATTTGTTTTGGCGCTCCTAGATAGCGGTATCATGCAGATTAAATGGAAACATAAGATATCAATGGGTGTTTGAATTCGTATAACTACGAAGGGCTACGTGCCCCTACCATTGGTAACAGCCGTCATCGACCGACGACCCCCAATATCATCAGCGTTTTTTGGTCCCAATCCATTTGGCGCTTAACTCCCATAGTATGTCAGGAAACCCAGCAAACTTAACAAGAATCTTATCACAGTAATTAAATGAGGAGCCCGAAATCGGACAGATGGCCCATCTGTCAAATAATTTCTGGATAGGGTAGGGTATAGGCACTGCCATCCATCTCTTCGCCCTTACTTACCCTCCACGTTTGGTGCAGTCACAGGTGCAGTGATTCGCCTGTGGGATATGCTCCCGAACGTGTAGTATGGACTGTGAATGGGAGCCGCTAGATGGCGCAGGGTACACATCCCTAGCTAAGAGGTTATGGTTTAGCATGACTCAGTAAACCAAGCAATGTACACAGACCAAATGGGTCTCAAAGATGTCGCCTGTATAAAAATTCAGGAAATTCTTATGTGCATTTCAATTGTTCCGTCGGCCTAGTACGACTTTTTGCAATCCCCATCAGTAAACGAATCTTATCCTAGATTCGGCAAACATAAAGGCCTCTGACCTCATACGTGTAGTCCAAAATATACAGGACAGTGCTGCCATCTCACGTCGGCCGGTCTTTCTTTTCCTGCAGGCTATTTTGTATATTTACTATCAACAACCAAAGTCTTCGTCACGGGCGCTAGTAGTATATCTTCTTCCTAGCCTGTTCCCAATCATTGTCCTATCTGCCTTTATCGTTCAGAGTCGATGTCTCTATAAAACTAGCCCAGCAAGTTGCTATTGTAACTATCAGAAATATCCTATTGAGGTGAGCCTGGTAGGTAGCAGGTAAAAGAAACAATAGGTCCTGCATAGTTTTTGGAAACATCACACCTTATTAGGCCACTTTGTTTCTTTAGGCAACTCGACAGCTTTTTATACGCAGGTGCTAGTTGTTCCCTAGGTTGTGTCTTCAAATAAATTTTGAAACGTCTCTCATCAAGTATTTGCAATCTATGGGATCTATATTGCATAGAAAACGTCTACAAACCTGCACAAGGATTATTATAATTCACTCGGAAACTCGTTCCTTCCCGTATTCACGAGGCATTTCGTGGCTGCAGAGATGTGTGAGTTATTCTACAGTACAGTCACCCTTCGTACGTCCGGTGTGCAAAAACACCGGCTAAACTTATTAGGAGGGTTCACCTTTAGCCAACTTTCAGCGTAGTGTAAGTAAACAGGTCCTTCTATCTGGATATAGCCTAGCGCCTGGCGCTTTGGGCCTGGTGTATGTCGTGCCACACATGTGACAGGCCCCGTGCGTACATCAGGCGCTTCAATAATCATTCTCTGGCTTAATCTTCATCAGACCCTGGTAACTATGTGTGTGCAAAGTACTTTTTAAGACCGATGTAACGAACCCAAACTCGATGTCTATTTGATTCCTTTATCGAATGCTAATGGCCACCCTTCAATATCATCATCAGATCCTGGGAACCATAGATATTGAAGTTCTCGTAAATACCAATAGAATCAACCCAAACTCGTTGGGTCTATTTCACGCCTTCGCCAAATTGTTATGATACAAACTTGACACCCTTTGAATCGGATTTTTGAAAAAACTGAACAATACCAGTAGTTGTCCAATTATTTATGTTCAAGAACCATTTTACTAAATTTAATCATAATGGGGGCACTATTTTATTAATTTTCTCCATACATACTTTAGGATCCATTGGGAAATCCGAGAACCATCTATTAAATTAATTCTTATAAAGAGTCTTTTAACAGTTTCGAGTTCACTAATTTACCCACAAAACTAAATTTTCCATAGATGCTTTGACCCTCTTTCTAAAAATCCGTCCTAAGTGCTAAGTTATACCTATAAAGAACTCTTGTGCAAAATGTCTCTCCAGGTCCACGGTTTGTGTTGTGCATTGTCAGTGCTAAGAAGTAGTAGATTTTACTAGCCCATTAATGTTGCATCTACACCATCATTCTCGAGGAAAAAATGGCAAGTACACCGTAGGTATGCTCTTTATTCTCTCTTGGAGGGTACGTCATGAGTACTCCACAAACTTTGATGTTCAAAGGAATGGCCGAAATTTAGTTAAGTGTTTGCTTGCCTGTGTTTACGAGTCTGGCATATATTTGCAAAATACCTTTACTTAAAATAGTGTTAGTCTTAACCTTTAACATTCCTGCGCGCGCACCGCGAGAATCATGCTCATAAAAAAGGGTCCCACTCGAGTTCTATTGCCTCTATTCTTTCTTATGCCTGTTTTAGTTTCTCAGATAAAGGGGCCGTATATTATAAATATAAACAGCACTCATGTTTCAACTTATGATTTGTAATATGCTGTTGACATTTGAGTACTGGCTGATATTGTGCTTGTTCTTGTATTATGTGGATTTGTAACATAAGGATATACAAATATACCGAGACGCTTTTCACAGGCGTTTATGTTGGGATTGCCGCGAGTTTAGTTATATTCTCTTTTGTTGCGGAACCGTCTAGCTGACTAGACGACTAGGTGCTTTGAAACTCAGCGTTGAATTATGACATTACAAATTCATCAGCTAAGGGATACGGTTGTTTATTAAATGTATCATACCTTCCTTCTTTCAATTATTTTCCTGTATGCTTTTCAGCTGAGGAGGCGTTGATAGGACGAGGGTCTGTCTTCCTGCCTGCCTGCCTGCCCCGCGCTTGGACATCTCACTGCCGCCGCAGCAAGCCACCTGCCGCTGCACGGGTTTTACCCCAACGATGTCACAGGTATTGTGCAGACTAGTTATCTTATATTACGCCGCCCGCCACTCTCTAGCATCTGACTTACCATTTATAACTTTACGCGTTCTTTATTAGGCTGTGTCCCCAGTAGGCAAACTGTTAGCGGCCAACTGAGTGAGCCGCAAATTTGTGGCGAACTGAAATTCGAGTTAGCTGCAAACTCTGATCAATTTGCGTGCGTCGCAAGCAAACTGTTATGTGTTAGCCGCTTATTTAGGTCGACCGACCGACTGAATTTTCACTGTCAACTGTCTACATGACAGTTTGCGGCAAACGGACTCACTACGCCCGGCGAATAAGCATATAGCCGCCGCCGACTGGAACCGGTTTATGCCGTGAGTCGGCCGCTCACTGAATCAGTCGGCGCGCGCAACACAGCAAACTGCGTAGAGTGAGCGCAAACTAGCAAACTGTGAACACTCCATTTCAAATATATGGAAGGGCGTACTAAACCGATACGCCGCTAACTCAGTCGGCCGCTAACAGTTTGCCTACTGGGGACACAGCCTTAAGGTAGTAATTGTCTAAGACTGTGTTGGTCTATGCACTTGTGTAATCACACCAACTTCCTCCCAAAAGGGGAGTTAGAGAGCGGTTGTGTTGTATTCTATTTGGTTTTATAAATCTTGTTACTGCTCTGAGTACGAATTCACCACTGTATGCGAGGCATTGTGGAGGTCTATGTCCAGCTGTGGACGTCTTTCGGCGGCTGCATTGATGGTGGATGCTCGTTACGGAAGGATCTTAATTTGCGCACACGCGAGCAGCGGACAACAGCTAGTGTACATACGTTATCGTCGTGTGCGCAGAATGCATCGCTAGGCGTGAAGGATAATGGTGTGAAAATGGGTAAGTAAATTTTCACACAATCTTTCAGATTGGCTAGCTTTTAAAATACTTGCAGCGAGTAGCCCTAGACCGGGAGTCGTAACTGTACCCAGCCATGAGGCAAATTCACGCTCGCTCGGATCATTATGGGAACTTTTATTTATCCGAAAAAAATGGGAAAGATAAAGAGAAGATAAAGATATGGGAAAGAGAAGTTGACAAGCCGATGGTGGGTGGTTTAATACTGTAGTCTTCAGTGGTTTTTCTGTATGGGTTTCAGCTGGCATGTGTGTTTGGTGGCGGCTCCGCGCTTGAAGCTTCGAGCACCGGCCGCGGCCGGGGCGACCGCAGCACATCGCTGTTGCAGGTATTGTGTCAACACTCTACTTACCTGCATATACCTACCTTTCACATGCACACCCATTATATGTGACGGTATGGGATTGTATTTTCCCCGGGATTCGCCGAGGGTCAAACCACGGCATCTTCTTTGGCCACCGCTCACAGGAGTAACAGTGTGAGGGGGTAACGGACAGTACGCGGCTGGTACTATGCCCCCATGAATGCGAACTCGAATCGATATATACGCCAAACCCCGTACCATTTCCTCTTTGAGTTTTCTCTCTTCCTGCAGCTCCTTGACCATCCGATGCGAGACGACATTTATTTTTTCATTCCATTATCGAGTAGTAACAACATCTCCCGGTGTTCCTCTTCGCGCGAATGTTCGTGCGATTTAATTTTCATGTAACAGACTGGCGTCAGACCAGGTCGTATGTAGCTGTAGCGGCTACACACCACATCACGTATCTCAATATTCTTATAGTTGGCGTTGCGCAATAAACAAAAAAAACTGCTTCACTATCATTATGTATTAGGGAGGGGTTACAACTATTAAGGGGCTTAACCCGGCAACGATGCGACACAGCCTCTGCCGAGGTTCGTAATGTATTATTTTTTCATCAATACAACATTGCTCAACTGTTGATTTATGTATATAATATATATATTTTACGCATCGAACATATATTAATCAAAATCAAGCCACCGCCCGCCGCGCCCGCTCTTCTCAAGCTCTCCCAAGATGAATGATGATAATGAATAAAATGTAGCAAGTGGTCGAAACAACGCGGATTCTGATTGGCTGTCGCGGAGCGTTCCTATTGGATGACGTTCTCGAAGCGAGTACCCTAGTTCTAGTCTATAAAACAAGCAGCGGCCGCGATACTTTATTATTATTAATGTCGGAGTCGGAGTCGGGAGTCGGGCGGGCGGTGCCTCGTTGATTTAGTAGTAGTAGTAGTAGTCGTTGTTGTTAGGTATAACATAATAAGACGAAGTTGGATAGATAGAGGAGACTGCGACGGCTCGTGTGCGAGATAGAAACGACTTGAGATAATAATAATAATGGTGAATATCTCGAAGTCGGAACGTTCTGTTAGCCCTGAAAAGGGCTGTTTTTGTGGGTGGGTCGTCGAAACGAACGAACGAACGCACACACCATGTATGCGAGCGAGTGATGACCGACGACGCCGGCGAACAGGTCGCGCGCGCCTCCTGGCCCCCCTCGACCCGCCGACTCGCCGCCGCCGCCGCCCGATGACGACGACGACGACGACGACGACGAACGACTATGTACGACGTTCACGACGACTGAGTCGGCGTTTACTTTTTGGCGGCGGATGCTTTCTTCGCGGCGGGCTTCGCCTTGGGCGCGGCGGCGGCGGCCTTCTTGGGTTTGGGCGCCTTCGGCTTCTTCGTCGGGGGCTTCGCGGTCTTCTTGGCCTTGGGCGCGGCGGCGGCGGCTGCGGCGGCTGCGGAGGCGGCGGCGGCGGCGGCCGCGGCTGCCTTGCCTCGCGCCGGCGCGGCGGCCTTCTTCGGGGCGGCGGTCGGCTTTTTCTTGGCGGCGGCGGCCTTCTTGTCCCTGGCGGCGGCGGTCGCCTTCGACTTTGACGGGGAAGCCGCGGCGGCGGCGGCGGCCACCGCTTTCTTGGTCTTGGCACCGGCGGCGGCCGCGGTCGGCCTCTTGCCACCCTTGGCCGCCGCCGACGAGGCGGCGCCCTCCGACTTGGCGGCGGGTTTCGGTTTCTTGGCGGCGCCGGCGCTGCTCGATTTCGATTTGGATTCGAGTTTGAACGAACCGGACGCTCCCTTGCCCTTAGTCCTGATCAGCGCGCCCGACTCGACGGCGCTCTTCAGATATTTCCTGATGAAGGGCGCCAGTTTCTCCGCGTCGACCTTGTAACGCGCCGCTATGTATTTCTTGATCGCCTGAAGGGAGGAACCGCTGCGCTCCTTCAGCTCCGTTATAGCGCTGTTGACCATTTCAGATGTCTTCGGATGAGTCGGTTTCGCCTTCGGCTTCTTGGCGCCGGCCGCGGCCGCGGCTGCGGCTGCGGCTGCGGCGGCGGCGGCGGCGGCAGCGCCACCCGCCTGCCTCGGCTTCTTCGCTGGCGTCGCGGGTGCGGGGGATTCGGCAGCTACTGCGGTGTCGGCCATGACGAGGTGATCGATTGTTTTATTAGTTACACGTTAGGTAGGCTAGGTTGATAGTGTACGTAGTATATTACGCGTGTGTACTGTACGGACGACGGCAGGACGCGCGCACTAGTAGCGAGCAACACGTAAGTGAAAGATGGAGCCACTGTGCGCGGGCCGTTTGTGACACCGGGCGAGACTTTACCGTAACGAGAGCCGCGATGTCGAGAGACGTTTTCTCTTATGAACGCATTGAACTTTTCACTAACACTAGTCTAATTAAATGAAAATTTATCGTGTTTTTCGTGATTGCACACGAAAACGAGCGTGCCCATCGGAATCTTCATGAACCGGACCGTCGTACCGACTGGATGCACTCCCGTTCGAGTGTACGCTATCAATTCTGTGACGTTTTATTTTCGTCATAGCGCACGTAGCATACCTCGGGTCTCGTTTAAAACTTATTTAACTCCAAAAAAAGCAACGTTTACATCGATTTAAATCGATAAATTCGCGCCGAGGATATCGAGCTTGGAACGTAACACGATTTCGTATATATAACTCACTCTAGTGATCGTTTTGGAAGCTCACAAGTGAGACGTCGTAAAACAGCCGTGTCGGAGAGAACGAATGAGAATCCACATGGATGGATCACCTCGCCTCACACCCACCGAGCTTGCTAACAACGCAAATACATAATATTACTTAAAACTTATAACTTCAAGTATAATGTATTTTTTATTATTATATTTTAAGTAAATAATAAAATTTAACGCACACACCTACAGTTTATTAGTAGGTAGGTTGGCTCAGATACTTACTTACTTACTTACTTTAATTTTTAATTATTTATAACGTAGGCATCCACCGCAACCTACCTAGGGCAAATTATTACGTTGCCGACCGCGCGCGTTGGTACCGTAGTTAAATCTTATGTACGTATCTATTTATTAAATACCTAAATAATTTTATATATCTCTATCACGAATGCGCTCAGTCGCACGGGCACATGGCTGTTATTTATTTTATATAGCCAGCCAGCCAGCCAGCCAGCCAGCCAGCCAGCCAGCCAGCCAGCCAGCTAGCTAGCTAGCTAGCTAGCTAGCTACTACCTACCTGCATGATGCAGGCTCATAATAAATTTAACATATCCACCAGCTTATTAATGATGACGTAACGCAAATTTGTTAAGAACTAATTTGTCATATTATATTGTATTTAATTGTAGCAACAACCATGTAGGTATGAGAGAGCGCATCATGTAACCTTCCTACCTATCCATCGGACCAGGACTATCTCGTATCTATAGAAACGTATATAATATATATCTATTAAACCATTGAATCATATGCGGCCCTGAAAAGGGCCTTTTTTTAAACAACGCGAGTCCGAGCGAGTGAGGCCGGCCGGCGTGTGGCGTTCGTCTTCATTTACCCGCCGAAACCGTAGAGAGTGCGTCCCTGACGTTTCAGCGCGTACACGACGTCCATTGCGGTGACGGTCTTCCTCTTGGCGTGCTCGGTGTACGTGACCGCGTCGCGGATCACGTTCTCGAGGAACACCTTCAGGACGCCGCGGGTCTCCTCGTATATCAGACCGGATATACGCTTCACGCCGCCCCTGCGCGCGAGACGACGGATCGCCGGCTTCGTGATGCCCTGGATGTTGTCGCGGAGTACTTTCCTGTGCCGCTTGGCTCCTCCTTTGCCCAGACCTTTACCGCCCTTACCGCGACCGGTCATGGTGATGACGTGGTGTTTTTTCAAATACAATAATATACAACGCGAACGAACTTACGCACGCACGTACGTACCGCACGAGAGATGCCGCTCGTTTGAGTTCGACAACTATGATCACACTCGTATTTATATCGTCCCGTGGACGACGAGCGCGCGGAGCGCTTTGCGGGCACAAATTAATAGTGCGAGCGAGACGGGTGGACGCCGGTGCTCTACTCTAATGCATTACTTACATTGATTGATACAAAAACACGTAATAAATAATAATAATAATGACAAATAAAAATTGAAGAGTTAAAAATTAAATTAATTAGAGGTTTGGCAAAGTACATAATATATACTACCACTACTATTACTACTATTGTGCACGTATATGGTGTGTATTTATTTATAGATATAAATGATTGTTTAAATGTACGGCGAATAATGACGTTCCTGTTATCTAATTAATAATCAATTGCAATTAGATTGTAATAAATACAATATATATGGACCTAAGCGTGTTCGGTTTGCAAGTGTATACGACACGGTCGACGGCAAGCAGCCAGCCAGCCAGCCAGCCAGCCAGGCTGGCTGGCTGGCTGGCTGGCTGGCTGGCTGGCTGTCCGGCTGTCCGTCCGTCCGTCCGTCTGTATGTACGTTAAATGTTACAATAATAATACCACATGTCGTCTGTCTGTATAGAAACATTTTAAAAAATTCGACTCGTATGCGGCCCTGAAAAGGGCCTTTTTGACTATCGTCTAGCACGCACGTGCATGTGTGTATGGACACAGACACGCACGCACGGGCCGACCGATGGATTTGTTTAGGCGCGTTCGCCGCGGATCCTCCTGGCGAGCTGGATGTCCTTGGGCATGATCGTGACGCGCTTCGCGTGAATGGCGCAAAGGTTGGTGTCTTCGAAGAGACCGACGAGATACGCCTCGCTCGCCTCCTGCAACGCCATCACAGCGGAGCTCTGGAATCTGAGATCGGTCTTGAAGTCCTGAGCTATCTCGCGCACGAGACGCTGGAACGGGAGCTTGCGGATCAACAGCTCGGTACTCTTCTGGTAGCGACGGATCTCGCGCAGAGCCACCGTGCCGGGCCTGTAGCGATGGGGCTTCTTGACACCGCCGGTCGCGGGCGCGCTTTTGCGTGCGGCCTTGGTGGCGAGCTGCTTCCTTGGCGCCTTACCGCCTGTTGATTTACGAGCGGTCTGCTTGGTGCGGGCCATTGCGGACTTGTCGTTGAAATATAAGCAAAAAAAAATCAAAATATGAATAGATCTCTAGCGCGCGCTCACTTGCGACCGCTCACGAAGACCTCACGGGTTAGAATGAATTCAAAAATCCGGACGCATTCGTTTTATACGATACGAGGTGCGCGCGTACAGTTCGTAACGGCAGGAGGCGCTGCGAGCGTCGTTTTAAAATATCTTAAGCGTTGTTATTAACATTGTTTTATAATTCATTGCATTTGTGTGTTACCTATTGTTATTATTATATATATTGTAGGTACGTCGTAAAGACAATTTACAATTGTGTGTTAGTGTTTTGTATACTTGAGATGTAATCATTTATACGCCAATAATAATATACGCGACGCTCGTGACGGACGACACTCATCACCCCAGCAAGCTAGCAAGCAAGCAACCAACCAACCAACGCCAATTATGTGTAATAGCACCCCCATGCTTCCCTTTTCACGGTATCAAGGTGATGCGATGTGATGACGATGGCGTGTGCTAATAATAGTATACACAATTCATAGTAGTGCGTAGGCTATCCGGCGTTGGTAATAGTATCTATATAGGTACTAATCAATATATTGTCATATTCAGAAACGAACAGGGATAAAATTTGTGGCCCTGAAAAGGGCCTTTTGTCATTTCGATACGAGCGTGTACGCGTACGAAACGCGCGCGCATCCATCGCGCGGCCGCGGCCGCGTCCACTCGCGCTCACTTCGAGCTGGTGTATTTGGTGACGGCCTTCGTGCCCTCGCTGACGGCGTGCTTCGCCAGCTCGCCGGGCAGCAGGAGCCTGACGGACGTCTGCACCTCCCTGGACGTGATGGTCGAACGCTTGTTGTAATGGGCGAGACGGGAGGCCTCGGCGGCGATGCGCTCGAATATGTCGTTCACGAACGAGTTCATGATGGACATGGCCTTGCTCGAGATTCCGGTGTCGGGGTGGACCTGCTTGAGCACCTTGTAGATGTAGATGGCGTAGCTCTCCTTCCTCTTGTGCTTCTTCTTTTTCTTGTCAGTTTTAGAGATGTTCTTCTGGGCCTTGCCGGACTTTTTGGCGGCCTTACCGCTAGTCTTGGGCGGCATCGTTGACGATGACGATTATATTATCACACTATGAACGAATGAATATTTGTATAGTGTAGGACACGCGTACACTGCACGGAGTCCGATAGCGTAATGGTTATAAAATCCGCTGCGACCAGCATTTATATATATAACGGGACGCTCGGGCGCGGCGGTAGTGGCGTACAAACCCAGTGGATTATCGAACGGCGGGCCAATCGCGTGGCGGTACGCGCTACGTCACCGACGCCGCGCGGGAGGGGCCGGGTATAGGAGTCGTTTGGTCGACGAGGCCGGGGGACGACCTGCACACGCACAACACGTATACATCTATCATGATCGTCATCATCATCATCATCATCATCATCATCATCATCATCATCATCATCATCATCATAATATTATATGTAATCTAATGTAATCGCGTGTTAAAATAATAATATAATATATTATAATTATTTGTAGACACCCTATATAGGTACCTAGTTAATTAATCTATTATCAACCATTCGTTTACTAATGTATATATATAAATAAATTATTTATATTATAATACCTATGCCTGCCTGCCTATGCAGATTATTTGTTCTCCTAATATTATTTATATGTATATTTTTTTTTATATATTTATTTAGTCTGTTAAGTTAGTAGCGTAGTTGATTTTGACCAAAACCATCGTTAGAAACAGTCTCGCACGGTTGGGGGTAAAGACTAAGAATCATATTGTGGCCCTGAAAAGGGCCTTTTGTTCATCATAAATAATCACCGGTGCAGCATAGTAATTAGAATGCACACACGCGGCGATCAGTTACCGAGGCTCGCGGCAGCACGCTTGCGCGGGCGCGCTTTACCTAAAATTAAGCCTTCTTCTCGGTCTTCTTGGGCAGGAGGACGGCTTGAATGTTCGGCAGCACACCGCCCTGCGCTATCGTGACGCCCGATAGGAGTTTGTTCAATTCCTCGTCGTTGCGGATCGCCAATTGGAGATGGCGCGGTATGATCCTGGTCTTCTTGTTGTCCCTCGCGGCGTTGCCGGCCAGCTCGAGCACCTCGGCGGCGAGATATTCCATCACGGCGGCCAGGTACACGGGCGCCCCTGCGCCCACGCGCTCCGCATAGTTACCGTTGCGCAGCAGTCTGTGTATACGACCGACGGGAAACTGGAGACCGGCACGGTTCGAACGAGACTTCGCCTTCCCCTTGACCTTACCTCCTTTGCCGCGACCGGACATGATTGATACGTATATTAATTAACAACGGACAGATAAAAAGTGGCGCGTACGCGACGTGACGACGTTGCAGCGCTACTCAAATTTGTGAGAATAAAAACCACGCAGCACCCGCTTTTATTTATATAAGCGAAACAGCGTACTCCAACCTCCGGGTGGGGAACCGAGCTAACGAATTCGGATAGAGCGAGACAACAGATCGTCGTCCGTGGTCCGATTGAGACGCGCTGCGCGCGCCGAATTTATCGTAATATAAATGCATGCATGTATGTATAGCACAAAAAATGTATATAAATAATAATAAAAAAAAAAAAAGCATTTCTCCAATTAATCCATCCATACGACGACGTGACTGCGGCGGCGGGGCGACGCCTGATGCTTGCTAGATATTTTTAATAATAATAATTTAATTATTAATGTATGTACGTGTACCTGATTGTTTATGTAGCTGCGTAAGACGACGTAAAACGTATGGTAAGAGAGTGTCATCAAATAATTGTCTGTGTTCTATCATCATAACAATATGTATGTACTACATATTATATGCGTAGCGAGTATATAGTTCGTTAGATAGAGAGTAGAGTAGAGTAGAGATCGGTCGGGCGGGCGGTGCCTCGTTGATTTAGTAGTAGTAGTAGTAGTCGTTGTTGTTAGGTATAACATAATAAGACGAAGTTGGATAGATAGAGGAGACTGCGACGGCTCGTGTGCGAGATAGAAACGACTTGAGATAATAATAATAATGGTGAATATCTCGAAGTCGGAACGTTCTGTTAGCCCTGAAAAGGGCTGTTTTTGTGGGTGGGTCGTCGAAACGAACGAACGAACGCACACACCATGTATGCGAGCGAGTGATGACCGACGACGCCGGCGAACAGGTCGCGCGCGCCTCCTGGCCCCCCTCGACCCGCCGACTCGCCGCCGCCGCCGCCCGATGACGACGACGACGACGACGACGACGAACGACTATGTACGACGTTCACGACGACTGAGTCGGCGTTTACTTTTTGGCGGCGGATGCTTTCTTCGCGGCGGGCTTCGCCTTGGGCGCGGCGGCGGCGGCCTTCTTGGGTTTGGGCGCCTTCGGCTTCTTCGTCGGGGGCTTCGCGGTCTTCTTGGCCTTGGGCGCGGCGGCGGCGGCTGCGGCGGCTGCGGAGGCGGCGGCGGCGGCGGCCGCGGCTGCCTTGCCTCGCGCCGGCGCGGCGGCCTTCTTCGGGGCGGCGGTCGGCTTTTTCTTGGCGGCGGCGGCCTTCTTGTCCCTGGCGGCGGCGGTCGCCTTCGACTTTGACGGGGAAGCCGCGGCGGCGGCGGCGGCCACCGCTTTCTTGGTCTTGGCACCGGCGGCGGCCGCGGTCGGCCTCTTGCCACCCTTGGCCGCCGCCGACGAGGCGGCGCCCTCCGACTTGGCGGCGGGTTTCGGTTTCTTGGCGGCGCCGGCGCTGCTCGATTTCGATTTGGATTCGAGTTTGAACGAACCGGACGCTCCCTTGCCCTTAGTCCTGATCAGCGCGCCCGACTCGACGGCGCTCTTCAGATATTTCCTGATGAAGGGCGCCAGTTTCTCCGCGTCGACCTTGTAACGCGCCGCTATGTATTTCTTGATCGCCTGAAGGGAGGAACCGCTGCGCTCCTTCAGCTCCGTTATAGCGCTGTTGACCATTTCAGATGTCTTCGGATGAGTCGGTTTCGCCTTCGGCTTCTTGGCGCCGGCCGCGGCCGCGGCTGCGGCTGCGGCTGCGGCGGCGGCGGCGGCGGCGGCGGCAGCGCCACCCGCCTGCCTCGGCTTCTTCGCTGGCGTCGCGGGTGCGGGGGATTCGGCAGCTACTGCGGTGTCGGCCATGACGAGGTGATCGATTGTTTTATTAGTTACACGTTAGGTAGGCTAGGTTGATAGTGTACGTAGTATATTACGCGTGTGTACTGTACGGACGACGGCAGGACGCGCGCACTAGTAGCGAGCAACACGTAAGTGAAAGATGGAGCCACTGTGCGCGGGCCGTTTGTGACACCGGGCGAGACTTTACCGTAACGAGAGCCGCGATGTCGAGAGACGTTTTCTCTTATGAACGCATTGAACTTTTCACTAACACTAGTCTAATTAAATGAAAATTTATCGTGTTTTTCGTGATTGCACACGAAAACGAGCGTGCCCATCGGAATCTTCATGAACCGGACCGTCGTACCGACTGGATGCACTCCCGTTCGAGTGTACGCTATCAATTCTGTGACGTTTTATTTTCGTCATAGCGCACGTAGCATACCTCGGGTCTCGTTTAAAACTTATTTAACTCCAAAAAAAGCAACGTTTACATCGATTTAAATCGATAAATTCGCGCCGAGGATATCGAGCTTGGAACGTAACACGATTTCGTATATATAACTCACTCTAGTGATCGTTTTGGAAGCTCACAAGTGAGACGTCGTAAAACAGCCGTGTCGGAGAGAACGAATGAGAATCCACATGGATGGATCACCTCGCCTCACACCCACCGAGCTTGCTAACAACGCAAATACATAATATTACTTAAAACTTATAACTTCAAGTATAATGTATTTTTTATTATTATATTTTAAGTAAATAATAAAATTTAACGCACACACCTACAGTTTATTAGTAGGTAGGTTGGCTCAGATACTTACTTACTTACTTACTTTAATTTTTAATTATTTATAACGTAGGCATCCACCGCAACCTACCTAGGGCAAATTATTACGTTGCCGACCGCGCGCGTTGGTACCGTAGTTAAATCTTATGTACGTATCTATTTATTAAATACCTAAATAATTTTATATATCTCTATCACGAATGCGCTCAGTCGCACGGGCACATGGCTGTTATTTATTTTATATAGCCAGCCAGCCAGCCAGCCAGCCAGCCAGCCAGCCAGCCAGCCAGCCAGCTAGCTAGCTAGCTAGCTAGCTAGCTACTACCTACCTGCATGATGCAGGCTCATAATAAATTTAACATATCCACCAGCTTATTAATGATGACGTAACGCAAATTTGTTAAGAACTAATTTGTCATATTATATTGTATTTAATTGTAGCAACAACCATGTAGGTATGAGAGAGCGCATCATGTAACCTTCCTACCTATCCATCGGACCAGGACTATCTCGTATCTATAGAAACGTATATAATATATATCTATTAAACCATTGAATCATATGCGGCCCTGAAAAGGGCCTTTTTTTAAACAACGCGAGTCCGAGCGAGTGAGGCCGGCCGGCGTGTGGCGTTCGTCTTCATTTACCCGCCGAAACCGTAGAGAGTGCGTCCCTGACGTTTCAGCGCGTACACGACG